>CM034060.1:2485143-2515435 GCA_019804595.1 Bruguiera parviflora
TTTTTTTTTTTTTTTAACTGCTAGAGTTCAACTAGAAGGACAAAACAAAAAGTATGTGGAAAGCCAAAACAGAACATGTCAAACCACTTCCAATTTCAGGTTGGTTTCGCCAATTAAAAATGTCATTCCTTTCTGATTATGTTATTTTTATCTAACCTGTTTTTCTTTTCTTTTCTTTTCTTTTCTTTTCTTTTCAGTTATTGACTACAAAATTTTTCTCTGCCATCGACCCGTGCCAAACTCTTAACTAAATTCTAGTTTAACCATAACCTCCCGTTAGGTCACACAAAAATACCCTCTCTCTCTCTCTCTCTCTCTCTCTCTCCATCGCTTCATTTATGCTATTTTAATATATTGGAGAGATAGGGGGTTGGAGGAGCGGAACCCCATCACCTCGTTGATCATTTTCTTCATCCAACTTTTTTTTTTTTTTAGCCTTGCAGATAGCCTCCTCTTTGTAAAGTTACTTTCTTGTCTAGTGTTCTTGTTGGCCTTGAGTTTTACTATAATTTCTTACAGGTCTTGAGGTTGTTGGGAGTTGCACCAAATTGTGCTTCTACATCCCAACTACTCAGATCTGTAATCTCGTCTGCTTCTTAACACCCCATTTGTTTTTATCAACAGATTTTCTGTTTTTCTGGTACAAAAAATTATGATATTTAGCGATATGGGTATCTGTATCTAGACCTCTCTTACCTTTCGTTTTTTGCTCTCCTCTTGTAATTTCCAGGTGTCAGAAACCCATATTTTTTATTCATGCCCCACCACCTTCGTTGGCCTCCCACCACCGCTGGGTTCATCATCCAATTGCAATCTCTTTCTCTTTCTTTCTTTCTCTCTCTAGGCTTCCTCTTTTTGAATGACAGCTGTTGATGCTGTCTGTACGAATCAAGCTTACAGCGGTCGTTGTGTTTTGTAAAAGAAAGCATTGTTCGGGAATCAGGACCATTTGCATTCTTGACTTTTTGGCTAGGTGACACCTCAACAAGCTACTAGCTTTGATGATCTTTGAGAAATTTACAATCTTGCTGCACATACCTTCGGTTCATTCCACTTAAACCTCGACCAGGAGGCCCATCGGTGGGTTTGGTGGGCTTCCTTGGAACCAATAAAAACCCATATCTTGAAAGGTTAAAGCTTTAAAGCTTTATAACATGCCATTTCATTTTTTTTAGGAACCAATGAAAACCCATATCTTGAAAGGTTAAAGCTTTATTACATGTAATTTCATTGTCAAGATCCTAACTTGTTATTTTTGCAAAGGGTGGGAGTGTTAGGGGAGAAGGAGAGAACAATTGGGTTTCTTCTTTCTATTATTTTTAACATTCTTTTTTCACTATTGGTTGGCTCTTCGCTAATTTTCTTCCACTTTGTCCTGTACTATTTATGCCAAACTTCAATTTGACCCGTAATTAGAATTCCTCCTCTTCTAGATGCTACCTAGCCTGTTGATCATTTTTTTCTCTTTCATTCTGTTTTTAAAGTCCCTTCCCCTAAGACCACTGCCTTCGTGGGCAAGTGATGTGAGATTGTTGTCAGCCTGGTTCTGGAAAGAATTGTTGTGTCTCTTCTCTGATTCTAGCTTGGTAAACAGCACCCTTTTCAAAGGTCTTTCTATCAATAGTATCACCTCAGGAATTTCCTCAAATAAAATGGCTTTAATTTCAAGTGTAAATGTCGAAAACACTGTGGATGAGAATGGAGGGATGTCAATTTTGGACTTGCCAGAACTGGCCTTGGAATGCATTCTTGAGAGGCTGCCACCTGCAGGGCTTTGTAGCATGGCAGGTGTCTGCACTTCTTTGAGGCCAAAGTGTGTGAGTGATCACCTGTGGGAAAGGCACATGAAGCAGAAATGGGGTAGGATAATTGGCCCCGCTGCTCACAGGGAGTGGCAATGGTATATTGCTTCAAGAAAGGATTTGACCAGTTGTAAATATGGCAAGCATCATGGGATCAAGAAGCTTCTTTCTATGTTTTCACCTCTTTCTTGGATTAGATCAAAGGTTGATTGTAATGGCAAGCAGAGTAGTCCTATGCTTGTCGATACGGTCATGTCCTGGTATCTCGCCCTTGAAACTGGCAGGTTTTGGTTTCCTGCCCAGGTCTACAACCGCGAGGTATATGTTTCAGCCATGAAATAGCTTTATTTCATTCAAACTTTTATTTTCTCGTGTCTACCAATCAGTCACTTAACTATTTTTTCAATGTATTTGTGAGGATTTATAACTTGTGCTTCGCGGATTTCATTCTTAATGAAGGCTTTTGCTTGTGCTTTGTTGCAGAATGGCCATGTTGGTTTCATGCTATCATGTTATGATGCTGATCTTAGCTATGATCCTCGTACGGACACATTTCAAGCCAGGTATCTCAAAACAGTCGCTTCCTGGCCAATGATATTCTCAATAGTTTAATGCTATTTTTGCTGATGCTCATGTGGTGTTCTAGATTCTGGGATTAGCTTTAGCCTCAAAAGATGTTTACCTTATAATATTGAATGAGGAAAGGAATAACAAAATTGGTAAGTTAATCTAGTGGGGTCGAATTTTATATTATTTGGTCTGCTTTAGGTACCCGCCACATGGGAGGAGAGCAATTGCTATAGAGAATAATGTGCCATGGGAAAGGCTTAGAGCGCCACCTGTTGATACTTCTCCACATGATCTACATATTTCTGATTGCTTGAATGATTTATGCCCTGGGGATCATATTGAGATACAGTGGAGAAGAAATAAAGAATTCCCTTATGGTTTGTTCTTCACACAAATCTTTTGTTATTGATCTGAATTATTTCTTTATCCATTTCAGCTTAAATATTGAAAGAATACGTATTCAACACTAACATGGCATCATTGACCATAAAGAAAAGTTGGAGACGGCTTATTTTAAAATTCTGAACCTACAATTCTATGAATACTTATACTCTTTTTCTTGTCAGAAAGAGCCAGAGACAGCAGAGGACCAATGCCTATTTAAATGATGCTAATGAATATGCCTACATGAAATTGAGCCCTTGTTTCAAGCATACAAATTAGTGAATGCCAAACACAATGATCAAAGTTAAATTGTTTATATTGGATTAAATGTTTAATGCATATCTGCAGGTTGGTGGTATGGTGTTGTTGGTCATTCGGAGCCATGTGATGGAAATGAGAACTATTGCCGGTGTCATAACAGCGGTGAGTCTATTTCAGCCTTTATTTATGGAAGCAGATTTTTATGTTCCATTGCAATAGAATAGAAGAGATAAAATCTGGCGAATCAAACTATTTTGCAGTCTAAAACCAATGTGCAGATGTTAAAAAATATGGGATTTTCTTCTGGTTCATTATACTGCCAGGATAAGAGAAAGAAGCCTAAACAGTTTAGAGGGCAAAAGGCAAGAGGTTTAAAGAGTGCAGTATAGTTGAATAACTGTACGAAATTCTCATTAAAAGTGCCTTCGATATCACTTTTTCAAAATCTGTGGATGAGATAAATATAAACTACAGTTAAGGCCCAGCTCTGGAGAGGTTTCTTGAATTCTGGCTTTCCATCTTTGGACCACCACCATTATGCTGTTTCTTTGGTCCCCGTGACAAATCATTGTCTATATGTCATGACTTCCACCAGCATGGAAATAATTCATGTCTCAGTGGAGTATTTATGGCCTGCTACATTGAAATAACTCTGTCTCCCATAGGCTTTCATCTGTTTGTTGAGTTGGAATCTTTTGGCTGTGTGGGGCTGCACTAGTTATTTGTTAGTTCACTTCATTTTCTTTCACCTCATTTTCTGTCTTCTGTCCAACAAAGTAAGCCTCAATTGCCCTCAAGAAACTTAAACCACTAGACGACCCAATAGCCATGTTACATCACCATAAAGACACCTTTTTCTCATGTTGCTTGCAACTTGATGAAAAGAAAATGCATATATGCTTCTGTTTTGATTGTCATAAATATGATTTTGGTAGAATTTTTTGGCAGAAAATATTCATTTGTTTCAGCATTTGGAACTTCTGCTAAAAGATTATGCTTATGCCATTTTGCCTTCTGCTTTAACCAATGACACTCGTCTAAAATCAATGATCCTACCAAGATTTTGCCTTTTCCTTTTCATCTAATCCCTCTTAAACTCTTGATTTCCATTAATTAATATTGTGTTGATACCTAACACTAAATTTGTGCTAGCAGACACCGTGGTGTTGGAGTTCAATCAGTATACTCCAGGTTCGCGGTGGAGACAGACTATGATAAACAGGAAAGACCACCGGGAGGAGGGGAATGAGGCGGATGGTTTTTATGGAGGCATCAGAAAGCTAAGTGACAAGGAGGAAGTTTCCAAGTGGAAGTGGCTTTGGCCTTGTGAAGTCTTGGAATGAGACCTTGCAACGTTAGCAAGTTCTACTACAGCCCTCAGGACTTCACTTCCAGTTGTGATAAAAACTCACACTGCCTCCAGAATGCTCCGAGTTCTGCCTTTTTTTAACGAGCAGCTTTTGTAATTATCGGCTTCTACTTCTGCAGAATGAATGCGGAGGCCATGCTCATCTCTTTTCCTTGTTCTCTATTACACATACGCATATACATTTATTAGATGGGGATTCCGTGGCTGTATCATGCAATCCTGATGGATGTGGACTCGCGTTTTCTTTTGGTCATTGTGAATTGTCTCTAGAAGGACGAGGCTTTGTGTACTGATAAGATTATTTCATTGTGACTTGAAGGTTATGGCAATAAATCTTTTTTAAGATCTTATAGTGCAGGAGCATCCAAGAGCAGGACATTATTCTATTGTAAATTGTCACTCGTTTGTGTAAATTGTGATGTACATTACTTACTTCTTAATACAATACATAGAAGTTGCGAGTTTTTCACTCTTTAAACATCAGCATTAAAGTATAAATCTTTCGGGCGCTGCCTCCTGAACTACTGGCAATGCTAAAGCACTCGAATCATCACCTACACAACAAAAAAAAAGCAAAACAGTGAAATATTTCGTTGCAGTTGTTGAAGTTCCAATGTGGAGGGGTATCGGGGCAGTTCTGGACTGTAAAAGAACATACAAGTTTCTCATAAGTTTCCTTCCAGAATATAACGCTAATCCCATATCCAAGCTGAAAATTGCGTCATTTCCTGTAGTTGCTGATATGGGGCCGAGACGAGGCAAGGTACTATTTGCAAGTCTTTTTCCTCCTCGTTTCTTTTTTCTGGGGGCCGGGGGGAGTAAAAAAGGGTGGTCAAAGGATCCAAACAGTACTGAACTATGAAGAATGACGGCACAATAGGCCACGTAAGATTGATTTAAAGTTGCTTTGACAAACTTAAAAGGCCAAACCTTTCAAATGGTACTGACCATCTACAGATTATGGCTTTCTCCGTGACACAGCGATGTATCGAGGAAGGGAGCTTTTTGCACCGACCAAAAATTAAGGTAGCAAGTAGGAGTATGGACAAGGGTCTTCTGGGTGCGATTTGCATAGATTTTCATAGCGAAATAACCAACTATTATTTTGCAAGCTAGAAAATTTGGTCATTTAAAAAATAAATCAAGATTTTAACTTATTATTTTTGCTTCTTCTCTTGTTTTATCGTCCCATTTGTTTTTTTTTTTTTTTTTAAAAAGACAGCACTCTATCTAATTCTCTCGCGAGAAGGAAAAAGCAAGGTACTGGGTGCCAAAAAGAGATGGCAAACATAGAATTAGATCCGATTTCTCGACCATTCCTCGTCTAACAAATGGACACCCTCCTAGCCGCTGATGCCGATACATCATAAATTTTTTAGCTTTTTTTTTTTTAAAATAATAATAATAATAATAATAATAATAATAATAATAATAATTTGAGGAACGATGGTACAAGATAAATTCCCAGTCATTTTCTGTTAACCTTAGGCCTTAGGTAGAACTAAGACGCCGTCAAAAAATGAAGGATTGAAAACAGAAAATAGGTCAATCAGAAGCATTTTGCAGTGGGATACGAGGTAGATATAAATTTATAAAAAATATTAAGTCACATTATTATGGTTATTAAACATATAAATAATTATAATTAATGATAATAACAACAAAATATGCAATCAATCGTTGTGTTATTTTACCTATGTATGTCCCAAGTCAGGACAACCGGCATCTAAGAACAAACACAACAAACAAAACCAAAAAGACAGAGAGGGGGGGGTCTACCCGATGACATCCCCGGAGGCAATATGTAGATGGGTTCATCGCCCGGCGAACCAGTTCCCAACGCCAACGCAGGGAAGGAGCCTTTGCCCATGATGCGCCGAAGCCATCTTTCTAGCCTCAGCCAGCCCATTGCTTTGAACCGGTCCCATCTGTTTGAGGCTCAAGGGGCCTGTGAGCTTGTGCTTTGAGTTCTCGAATTTTTGTTCGGCCTGCTTGTGTTCACCGTCCTTTTTCCCCTTCGACAAGCTCTTGATAAACTTCTTGATCCTCTGCCTCTTGCCCACGTGAGAGTTCCCAAGACTACATTTAGCATTCTCTCCCACATTTTCAATGGGCTTGGGGTGTCGAGGGCTTGTTGCAGTGGGCTCTCTTTCTTTTTCACGATCCATTTTCACCAACCTTCCGGACCTCGAAAAGCCGACTCTTATGGATTCGGCGAGCTTTTTGGGGCTTAGAGGAGCCTCTTCCATGCCCTCTTGAGGAGCCGTTTCTCCAATTAACTTTCTAAACGACGTCGAATGGCCAGCATGCTTGTGAAATAGGCTGGCGGCTGCAGCTGGGGACTTTTCTGCCTTTTCATGATCCATTCTCGACGATCTCACATGCCTTGCAAAGGCAACTCCTTTGGGCTCACCAAGCCTCATTGGGCTGACGAGAGATTCTTGATGGCCCATTTCTCTATTTAGGCTTCTAAACGACCAGGATTGAGCCGCTTTCTTGTTGAGAGGGTCCAATCGTTTGCTTTCACCCACAACCCTCCCATTGGATTGGGTCCGTCTGTGATTGCCTCTCTTGCGTTTCTCTTCCTGCCTGACGGTCTCCAAAGCAGCCACGAAGGGATCATAATCATCATTCCACAAGCTCTGCCGTGTAAATAGATGCCTTAATGCCGACGTGGGAGCCCTCGGCGAAGACGTGGTGGGGCTCTGGCTACCGTTAGCGGAGTTGTTATCGCGAAGACCGGGTGGTGGCTTCAAGGGCAACACCTTTTTATCATCATAAAACTCCTCGTGATCATTCACTACAGATGTTACCATGTGTTGATCCTCGTCCGTCGCGTCCTGAAAATTCCTGCTGTCTTCGAATTCATATTCGTCGACGAAACGACCCCTAGTTTCGAACTTGAAGTCATCTAGCTCGGAATTTGCATCCTTGTATGTGAATACAGGTGTTGCTGGCTCGGTTCCAAGGTTGTATGTAGCTTTGGTGGGAGTAGCATCGGGCGTGCGATGGGAGCACCTGTGGTCTGGTTTGATCGTGCGCCTTGTTCTTACTACGGGTGCACTTGCATAAAAAAGATCATTTGAGATTTCATCGAGTGGCATGGCTAGAAATTCAAGATGATCCTCAGATGACCAAGAATTGATCTCTGCCTCAACAAAGTATATAGGGTATATAGGCTTTTCGCTCCCGAAACCAAAGAAACCCTTTTTTGCATTTATATAAACTACAGTTCCGACGGCTTTGACCCCTTGGTGTCACTCGAACAAAGGAAACCCGAAAAGAAAAGTATAATCAGGTTGGCTGACTTTTTTCTTATTGCTTTACCAGAAAAGAAAGTACGGGCGTAGGTCTTATCCAAAAATATTATATCTTTACACCGCATGGGAAATTGAGTGTCAACTCAATCTATTGAAAGAACACGTTCCATGCGTAAGGAAGAGAGTTGACGGGAACTATAATTTTGTACGAAACGAATGACTTTTTTTATTATTATTATTATTTTATATCGTTAGACTATAATATTAGGTGATTTGGTTGATTTGATTAATGTTCAATTATCTCCCAAAATGCCCTTCCAAGATAAAAAAAAAAAAGAAAAGAAAAATCAAAAGATTATATCTATTAAAAGCTTTTTACCTAGTCAACTCGGCAATCCTACTGTGGGAAAAACGATAGTAAGAAGAAGAGTATTGGTTAAGACAAAAAGAGGGCAACTTCATGTTTGTTTTGTGAAGCCCAGGATGCTTTTCCTTGTATTGGTTGGTCGAACGAACATTATGTCCCTATTGTCGTCGGCGTCCGGCCCGGCGGTCGACGATGGTATGTAAGATACCTTGTCCTGTAATTTACACGTTGCAATCCAAGTCATGACAAAAATTCGTGTAAAAGGATTATGCACCCATTTTAAAGAATTCAATTCAATATTTGATTAGCAAAAACTCCACTATACATTGTAGTAAAGATTACAACTTTATTTAATTTTATTTTATTTTATAGACGCGTATCTAATATGAAGGAGCTTTATTAACTGTTACGTACATCATGGGCTGGGCAGTTAGCTCCATTGAGTACAAAAAACAAAAAGAAAAAAAAAATGTCTGGTTATTTAGTCACACACAATCATTGATTGATTGATTGTATATATTACTATAGTGATTTTTTTTTAAAAAAAATTTCTTGTCAACTTAATAATAATATTATTTATTTTTTATTGATTAATAACATAACAATATGCATCCAATCCATAAATTCATCTACTGGGCATGTAAATAAAGTAGGCATGGTAAGATGGGGCGGCCTGCCTATTGAGCATTTTATTGGTAATCTCTCTCTCTCTCTCTCTCTCTCTCTCTCTCTTGTGTGTGTGTGTGTGTGTGTGTGTGTGTGTGATTTCTGGTTCTTAAGAATGGGGAGACCTGAATCCGAACACTTGTCCAGACTCCAGAGCAAGGAATGAGATATAATTGGGTTATGCATATGTTCTTTTTGCTTGATCTTTTTTCAATTGGATGGTTGCCTTACGATTTTTGAAATGTATATATCAGAGTCCTCCTTGGTATCATTCCGACCATATTGAGTCAGATAATGACATTATATACGCACGCACAATACTTAATTAAAACAAGGTGAAGTATAAAATGTGTTTTTAACAATTAAATAAAAAAAAAAAAGAGTTTTGCTCTACAAAGAAGAAAATGTTCTTATTGTAGTTCGATGGTTGATAATCAATTTTCCAACAAAGTCAATAAAAATTATGGAATTTTGGAATGATCCCCCTCAAAAAGAGATAATTAAAAGAATATTAGAAAGCATGGCGGTGTTGTTAAAGGAGGCATATGAACGTGTTGGAATTTAGGCATATGAACGATTGCAAAATTAGAGGGTGTTGATAACAATATAGAAACACAAGTAAAAGGACGAGCAAACGCAAATGCCTGATATGCAGATAATATGTAATAAATTAAAATACAGCACCTTGTTATACATAGTCAAATAAATTCAGTGCATATTAGGTAGGAAAGTAGAGTTCATTTAATGTCACAAATTAATTCTATGTGAATCTTATTTAGTTCACCTATCCAATCCACTAAGGCGAATATTTTGACTATTGCTATGTAATTCAACCACATTGAACAACGAATATATTAACAATATGATTCTACCTTTGAGGGGGAAAAAATTGAAAATAAGAACAATTGAAAAATAAGAGTAAATGACCTATGTGGTAGAAAAATAGAAAATAATAATAATAATAATAATAATAAAAGCAAAGCCACTAGTCCCATTTAGGTCTCAAATTTAAATCTTAGTTTTTACAAATAAAAAAAATAAAAACAAATAACAGATAACATTACCCTTCTAAAACGACAAAAGCCTTAATTCGCTCCCCAAAACCCAACTCATGAATTCACCCTTCTCAGGTCTTAATCCCGAAACTGCTCGAAGGCTTGGAGAAGACCATGAGATCAAATTCCATCATCTTCTTTAATCTCTCACACAGTTTAAGGACTTGAAAACAAATTCCCTCTCCCATTAACAATTATAACTTCTATCAATTGAATATTTCCGAATTCAAAAGAAAAGGCTTAAATCCCAGAAAGGCCAACTTTTTCTCTCATATATTAATTAAGAATTTGCCTGTTTAGTTCGGTAAAGTTTGAATTAAAATTTAGACCAAACTATTAAATATGTTAAACTTTAATTCAAGTTGTCAACTTGACATAGCGAAGAAAAAAAAAAAAAAGAAGATGTTTTCAGTCCTGACATGGCTGATTTCTTGTAAATTTTCCGAAATTGATTTGGGCTCTAAATCATCGATGGCCAAGCAGTTCTGAACAAACCAACCAGAGTCCACACAATCTTATTTTCTCACCCCTTTTTCACCGTTTGTTTATTTATTATTATTATTATTTTTTTTTCAATAAGTTGTTCCATTTACCTCCTCCTTTTAAGTTCAAGATACAGAAGACCTTCCCATGCACCCTGATGGCAGCTTATGCTCCAGAAAATATGTAATCATATGAATCGAATTTTATGGTGCTATTGAAATTATATATTACAATAACGCTCTGCGTTTGTTTTATTCGTATATAATAGAGCGTATAAATGAGGTGGTAGACATGTTAGTAACACACCCCATGGTAGACATCCCAAGCAACCTCTTATGTTTTGGAGGCATCAGCCGTGACTCGGCTTAAGGAGATGGCCGTCTTTGAGCCTGATCGACGACCCAACTTCCTGCACATGAAGTCCCCAACGGACAGGAGCTTTGGTAGATCAACATTGGTCTTTATGCCAAGCCCGTTAAGCACGTAGACAACGTCTTCGGTTGCAACATTGCCGGATGCCCCTTTACCATATGGGAACCACCCACCTAAGCCAGCAACCGAAGAGTCCACTGTGCTTATCCCCATCTGTTGAAAACACATAACAGATGAGGAATTAAGGCAGTTCAGGTACATAACAGAATAAAAAATCAGAATAGATTTCAAAATCCCATTGAGAATAGGACATCCATAATATCTGCTAAAGCGGGCAGTTTTGCTTCATCATGGGAAGAGTAGTGCCAACAATATTACAGCTTAAAAGGGGCTTATTGATTTTAAATCTCTAACGCAGAAAATACAGTTTCTAGCTCTAAGTGTCTCTCTAGCGAGTAAGCACTTGGGAAGCATTTTGAAATTTCCAACTGTATTGAATGGAAAAAACAAAAGACCATCTTCTTTTTTTTTCTTTTTTCCAGTTTTTGTAGGTTATCGAAGAGGTTTGGTGTTTTACGACTAATTGAAGCAGCTTCTTAAGACTTGAAACTTAGCATATGGAAGCATTGAATGACACAAGTAACGTAAACTGTTACTATAGAATTTGGCAGAAACCATTGTTCAATAGGCATAACTTTTCTTACAAATTCCAACTTTCTCGCAGCAGTTGGATGAACTGCCCCTCCTTCCATCAATCCGGCTATTTCCCATTCCTAGATCATCGAGTCTGGGTCCGCAAGCACCTGATGAGAACCTCTGTATCACGTCAATGGTACTCAAGCTTGGAATTAAGGGAAAAAGTCAAAGAGACAGTTTAATGTTCTGCAATGGACATTTATCTATATCTATTAAGGTCTTTCTTGCCAATATTGGATGGAAAATTAATAAAAGAAGACGAAGAAGAAGAAGAAGAAGAAGAAGAAGAAACTTCCAAACATCTCAACTAAAGCCAACCCAAAATGTTGTTAAAATTTCTAACATTATCATCTTGATCTCAAGAATCTCATGAGGCTACTTAACAGTGCAGTCTTTCAGCAAAATTGCAAAAAAAATATAATAACAATAATAATCTAAATAACCATGTCAGCTCAGATTCAATGCAAAAAATCATTACAAATTACAATGTTTGGTAGGAAAGGCCTGGCTAGCAACTCAACAATGGAATTCAATATATAAGCAACACTTTCGAATCTTGTGCAACATTAAAAACTTAAACTTTTCCTGGAAAAAAAAAAAAAAAAAAGACAAAGGAAAATTTTTGCTGCTTTCCCATTTTTCGAAATTATAATTCTATTTTATTTTATGATCCCGAGGAATGCGGGTATGAATTTTTGAAGTACGAAGAGGAAGAGCTAAAAGGAAAACGTGCCTTCCTTGTCTTTTTTATTATGTTCTTTTCGATTAATAATCAACAAATGATTTATTAAATTAATAATTAAAAATTAAACATAAAAATTGTATAATTAGCAATTGGTTGCCACTTGTTTTTTTTTTTTTTTTGAAAAAGAAGTTGTCGATAAGAAATGACAAGAAGATAAAGTGACATCATGATAATACTATTCCATGAAATTTATGTAATAAATTAAATTAAAGTTTTCTAGTATGACACGACGCATTACAATTTTCCTAAAAAGGTATAATAACTATGATATCGATTGCAAAAATACAAAGATATGTTGAATAGATTTGATGTTACAATTATTGTACTTTATTCACATCTTTTTATAAATTTTATCCTGTTTTCATGCATATTTTCAGGCGGGCAAACTTAGGTTTAAAATTTTTATTTATTTTGTGAGATAGAACTCTCACACCACTTCATTTTAATGGCGCCTCTCAAACTCTTAATTTAATTGGTAAAATTTTTGCCCACTCTTAAATCAAACTTTTGAATTGTGGTGAGTCTACTTTCTTTTAGTCAAGTAAATAAGAAAGTACGCTTATTACTGGCAATCTCAGCTAAAGAAAATTGTGGCCTGCAAGAGAAACAAACTCTGAGATAATACACTTTTTTAACACATTTGCACTAACATAGACCTATTCTGAATAAAAAGTAAGCAGTTACAGCTATGTAAGCATTGATATGTCAAAAATTGGGCTCACACTCAATTCTTGACAATGTTGACAGAGACATTATATCAACAACTAATCATATCAATCTAATTTTGGATTATATTGACCAAAGTGTAAACAAAAACTTACTTAAGGCCCTAATTAAGAGGGTACCATGCTTACACAAACAACACTGAACTGTAATCAGCCAGAAGCAAAATAAAGACACCAATGGTCTTGCGTGAAAGGATGAGGACTCGCCCTTTCCATTAAGCCAATGAATTAATCTCGGATTTGTCCATAAAACATTGCTAAAGAAACAGTTTGACAAAAGTTTAAACTTGCACAGGAAACAACCATAAGCATAATCTAAACTGTATCACATATCGAGAGTCGTTCAATCAGATTAATTTCCAGCTCTTTAACGTACTGACAAACATTATGCACTAGTCATGAAGAGTTGCCAGGATATCTTCGTCTCGGTACAAATGATATCTGAAACAAGAAAGGAAAACAACTTGTAACAGCTATAATCAAATTTTCTATCTAAATAGACCCAAAAGCAGGGAAGTGATCAGTTTTCTTAACCACTTTGACATTTGAAATGCAAATGGGGTTTTAGTCATTCAAGAACAATGTCCTGAACTATTTCATATTGTTAGGTCTCTCTTAAGGAAATCAGGTTATAAATCCAATGTAAAATAATTCCACACATGGAAATGCTTGATGGATATTCAAGATTGAAAGACATGCAGCAGATAACATAACTGAAAATATTATATCAACAACCTACAAGTCATGTGAAACCAAACATATAATCAATACAGTTCTCATTTATTAAAATTCTTTGACTTCACTTGGATGAGAACGAACATCGTTGCAGAAACATAAAATACAAGATGCATAGTGCAGCATGACTGATAATGATGTAGCAAAATCATACAGAAGTAACATGATTGATTTATTTCCTGACAAACTAGATAGTATATCATTGGGAAATCTCATATCCTATTAATCAAAGTTAACTAACTCAAATTCTTTAAATTGGAAAAGGCTCCTAAGAGTGATTTAGCTTGCCACAGCATGCCAGAGTCTGTAATACACGGTTTATTTCACAGGCTCAATGCTACTAATATTATTCTGTGCCAATTAAACAGTGAGATCAAGTAAGTAGTCAGCCAAACAAAGGCAGTTTGGTGCAGATAAAATACTCTCAAATTTGAATTCTAGCAAGTTTTGTAATTGATATATGCCATGGCATAGTTGAGACGGTGAAATAAATGCAGTGATTATTATCATATAAAAAAAATAAAAGAATAGGTTTAGCAAAAATTTAAAAAAAGAATAAAAGAGATGGCAGGGAGGGGTGGGGAGGGAGAACGAGTGGTTGGTTGCTTAGTATTGAATGAAAAAGAAAAACAAGCAGAGTAGCTAAGGAGGCAGCACAACTCACTCTTTATCACCAAGTTTCACTTCGGTGCCTCCATATTCAGGTAAGAGAACATTGTCCCCTTCTTTTACAGTAACAGGAATAAGCTTTCCATCTCTATCATGGACTCCTGGACCCACAGCAATGACTTTCCCAGAATTCAGCTGCAATCATAAAGCATTCACTGCTGTTAGCAATGATACCAAAGTAAACATGAAAGCAATCACCAAAGAAATGAATAAACAGATCTATATTAACTTGAGTGGAATTTTAAAAACAGAAAAAGGAAAAGAAAATGTGCAAGGCTTTGCACATGGGCAAATAGCAATAGAATTAGAGAAGAAACCATGGCAGCTAATCAAGCAAGTCCACCATCTCTATTCAGCCTAAGACCAATCATATCCCATTCATTCAAGTTAAAGTCCAGAAGGAGATTCAAGATGAGGTCTAGGGAAAAATTGGTGGAGAAGAATTGAACTGATGATTGGAGATCTATATTGATGAGCACAAAAAATAGATCCAACTATGGAAATTGTGACTGACATAGGAATCCTAGATAACCAAGACTCATATTTGAATAACATAAGGCATCCCAATGCATGAGGCTAGCAAACTGTGGAGTCTGTGGAAAAGTCAAATGTACCACAACTTTATCCTTATTTTTACAAAGAGATCATTTTCGTGACTCAAATCTATAACCTTTAAGTCTCAATGTAGTAACTTTGCCATCATACCAAAATTTGCCCTTCATTTGAATAACATAGGAATCCTAAAAAACCAAGACCCATATCTTAAACCCAACAACAAGCACTATGCAACTTCAATAATCAATTTCTGTCATTTGGTAGCGGTGACTATTGTTGTTGATGCAAAAGAGTCGTTTACACTTGAATTAAGGTGGGCTGTATGTGTTAACACCAAATCCTCCATTGGTAATAAACTTAGGGAAATCAATTTTTTATCCTAAAAGAAACTCCCTCCTAACCCTTTTGGGTAACATGCTTCTGGTGTTAAAATTAATAAAGAGCCAATGGAGATCCACTACAAGCTGTGGGTGATCATGGGACTTATTGTTAACCACAATGCCTAAAGAGGGGAGAGCTTTTGACACCATAGGCAAGTGACATGAAACAATAGCAACATGAACAGGGAGAACTGTTTCTGTCCAATACAGACCAACAACCATTTCTCTGTGCCTAAAAGATTATAAAATGTTTCAAATTCCCCTAGAAGTTCATCAGAGTTTCTTTGCACCACCAAGAGGAAAATCGGGCACATACGTTTCCAGATCCCATTTACCACTGCCCCCCTTGAAAATTTATAATTTTCTTAGGTTCAAGGTAACAAAACATGAAACTCAACATTTTGAGTCTTATTTTTTTACTTTTTCACTAATGCTAAAATTCAAGGAACTCCATTAATCATCTACAACAAGTAGAGAGCTTATATTACCCATAGCAAAATTTAGCAAGAATAGCCCAGCAACCGTTCAAACAAAGGAGTAAGTTTCAGTTGAATACAAATGCACAACCACTCCCCATGATTATGCATGTGAAATACACTGAAAGGAATGAAGTTCAAAAATGAAAGTAACATTTCAGCGCAGAAACATATAGCAAATCTTCAATGGAGTTACACAGACAAGCAAATATTAAAATTGACAGTTAGTAAGAAGAACATAAAAATCAGATGCCCAGAATCAGCAGCTGCTCAAGAACTTAAAGCTCACAATGATACAAAACACATAAGAAATATTGCAGCAAAATCATTCAAAAACAGAACTTCTATTCGTCTACCATTGTAAAACAAAAACAAAACAAGAAGCTAAAGAAACGACAAAAACCCAGAGAATATACCTAAATCAGAGAAATACCAGGAACAGAAAACACCAAATATCCAAAAAAAAAAAAAGATAGAAAAGTGGAAATGCAATGGAAACGCGAGAGCAATATTAACAAGGGAAGCAAAAGAGGAATCGAAAATGCAGAAGAAAGCGAGAGAGAAAGACAGAAGGTCTCGACCTTGGAAGTTTTCTCAGGAAGTAGAATACCAGAGTTGGTTTTAGAAGGAGGAACGATTTTCTCAACCAAAACGCGATTGAATAAAGGAATCAAACGCTTTGCCATATCTCTACACAAAGAGGCGATTCCCCCTCCTTCTGTTTCTGAAGTGAAACTCTAATAGCATTAGGGTTTAAGCCCCTTATTACGCTGGATTTTAATTAATTATAAGAAATAAATGAATAGGGTTTAAACGTTTAAGCCTTTATTTTTTTTTAGTGAAAAAATAATAATATATATATATATATATATAAACTATTTTATATATGAATTGAGATTCGAGTGATTTGTTATTATTATTATTTAATATTTCTTACATATTTTTTATATTTAATTTTAAAATTAATTAATTTAAAATTCACTACTATATTAATAAAACAAATTAAAGTTTAGATCAATAAAAAATACATTTAACTATTAATTGATGCTTATATTTAAATTTTTATTTAGTACGAATTATATGTTCGAGTGAAATTCCACAATTGCCCAAGGCCAAGCTATTGCACAAATAAGGCTAGTCCACGATCAAAAGACAATGAGACGCGTAACATGCGATTTACCAGAGCATCAAACGATGCGTCGCTAAAATATGAGGAGAGATCGGCTCTCCGTATGCATTTGGGGTTAAATGACGACAAAAAGAGAAAATTTGCCATTTTCTTTTCCTTTTGTCCCGGGGAAAAAGGATGGGTTTGATACGGTTCCGCCCTTGAATTTGGAATCGAGAAAATTGAATCTGACTGTAAATCTGTTCGATTTCTTCGATTACCATTAAAATTGCAAATGATCGAAGTGTTTGATTTGATCGAAGATTCGAGATTTTTACGGGGCTGAATTGGACCGAAAAACTAAATTTTACGTACTTTTATTTTGCAAGTGTCATTTCTGCTTTATATATATATATTTTTAAATGAAAAAAACAAAACAAAACAAAACAAAATGCGAAGCATTGATCAAAGTTAAGTTTAAGGCACAAAAAAAAAAAAAAAAAAACTAAGAATAAGGTTGTCGAATCTCAATATTTGGAAGCCGAGTACATTTTCAATATATGTCAATCTCTCGTTATTGAGAGGAGTTCCACAAAATGCAAGCTAAATTATACGAGAAATCACCAACTGAAGTGTCCTGTGATCTCCCATCAGCTTGTATTACCTATAAATAGACATATGGCAAACACACACGCACACACACACACACACCTTTTTTTTATTAAGAAAATTATTAAATTTGAATTATATATATATATATATATTATTTTTTAATAATTACTAGCATGTTACTTGCCAGAGACCAGACATGTTATCTTGACCCTCCGGCGGCAGCGTGGGGCGGACAATACGGCGGCCAGAAAACTGAGCCGTACAGGCTGACCTGACTTCCGACATCGCATCCCATTACAAAACGGGGGGGGGGGGACAAAAGGAAACCAAACCACTTCAGATAGATATCGTTAGCATCACCGAGTTGAATAGAAGAGCCAAAGAAGAAGAAGAAGAAGAAGAAAAAATGCAATCAATCAAGCAAATAACCAAATCAACTTCTCGGAGGGCTCTCATTTTTCCTTCTTCTTCTTCTTCTGCCGCTTCTTTCTTGTATTCTGGTGCTAATGTTAATAGCAATAATAATATTACGAACCCACAATTCTTTATCTTCTTTTATTGCAATCGTTGTTATTACAATTCAGCTGCCTACGCCGCAGCAGTTGAGGATACCAAGGTGAATAGCAGCGGTGGTTTGAGCGTGATGGGCGCCTACTTCAAGGAATGGTTCAAGAAGGGTAGAAACGAATCATTGAACGACGGTGGTAGGCCCGTCTCGTTGGAAAGGATTTACGAGATCATAAGCAAAGGCGGCGACCGCCGCCAGGGAGAGGAGGAGCAGTACGCCGTCGGACTTTCCCGGTTGGGTCTCCGGTTATCGGAGAAGTTCGTTCTGGAGGTGCTTTCTTATGGGAGAGCCAAGAAAGATGTCCTCTTTTGCCTCAGATTCTTCGACTGGGCCGGCCACCAAAGGGGGTTCCGCCATACTCGAAACACGTTCTACGCCATCTTCAAGATCCTTTCGAGAGCTAAGTTGATGCCTCTCCTTGTTGATTTTCTTGATAAGTATATGGCTGACAAGTTTATTCATCAGAAGTTCGGTTTTTATTCAGTTCTTGTGACGGGATACGCCTTGGCGGGCAAGCCCATGTTTGCCCTCCAACTGTTTGGTAGAATTCGTTTTATGGGTCTTGACTTGGATGCTTTTAGTTATCATGTACTGCTTAGTGCATTGGTTGAGGAAAGTTGCTTTGAGGCCGTTGAGGCCATTTCTAATCAGATTTTCGCTAGGGGGTTTCAGAAAGATGTCACCCATTCGATAATTGTCAAGAGTTTTTGTAAGCAGAAATTATTTGATCAGGCCGATTCCTATTTGCACCGGGCACTATTGAATGATCAAGATCAAGGCGTTGGTGATAGTTATGGTTATGCTGTGAGTTTGCTCGTTGATGCACTTTGTAAAGATGATCAGTTTGAGAAGGCAAACAATGTGATCGATGCGTATATTGAGTTAGGGGAGGTGCCTATCGAGCCTGCTTATGATGCATGGTTCAGGAACCTTGCTCAATCTGGGAAGCTTGGTGAGGCTTTGGAGTTCTTGCAGAAGCAAAAGTCATTTGAAGGCTATGTTCCCAGGATTTTTCGTTACAATGACTTGCTGCTCAGGCTCCTGAAGGAGGACCGCCTTGAGGAGGCTTGTGATTTGCTGATAGAGATGATTGAAAATCAGATTTCTCCTGATGCAATAACCATGAATGCTGCATTAAGCTTCTTTTGCAAAGCTGGAATGGTGGATGTTGCGCTTGACTTGTACAACTCCAGGTCAGATTTTAGGCTTTCACCTAATACCATGGCTTACAATTGTCTTATCAGTGCTCTATTGGGTGATGGGAGCACTGATGAAGCTTATCGTGTGTTGAGAAATTCTGCTGGTCAAGGATATTTCCCTGGTAGGAGGACATTCATCATACTCGCAGATGCTTTGTGTAGAGAAGGTAAGCTTGATAAGATGAAGGAGCTGCTTCTCTACACTCTAGAGCAGAATTTCATGCCCAGTGATTCCACATATGACAAGTTTATATCAGCATTATGCAGGGCTAGTAGGGTAGAGGATGGTTACATGATACATGAACAACTTTGTAGAATTAATAGAGTTGCTAAAATAACTACTTATGTGAACTTGATTAATGGTTTTAGCAAGTTAGGTAGGGGAGATGTTGCTGCTAGGCTTCTTCTTGAAATGCAGGATAAGGGTCACGAGCCAAAAAAGCCATTGGTCAGATCTGTTATTGAATGTCTATGCAATATGGAAAATCCTGAATTGCACTTCTTTAAATTTTTAGGGATGCAGCTGTCTCATCACGAACCCAATTGTGATACTTATAACTTCTTCATTAGTGGAGCTGGCTATGCTAAGAGGCCAGACCTGGGCAGACAAGTATTTGAGATGATGGAAAGAAGTGGGATTTTGCCAAACATTACATCTGACATTCTTATGTTACAGTGTTATCTGAAGAGTCAAAGGATCTCTGATGCCCTAAATTTCCTTGATGTTGTGTGCCATAGAAGAGGGAAAATTGGGAAAAGGCTGTACGATACAATGGTTGTTGGTCTATGCAAAGCCAATAAGGTGGACCTTGCATTAGACTATTTGAAAAAAATGCTGAGTGAAGGATTGACTCCTAGTGTTAACTGCTTTGAGGAGCTTGTAAGGCTGTTGTGTTTGGGAAAGAGATACAATACAGTGATACATCTTATTGATGAGTTGGGGAGAGAAGGGCGCCACATTTCATCCTTCATAGGTAACCAAATTTTGTTGCATGCCTTGAATGGTGATGAACTCCATAAGACTTGGATTCGATGTAAAGAGGCACAGAGCGAGACGTCTTATGGTCTTTCGGTTCTTGGCCAACTCATTGGCACAGTCGCCTCTTGTAATAGATTGAGTCAACAAGTTTACAACTTGGATGAAGTGATTGACCAGTGCTTCCCACCTGACACCTTCACTTATAATTTACTTTTGAGAAGACTATGCACGAGTGACGTGGACCGTGCCTATGAGTTGGTCAATAGGATGCTTCGGAAAGGACATGAGCCTGACTGGTGGACTTATGACACCATGGTACGCAGCCTCTTTAAGCACGGAAGGGTAGCTGAGGCTGACAGATGGATGATGGCAATGGACAGGGGAGGGTTTGATCTAATCGAACCTCCCGAACGATTCTCTGCATGGTAGCAGCTTTTAGATGTCGAAACATTTACAGAGGTACGCAATTATTTGTTTAGAAAAAAGTATGCCTCACATTGATTAATTACAACCAATTATACCATATTTGTTATTACATTATCATCATTGTTCTAATAATCATCTCGAGTACAAATGATAAGTAATCCAATATTTCTTGGAGGATATTGAATATCATGGAAGTTCAGATTTTAGGGCTCTTGACCAATGTAAACAGCTTGAAACATGGATTATTTTCCTTCTTTCTAGAGATATAAGGGCCTAAAGTATGATGATCTAGGAAGGGCTGATTTATGGTTGTTTGCCTATGAATCAAATTCATACAAAGTATCAAAGGGAATTGGGGCTAATTGACTTCCACTTAATGTTTCTAATCTTTCCTCAGATCAGTTGAAGACAAGAAAATTTTATGGTCAGCAGCGACATATCGCAGATTGCTGATTTGATGATGAGATCGGTCCTTATTTGTCTCACTGCAGTCTACACAGTTGAATCACAAGGAGCCACTGCGCGGTCTCCCGGGGACTCGGGGGTGGGGCCGTCTCTATACATAAGAGGTTATTGGAATTGGAGTGAGGATGATTTTGAGTCTTTTTTCACCGGAGACCCTCCACAATCTTGCTTCCATCTTATGAAATCGAAAAGATTTCTATGCGCCCATGAGCTTACCTACCGCAAACAAAAACTATCACCTCCCCCCCCCCAAAAAAAAAAAGAAAAAAGAAAAAAGAAAGCACCCCGTTGCTTCGCATTCCTTGTTCTTCATTGTCACATCTGAAGTCTTCTGTCTCTGTGATTTTACTTAAACCTGGAGGCGTCTCGGTCTTATCTCCAGACAGCTCCGCCAACCAATTGCCTCCTCAACATTACCGTCGAGCGATTCCTACTCTCAAATTGGAACATTAAATGAAACTTTGAGTGTTATCATTGATCATTCTGTATCGTCTTTGTCACTCACTTCACTGTTCATTGAATTTTCAAAAGAACAAAGTTAGTCATAAAGCTCAACTCCCAATTTTACAGGCAAATTCACAGTCACTCTATCTCGCATGCCACTAAGTTCTACAAACACGTTTTATATGTTATGATGATTCGGTTGATTTCGTATGGCGATTCGGTAAATTGTTAGTAACTATAATATTTTTCTCGAGATGAATGACGACACGTCACTCTATCTGTCTGGGGAGAATAATGGCAGGTACATTGCCGCATCGAGCATTTATTTTATATTCCATTTTTGGGGGCACAATTCAAGCATTCATTTTTAGTGTGGTTACCACTAGCCCGCGAGAATCAATGGGCCGTTCGGGCCTGGCCCATGATCCAAAACCCCAACCCATTCGGTGAATTTAAACTCGGAAGCTCTCCTCTGAGCCAATCTTTTTTCTTAATTTTTTTTTTAATCTCGTGACAATATTAAATCACTTTTAACTTCAATCACACACACAGAAAAAAAAATTTTGTAAAAAAAAATAAAAATATATATATATATATATATATTCAAAATTAATTAAAAGGGACCGGCGTCTTGGGAAGGAAGAAAACTTTTTAGTGCTTTTTTTTTTTTTTTTTTGGGTTTTTGAGGCGAGCAAGAAAACTCAATTGATTGGGGCAAAAATAAAAATAAAAAAACAGAAAACAGCAGGGAGAGCAAACGCACGGAGGGGAAAGAAGTGAAAGGCGAAAAGGATGAGCACGATAGGGACTGGCTACGACTTGTCGGTGACGACCTTCTCTCCCGACGGCCGCGTCTTCCAGATCGAATACGCCGCCAAAGCCGTTGACAACAGCGGGTTTGTTTCAATCTCGTTTCCTTTTTTCCTTTGAATATCAAAATTTAAGTTTCTTGCCCTGTCCGATGATAGTAAAATCGAAGGTCCTAGGGTTTTCATTAATGTGCTCGCGATCTTTTTTTGCTTCTTTTTTATTATTATTTTCTCAAAATTTGTAATACAGCCTTTTCCCCTTTGTAGGACTGTTATTGGAATCAAATGCAAAGACGGAATTGTTTTGGTATGTTTGTGTTTCTTTTTTTTTTATTATTCTTTTCTTTTCTTTAGTGCAGATTTTTATTTTTATTTTTGTATTTTTTTTCTTTTATTTGTGGATTTTAGTGTTGATGTTAGTTATTATTGTGTCTTTGGAATTTAGGGTGTAGAGAAGCTTATAGCGTCTAAGATGATGCTGCAGGGTTCGAATCGGAAGATACACTCCGTTCATCGGCATTCTGGAATGGTACTTTTGGTTTTGCTCCCTTTCTGCCTTCTACTTACCGAGGAAATTAAAGAATTATCTTTGATTTTTTTATTTATTTTTATTATTTTTAAATATTCTGTTTGAGTTATTAGCAATTAGGTATAGTTTCATTTGCTTTGTGTTTGTTCCCTGTGTGTTTGCATCAAGGACATTTTGTTTGGAGGAGTTTAAAGAGTAAAAGTTGACTGGGTTGATCTTCCTCTACTGGCATTCAAATGCTTGTTGCTTGTCCATACTATGTTTCCTTATTGTTTGGAACATGGAGGTTCAGAAAATATTAGTAGTAACACTTGCAGTAACTTTTGTTATGGGAAACAGCAGAATTTTACATTTCTTCAATGATCCCAATATAGTCTTGTGGCTTCAAATTTCAAAACTTTTATGCAACTGTGAGTTTTTGAGACAGTATATGTTCAGCCAGTTTGCTTGACCTGATGAAGGACCAATTTTATGACACAAAACCCTTATGGAGCCCCTCTCTCACACACACGCATACACACATTGTGCTTCAAATGTTAGGCTGTTGCTGGTTTAGCAGCTGATGGAAGGCAAATTGTTGCACGAGCGAGGTCTGAGGCAACCAATTATGAGAGGTTTGTAGTTTTGGCCATGTATCATAGTTGCACGTACCGATTTCAAGATGCTGTGTTCTTGATGAAACTAGCCTGCATGTTTGGGAAAGGAAAAAGAATTGCTGGTTGCCACTAACAAACTTGTTCTGTTTAGCCGTGACCACGGTTTGTTAAAGGATGAGCCCAGAATCCTTGTCCTGGTTTCTGGGTTTGAAATTATGGATTTATCTGTTCCTTAGTCACACATAGCTCATGTCCATTGATAGCAAGTGTGTATGTCATTTATCCTCCTCATCTGGGCTTATAACCATTGGATGCATGCTATTAATCCATTGTTCAGTTTCTCATTATTTGTTATATATATCAGACTGTTGCATTAGTTTAAGTGATAACATGGTTTGTTAATTTGCTCTTTTGGCACTTTTGTCAAGTTCTAAGCTAAATGGTTTGTATGTTCTTCAGAAATTAAGAAACCTTTTAAGAAGTTAACTATTTTGTGAATGGATGGCCCTTGGTATTTGATATGCCTTTAACTGAATACCTCTGTTTTTGATCACCTGCTCTTATCGAAATGATCATAAAAAATGTCTTTTTATGTTATGTATGCTAGTTCTTGAATTTGTTGCTTATATTCCTTTATGGTATATTATGTATGGTAGTTTTTGTAAATGTAATTTTGATATGAAATTAGTTCTTTTGCTTTTCATGCTTTTTAAACTTCCATATGTGCCTTAATTTTCCTAATTCAGATTTAATATAACATTATTTTCCTGTAGTGTCTATGGTGAACCCATACCTGTGAAGGAACTTGCCGAACGTGTTGCTAGTTATGTGCATTTATGCACTCTCTATTGGTGGCTTAGGTGAGATAAGGCTTGATTCTTAATTCCATTTTTCTGAAACTGCATATTGCCAAGTTCCCCTTTCAAAAAACAACTAAAATTTGTTGATACTGCAGGCCCTTTGGTTGTAGGATAATTCTTGGTGGTTATGACAGAGATGGTCCACAATTGTACATGGTTGAGCCATCTGGAATTTCTTATGTAAGTTGTTTTGTTACAGATCTAGCCTCCTCCTATCCATTTTCTTCCATAATATTAAATAGAGTATTCTGTGTCCTTAATATGTTGATATTTTCCTTTGCTGGGCATAGAGATATTTTGGTGCTGCAATTGGAAAAGGGAAGCAGGCTGCTAAAACGTGAGTTATCTCTTCCTTTTTCCTAGTATGCGATTATGCCGTAAGACGTGGATCTGTCTTGACAGAACTATGGTAGCTCTTCAGTTTGTTACTTTCTTTTAAATTTTGGCTTTTCACTTCAGTTATACCAATATTGCATATTTTTCTGCTGATGTCAACAGAGAAATTGAAAAGCTAAAGCTTTCTGAAATGACTTGCCGTGAAGGAGTTATTGAAGTAGCCAAAATGTGAGTTTTGTCTCTGGTTTCCTCTCTCCTCTCCCAGTTTGCTTCCACCATACACTCTTTTTTGTTGAGTTGTATTTCCATCCATTAATATTGTAATTGTGATGTTTGGCCAACCTTTGGCACCTGACTTTACTGCCTTTTCCCTTTTTCCTCATCTTCTTGTTCTTGCCTCTTGGATGTTTCTAATCAAATTACAAATGCTCGTTACTGTAAGCTGAGATTCTCTATCTCTTCCACTGAACATATTTATGTGTTTCTTTCCCTTGTTTTTTGTCCCCACGAGTCTACATTTGTTGTGCAAAAAGCTTGGGAACTATCCATGCTTTCCCTAGGCTAGTTGAGTTTGGATTAGTTGAAGCATATACCTTCCTGAAGGAAACAACTCAGGAGTCATACTGTTGTTTTCTTACTATAATGAACTTGTTATTCAGATGAGTTTCACAACACTGTGCTGGAGCTCTCGAGAATAAATCCATAGTAACAGAGGGATTTATTCCTAAATAAGGGAACCCATAAAACAAGTAAGTCATGAATAAAAGAGTGGCATAGAAATATTTGGACAAATCTCTAAGTGTACAGGATCAACTCTGAACTGGAAAAGATTTGAAGAAAAAGCAATCTCTTCCAATTTTCCTTGACAATTAGACCATGCTTCTTTTCTCTTTCTGATTTGGCCTTAACTAACTTTATTGTAGTTGCATGTATTATGTGCCACAGACAATACAGAGAACAATGGGGGGTTGGCGCCAGGTTAAAATGTCACTACAAAATAATGCCCATGGAAATAGGTCTCTAGGAGAAGAATGGAAAGGTGATCGGATGGTGCAATGAGTAAAGTGAATGCTTTTAGACCTTTATTTTTACCTATTTGTAGTGAGATTAAGATGTTTACCATTGCTTTAGGGAATGGGTTTGGTTATTACAACACCGTTTTATGTTTAATGTTGCTAGAAGAGAGGAGGGTATAATTGAAACTTCATGAGAGGGATAATAATGGGCATTTGTGTGTGAATGTGCGCATGTAGAAGCTCAACCCTTTAAGATGTTTACCATTGCTTTAGGCAATGAATTTGGTTATCCCAACACTGTTTGATGTTTAATGTTGCTAGAAGAGAGGATGGTATAATTGAATCTTCATGAGAGGGATAATAGTGGACGTTTGTGTGTGAATGTGCGCATGTAGAAGCTCAACACCCTTTCTCCAAAGAAGATAATTTTTCTGTTGCTTTTAAGCAGCATTTATAAGGTGCATGATGAAGCAAAGGACAAAGCCTTTGAATTGGAACTGAGTTGGGTTTGTGATGAGTCAAAAAGACAGCACACAAAGGTATTTTCTGATCCATCTGTCCTCTGGATTGTTTTTGTTTATCTTACTGGATTATTACAAAAAAAAATTACTGTTCTACTCTTTGTTTGGGGTAAAGCTCATGTGCTTCTCTTTTTTTGTGTGTGTGTGTTTGTTTTTTTTGTTTCAATGGAACATGTGCTTCTTTGGTAGAAAGCAATCTAGGATTTAAAATTTGATCACATTCAGGAAAAGTGTAGGCAGTTGAGGCTGGGCATTTTTATCCAGTAGTTTACATAAGCTTCATAAATTATAAAGGCAAAAGAAAGTGTATGGTGGTCGTACACCTGACACTGGGACAGCCAACTGACAACATTAGAGGGGCAGAAGCCTGAGCTTCCCAAAGCCTGTTTGAACCAGCTTCCCAGATCCAGAGTTGGAAAGGCAGAAGCTGGAGAGTTAATGATTCTTTGTAACAGTGATGGAATTGTTTTCTCGTAGGTCTTTTTTTAATGGAATAGCCATGGTCAAATGAGGTTACATTTTGGTTAACAAGTAACTGACTGCCCTTGTTGGGGAAGAGAGACTATTGTTATCTGATACATATTTCTCTTTTTCTTCTGGTCCTTTAAAAAATTCATTGAGTTGTAAACTATACAATAAGGGCAACTATCTCTTTTCTTAAAAATTCCCCACCCCGAAAATTAATGTTTAGACTCTTAAATCTAGGCTATAAGGTTGCCAGGATATAAGAATTATAAGTTTCTATATGCATCTGATCATACTTTATTATTTTGTGATACTTATCTTTGATGGGTGCCATGAGATTGCAGGTTCCCGAAGAACTCTTAGAGGAAGCGAAGACTGCTGCTAAGGTTGCACTTGAAGAAATGGACGCTGATTAAAGCTCGGTAAATCTGGGAATTCCTTTGGGAGATAAAGTGCTGCCATACGCTTATGATTACCGGTCTTCCCAGGTTATTGTGTTAAATTGGTGGTTTTAGCTATTGGATGTAGCATCTAAAATCGCCCCTTGCTCTAGGCTAAAACTTATTCTTGCTCTAAATTAGTTGTCTAGAACGGTTAGTCTATGAGCTTTGTGCCAAAAGAGGAGGCAGAGGTTTGGATTGTGTCTCCACCATCTCCCTCCTCTTATGTATTTGCGGATTATATGATTTCTTTAAGACAAAAAAGGAAAAACACTTGTTCTTGCTCTGGATCGGGCATTTTATGAATATGGCCATGTGCCACAAAGCAACTGATTTATTTCATGAATACTGTTATCTTTTGTTTTTGAAACCTAATGTAGCTCGCCACAAACATTCCATTAATCTTTTTATTAATTATTCTCCTTATTTCAATTTAGAAAGAAGTTGCAATCTGTTAAGAGTGAAGAGAAATCGTATATGGTTATTGGGTTAGGTTCAGTTGGTAGAATCATATGGATACAATTACAATCCCGCCGCATTCCATTTTGGCCATCTCCTAATTTCTATTTCCTTCGTGTTTTGGGTTTCCTTATTTTGATGGAGCTCTTAGTCCATTTCTTTGCTGGCAATTTTCTTTATCCAACCTGACAGTACGCAGCTAAAGCGTATGGTCTTCGCAATTTACGGAGAACAGGTTAAATCAACCGCATTAAAAAGACCAAAATCCAAGGTACTCAGGAAATTATTGACGCTGCCAGAAAGACTCACTTCTATATGTCGTTCTTACCTACGATTGCCGGACACAATTTATATCCGCGCATGGTTTCGTTTAATTTACATTCATAATGTAGTCGTAATTACGGACGCCACATTATGTGATGCAGATATATCCAGAGTAATTGTCGACTCTTTCTACGTAAAAACAACGGGGTTTCAATTAACCCGGCGGTACTTGGGATGCTCATTGAAGCATCTAGTGAGCCTCTTGCATGTGCCAATTAGTTGCGTATGAAGATGTTCGGAATTACCTTCTTGAAGCGAAAAATACACATAGGATGCATGAAATAGTCACAATAGAAAAGTTAAAACATATGGTTACGATCGATGGCTATATATTTTTAATATTTCAATGCATAATTTAACAATGAGAATCACACTTGAGTTCACTTAACAATCATCATCTTCAAATTCACCACGCTGTATCCCTTCTTTTTTGGAGCCACGGACGGCAACATTATTACTTGGATGCAAGAAAGCAGAACAAACAAATATGCACTAAAATGCTCCACTCCTCCAATTCAGGGGGGTTCCCCCTGTCTCTTGCTGCCTCTCCCATACGGCAGCAGACTAAATGAAAGTCGGGACAAGGAGCGCAAGACATACTTTGACAATATCTTAATGAGGCACCTTCCTTTATTCCCCTTCTTTTCTTTAGTGTTTCATGGTGGAGACGGTGATTGTTTCTTTCCTAATTGACTTATTGGTAATACCGTCCAATAGGTGTGTCAAAATTGGCATCTTCTTCCGATTTTTTTTTTTTTTTTCTGTGTTTGCATGTCGACATTGCCTTCTGAAAGTCATAACAATCATATAGAGGTTTTTAACTCTACAGGAATACCTCAACGGTTAAAACTTAAACATCCATCTTATAAATTTTAGATTAATTTTTTGCGCGGAAGTGTTAAGAGTTCAATAAGTGATTTATGCATGAATGTCACCCAGTAACTTAACCTTTTGAGTTGAACAGTTTCTCAAAAAGTCATGTGAATTAACTTTTCATTGGCGCTCTCAGCTTAATGTGCTTTTATGTGACGAGATCTATTAGAATTTAATATATCATTTATTCATTTGCCTACAGTTATAATTTTTGCCTATCTTGTGACCCAATTAGACAAAAAAAATAAAAAATATATATATATATAAGTAAGAAAATAAGAGCCAGAGCTCACCAATTCCATAGGACAGAGAACACAGTGACAATGTAACATAATTCCATTACTGAGGATCAGAACCCCCCTCGTTGTGAAGGCATTGTGTTAGTTGTACAGCAACTTTTTGCCAGGTTCCACCACAGCCAATTGAGCATTCAACTTTTTAATTCCTGAACCTTATGAGGGAATTAACATTTTTTGCACACTATAAACGTTATTCTCCCACCAACTATATACTATATTACCACGCTTAGCGAGAGAGAATTTCAGAGAGAAGAAGAGAAGATCAGCAATCGCCACTGGTATAGCCGCCATGGCACTTCAGCTTGTCCTCGTCGGAAGGATACCGGTGAAAGACCTGGAGATGCAGCGGAGGCCCTACCACCACTACGGAAACTGTGCACTGCACGGCCTAAAGGGTGTTTGTTCCTCATCTTGCTGTCATCCAAGAAACGTATCATTCCCCAAGAAACATGATCATGGCCAGTGGGGCACTGGTTGTCATTCCTTGTCCATCACATCCTCCAAATTCTCTTATCCTCAATCTTCTTCTTCTCCTAGCGTTGCTTCATCAATTGTCCACAAAAATGGGACAAACGTTTGATCTTCTTGATTTTGGTCCATTGATGCTGGGATTTGAATCTTGTTTATGGAAACAAAGAGTCCAGCTATTTTGTCACCAAGACCACGCAGCCGGTGACAACATTTGATCATCTGTTTGCTCGTGGGGAAAAATGCTCTCTCTTTTTTCTTTTTCTTTTTTTTTTTCCTTTTTTCCTAAAAGATTTTTTTTTTTCATTTTTTAAATTTTTTATGAGTTAAAATTGATCAACGTTGTCTGATCAATTTTTTACATTGAATCCTTCCCACACTTTTGAGTGTGTTTTGTTAATTTTATTCCATCTTCTGTGTTTGAAAATGCTTTTGTTAATTATATGTCATCCTCTATCTTGATACGTTAAATTTTGTGGTAATGTGACCAAAAGATAAAATGTTATTGGAGTATCAATTCAATTTCCTATGACAAACACTCTTTTTTGTGGGGAGACCATAACACAGCATTGCCATTTTCAGTATTTTATTTATTTTCTTGATCTGTTAAAGTATTAACTTGACCTTTCCATTTCGTTATTAGCTTCCGATTGATCAGGGTAGTAGAGGAAAGCAATCGCTCACAGTTCAGAATTCAGAAACATGTGGGATGCCTCAGATGAAGGGCCAAAGCTAGCTTTTGATGAACCTCTGTGGTTTTAAGGTTAACCTTCAAACACGCAAGGAACTTGCCAGCAAATATACAATCACTCATTCGATGGTTTGAATCCTGACAATTGCAGATGACTTGTTTTATGACCACCTATTTATCCACAAAGTGAGATTCTTCATCTTTAAAGTAATAATAATAATAATAATAATAATAA
>CM034060.1:2515445-2548773 GCA_019804595.1 Bruguiera parviflora
CCATCGCTTTTGTTTTCACAAAAGAAATTTAGTTTTTGCAGCAGGAATCTATAACCTCCAAATTATAATTATAGTGGACTAACCTTACAAATAAACAAATGCTCATCTTTAGGAAATGTTTTTTTTTTTTTTTTGGGTCTTTTTACCTCACTCCAGTGTGATTGTAAAACGATAAAAATACTTGTTATATATATATTTTTTATTTATGTAAATAAAAATTTTGGGTCTTATTATTTGGACGGAGGCTTTAAATGAAGAGAAAAGATGCAGCTAATGTGGAAGACAAGAGTCCTGTGCGAGTCCTCTTTTTTTTTTTTTTTATAAAAGATATAATGAGTTTATAATTAAAGTAGGATGTGTAAATAAAGCTAATTATATGCATGTTTTATTCTTTTTATATATTCTAGTTTTTTTTATTTTGACACTAGATTTCTAAGAAAAAAATATCAAAAAGTGCCTGAAATCTGCGTGGACTCCACACCCATCACATCAATCAAGTAATTTTACGCCTCTGTTAAATGAGTCAAATTAGAGTGTCTCATAGTTAAAAGGCCTAAAATTTTATCACCACAGCACATTATGGCGACAATTATGGTGGCAGTGTACTATTTATTTAATATCTGTATGAGATTTCAGTTAAGTTTTGTTGTTGTGGTCTATATATTAAATGTCTATGATATATTGAAAGAAAAATTTTTAAAAAATTAATAAAATTAATAATAATTAAAAAATTATATAATTAAATTATGTGCAAACCACAACCACCATTTTAACCACACCCTTAAAATCCTGAGAACGAACATATGTAGTCTAATCGTGGTGGTGAAAATTGCAATTAAAGTTAGGATTATTCTACACTCTCTTCTTAATCAGTTCATGGGGTACAATATTTCCATTTATTAATGACGATGGGATCGATCTATTTAAAAAGTGTGCCTCTTCCGTATCTTATCATGGCATGCCTTGCTTGATAACAGTAGCAGATTATTTTGTTAAAAGTTGGTTAAAATCTCTTCCTCTCGTCCCTTTTGTTCTTGTGAATTTTTTGGGGGCCGAATCACATAATCAATGTCAATTAAAACTGTCAATTAATACCTTTTAAAAACGTAATCTCCATGGCGACACAATAAAAAATAATTACACAAGCATATAATAATGAGAGCATCACTGTGATAAGTGATCATGATAGTATATTATTATGATCAGGGAGAATTACAGTGATCCCAGTGGATATATTATTGTGATGTATTGAAACTTAGATTGGCGACTTGGGGATTAGTTTAGTGATAAATAGGAATAACTTATTAAATCTCTTAAATTTTCTATGCATGCCTTTTATTTTTTTAACCCCAGTCTTAGCAATACGTTGCGGTTCTCTTTCAAAGATTTGCTTCCTTCTCCTTCTCGTTATTTCGCGTGGTCCAGTTGCCGCGGATCTCGAACAAGCTCTTTGTTCTTCCTCCTCTGGCTAGGACGCGTCTCACCAAGAACTTTTCCACACCTAGAACAGCACCTGCAAGAAAATTGACGGCACAATAATTAATCAATAACGCAATCGCAGGTTAATTAATTAATCTGCCAACAGAAATAAAGAAAAGAATAAAACACTGGGGAGAGAGAGAGATGGGTCTAATTAGCCGTCGACATGGCAGCCGAAGCATTGCTAACCTGAAATTGCCATGAACAGTTGTCTCAACTGATGCGAGACAGTGACCGCACCAAAGCATTGGCTTTGTCATGTCTGCCGTTATGTTGCGATTTACGACCTATGTAAAGGGTGCCTTGCACTAATACATACATACATACATATTAGTATTATATTTTATTTAAACAAAAAACAATAATATTAAATTATGAATATTTTTCTAAAATAGAAGATTTGGCATGCTCATTTTTCTTTGATTCCGAGAAAGAGTAGTTTTTTTTCTTGGAAAAAAATAGGTGAATTCAATTTTTTTTTAATTTTTCTTGAAAAGGAAAATTTGTAAATAGTTTTTTTTTTTAAATAAGTGGATTTGAGAAATTTTTTGTTTTTTTTAATTTTTATTTTTGAAAAGAAAGATTTGAGAATAATTTTTTTGTCTCTTATTTTCTTTTGTTAAAAATTTTATAATTATAAAGATTTAATCAATTTAAAATAAAATTCTATGAATCAAAAATTTTTTATTTGATTACAATTAATTTATATTAATTAATTTATAGAATCTTACTGTAATTATAATCAAATTTTTATAATTATAAGATATTCTATTATCTTTAATTTATGAATTAGTAAAAATTGTCATACAACTTCATAACATATATTTATGCTAATTTTAAGTTAAGTTTGTTTCTTTATGTTTAAGAAAGATAATTAGTTAAATTAAATTAATTTTTAATAAATTTTTTCTTTTAAATTCTTTTAAAGAAATTAAAAGGGATATTTTTGGTTTTCTTTGAAAAAAATAAAGAAAATTTGGGGTAGTTCTTTCTTTTTCTTCTTCTTTTTCTTTGTTAAAGGAATTTAAAAGTAATTTTTTTCAAAACAAAGTAAATTTGAGATTTTTCTTCTTTCTTAACAAAGAGATAAAAAATAATTATAAAAATTTAATTACAATATATAAGATTCTACCAATTTATTTGATTATAATTAAATTTATATTAATTAATTTGTATTATATATTCATAAATATAATATATTTTATTATTTCTTTTTATTATACTCCTTTAGTTTGTTGCTTGGGGTGCAAGAATACTCGACCGGACGATCTCCGCGTAAGAAACCGTATATATAAATACGGTTGTGAGCCCTAGACGGGCTGAAAAGCTTCTGAATCGGAAGTACTTTACCCATTTAGATTGACTCCGTCGGATGACCAACACACGAGTCGATGTGCGTCGGGACACCGCCTGTCGTAGCCTGGCCCGTCCGCGTGCGTGGAGTGAGCTCGAATACATTTGGGCTTCCTGTTTTTATTGAATTTACTTCGGAAACTAAGCATTTAAATTTATATTATTAAACTTTTATTTTTCAATTTATACTATTTATGTTTAAATTTTGTAGTTCACGAACCAACAATTTCCCATAAAAATAAAAATAAAAATAAAAATGTTAGGTCAGTTTAGCCCCGTGGTTACTAGCTTTTGATTTTTAAACAGCAATCAATGATAATAAGAACATAGAAGATGAAGATTAGAGATGTACGGAGAGGAAAAATCTCTTTGGCAATGAAAAAAATCTCTTATTCCCATAGTTGCTTACTATCACCAACACTAAAAGAGATGACATATTAATCTTATATTACTAATTTTGAAATTACCATTTTTAATAATTAAAATTTTATAATAAATTAAAATTGAAATTAAAATATTAATTGCGTAATTATTCGAGAATTCAAAATTTTTGGATAGCATTCTTATATTAAACTTTACTTTTATCGTATATTCATTTTAAAATAAATTTTTAATTTTTATATAATATTTTTAGTTAAATTTGGAGTGTTTTTAGTTATATATATATATAAAGAGAATATTAAGATTCCTTATTTCACTCCATTTTTTATGCATGCTAGTCTTGGGTAAATTTCAGCGTTAATTAGGGATCTAAGATTTTCTTTTTTTTTTTTTTTAATTTTACGGAATAAGTTAAGCACCTTAGATTGAAAAAAAAAAAAAAGAAAAAAGAAAGAAAGAAAGAAAGAGGAAGAGAGCCATAAACAGATGGCTGTCGTTTTGTGCGTATGCACGCACCGTTTTAATTTTTTTTTTCCCTTATTGGATTATTCATGCGCATATATATATATATATATATATAATTTTATTTTTTTATTATTATTATTTTTTTCATATCGAGTAGCTCTGGCCCATTCCTCGAACGGATCATCTAGCCTAAGTCGGGTCAGATCCACGGACTCGAATGATTTCACGGGTGGGTGCGACTTAAGACGAGAAGCTTATACTTACCGACGACGGTGACGCTCGACCGGCGATGATATCGGCGGGGGAAGCGCTTGAGACAGTTTTAAAGGTGGCTCAGCGGCGGCTCCCACCGGTCACGGTCGCAGTTCTCGACGCTTTGGGCAAGGTTCTAGCCGAGGATATCCGTGCACCTGATCCATTGCCTCCTTACCCTGCCTCCATAAAGGCAAATACTTCCAACTTACTCTTCTCGAACAATTTCAAACAAATGCGAAGAACTGTCCTCTTCGATTCTAGGGTTTCTATGTAGGTTAAGCTTGAGTTTTTTTTTTCCTTTTCTTTTGCAGGATGGTTATGCGGTGGTTGCTTCCGACGGGCCCGGCGAGTATCCGGTGATTACAGAATCGAGAGCTGGAAATGACGGGCTCGGAGTTACTGTCACTCCTGGGACTGTTGCCTATGTGACTACTGGAGGTCTGTTTATTCTTTCGTTTTTTTTTTTTTTGGTTTTTTTCTTGATTAGTTTTTAATTTATGGTTCTGTTTTGCATTATTTTGGGACTGATATATGGCTATTATATTGTCTCCTGGGTATGATTGATGTATCAGCTAAATTTATGGGATCAAGTTTTATGTTTAATACGTCAAATTTCTCGTTCTTCTAGCAAGTTAAGTTATTTTTGACATCATTGCCTTCTGTGATTTAGTTAGCTTAATTTTATTGTGACGACTCCCATGTTGGCTCATTGGCAAGGAACCTATTTTCCATTGGCCCCTTTAGTTTTAAGGCTGACTCAAAATCTTTCCTGTGTGTAGATTCCTGCTCCTGAAGTATGTTAAACTTGTTTGAACAGCTTTATCATAGCTTTTATTGTTAAAAGTGACAAATTTAAACCTTTCTTTTACTGGTATTGAAATGATTGCTGTTGTGCCTGATTTGTATATTGTCCATTTAATTTTGCACATTTACTGTGAAGAGCAAATTTTTTCTTAGAAAATTTGGCTGGATCTTGTGAGTCAAATTGTTTTGTATGTTAAGGTTTTTGAACTGTTATCCTGACTTTATTTTTGGTTTCATAGGACCAATACCAGATGGTGCTGATGCAGTGGTTCAGGTTGAGGATACTGAAGAAGTGGAAAGCGCCTCAAGTGATTCAAAGCGAGTAAGAATATCGGTGCAAACTAGCAAAGGCATTGATATTCGTCCAGTGGTATGATATTATTTTTTTTCTCCCCTTCAGATATACATGCATCAAATATTTAAGGTGAATCTCCTATAGAATATGGTAGTAAGATCATGGTTTACAATAAAAATGTTTGATAGTGACGCTTGATCAATGTAAAAGAACACATAGTTCTTGTGACAACATGTTCTTGCCAACATGTTGGCCAAAAGTATTATGAATTATGGAATTGTATGTGGGTTGCTGCGTGTTTTCCCTGTAAATCTCTTCTTATGATAAATATAAGCTCTACTGCTAAAAATTTTATTAATGAAAATAAATATGTTCTATGAGTTCTTGAGTCAAGAGCACTAGATATCTAACTAACGGATAGGGTCTCTGTAAGGTCTACATGACAACTGGAATGTGATGTGCCTAAAAGCCAATAAGCTTACAGCTTGTTAAGCATAATTGTGGAATTGTGTGGATCAATATGAGTTAGTGACATTCTTGGATGTTCCATCACAGTCCGTCTCTTCAAGAAACATGGTAATCTCTGTTATGGTTCATAAATCAGGCAAAAAAAAAAAAAACTCTGAAGGGAATATAAATGGCCTGATGCGAAATGCCAAATTGTATTGGCAATAAAGGTAAGGAAACACTCTAGATTTCAATTATGACAGAAGGCAATGTTAAATGAGCATTGGATATGCCACTCAGAGATCCTTTTGTAGTTTGCTGCAGAAAAAGTCAAATATCAGAAAACTGATGCAAGAGTTGTTTTGGGGCCTGCCAATTGCCTTGTCTGATCATTAACAAGTTTATCAAATTAGCAGACTGATGTTGGGCACAAACCCATGTTTGGCAAGTTAGGTTCTGGTTTTGGTTTTTTTTGTTTTTTATTTTTTATTTTTTATTTCTTATTTCTTATTGTAGGATTATAGTGAAGCACCCATGTCTGTTTTAGTTGCCTGATAGATATCTAACATGGTTGCGTGGAATAAGGTGAAGAGTTGGAGTCCTGTATATATTTTTAGTGCAAAGAAATGAAATTAAGCATTATACTTTTTTGCACATACACATAGTTTTCACACATACCCTACATTTTCTGAATTTCTAATTTTTCTTCGTGTGTTGTAAATCCACTCTCAGCTTATCTTATGCTTTATGATACAAGTTTCTCTTTGCCAGGGATGTGACATTGAAAAAGATGCAATAATTCTAAGATTTGGAGAAAGACTGGGCCCTTCTGAAATTGGTCTACTTGCCACTGTTGGTGTAATGATGGTCAAGGTATTATTTTTACTTCTCCTTTGGTACTTAATAAACCTATGACACGCCTGACCTACAGTGGTGTGCTTCAGGTATACTGTACTCCTACAATTGCTGTGCTTTCCACAGGAGATGAACTTGTGGAGCCAACAACTGGCTTTTTAGGTCGTGGCCAGGTAATGTGCCTCATAAGCTTCAACTTGCACAAGAGATGCAATTATTAAAAATGGAAAAATGGTAACAATTGCCATACTAAACAAAGAAATATCTTTGAGGACTTAGCCTTCCACCACACCATATAAAAAATTGCTTAAAACCCTTGGAAATGACTAGATATTTTTGGCTCTACTAAAGTTGCATTTTAGTGGCTTCTTTGTGTCTTGTAATGTTTGAAGTTTGATCACTTGACTGTTTAGCTGTTGTAGATTAGGGATTCCAACCGTGCAATGTTGCTAGCAGCAGCAGCTCAGCTGCAATGCAAGGTTCTTGACCTTGGGATTGCTAGAGATAAGGAAGAAGAACTTGAGAAGGTTCTGGATAAAGCTTTTTGTTCGGGGATACATATTCTTCTGACTTCAGGCGGTGTTTCAATGGGGGACAGGGACTTGGTCAAACCATTATTGAACAAGAGAGGAACATTACATTTCAACAAGGTCAACTGTTGTTCATTTCTTCTTCTTGTTTTTTTTTTTTTTATTTAACTTGTTTTTAATATCTCTGTAATTTCTGGTGGCTTACTATGTATATATGTGCTTTAAATGCAGTGGCTTCAAATTATATCTTGGTAGCTGAAACCAATCCCCGTTGCCCTAAGTTATCAATTTAATATTTTCTTACTTTGATCTCCACTGCCTCTTCAGATCTGCATGAAACCGGGTAAACCTTTGACGTTTGCAGAAATCAATTCCAAACCAGCAGATAATGTTGGAACAGAAAAAATCCTTGCATTTGGGTTACCTGGAAATCCAGTGAGCTGTCTGGTTTGTTTTCATCTCTTTGTAGTCCCTGCAATCCGTCTTCTTGCTGGATGGGCAAATCCTCATTATCTGAGGTTCCTGAACCTTTTAAAACGTCATTCTTCTCTCTCATACTACTACTATTTGCTCATCATTCAGGAGAACATTTCGTTCCAGTTTTGTCTATTGGCCATCTTATGCTCTGTTTCTGTGTTTTATGCAGAGTGCAGGCTCGTCTCCAGCAGCCCATTAAGGCAGATCCTATACGAACAGAATTTCATCGTGCTACTATTAGATGGAACACCAATGATGGATCTGGCAATCCTGGGTAAGATGTTTGGCAAGTTGCCTTCTACGTCATGGATGGTTCAAATATGGTTTGATTGTATTAGATCTTGATTTTTCTATGTTATGTGGTTTGTTCACCTTAAAACCCCTGGGCTGCATCAATGCATGTCATTTCCCTGTGGACATCAGTTTTGTTGCTGAGAGCACTGGTCATCAGGTCAGCAGCCGGCTTTTAAGTATGAAATCAGCGAATGCTTTGTTGGAGTTGCCTGCAACGGGGAGTTTAATTCCTGCTGGTACTTCAGTCAGTGCCATTGTAATTTCTGATTTAAGCTCAGCTGCTGTTGCTGAGATTGGTGTTTCTGATTCACCTCCCTTACAACATGGGAAATCGTCCACAAAGACAACCAGTGATGGGTCACAACAAACTGAGTTCAGAGTAGCTGTTCTTACTGTGAGTGATTCTGTTGCATCAGGGGCTGGGCCTGATCGGAGGTATGATGCTTTATGTTGCATTTGACATTTCAGCATTCAGCATTTTCTTGATTGAAGCTTTATTACTTGCTTCATGGACTGATCACCAATAACTAGTTTCCTGCTGTCCTAGTCAAAGAGTTTGATAAATTGCACCTCTATTAAGATTTGTGTTGAGATGTGATGGTTGGAATTGTTTGATATGTTTTCATTTGCTTTGTCGATATTTTTAATGAATAAATGTGCCTTGGGCATTTAGTGAAGGTGGTTGTCATTATCTCATTGTTTGATTAGACAAATATGCCTGGTCATCCATAATTTTGAACTTATGATACTTGTGGACGATGCATTGCCTGGTGGTATGGAATATTATGCAAGAATCGATAACTTATTATTTAGTTGTTCTCTCTCATAATCATTTTCAAGATTGAGAATCAGAAATTTCATTTCAAAGAGTGCATCCTAATATATTGGAACCTTAATAAGGCTGGCTCTCCCCATGGTTCTATTTCTAACCTGAACCAGGTGGCCAGTTCCGGTTAAGTTCTGGGCTGAACACGGTTCGGTTCCAGTTTGAACCTGAACCGTGGTCAAGTCTAGGTCTGACTGCTGTGTGAAATCTTTTCTGCCTTCATTATGCAATGCAACCATGCTGTGAGTAGCAACATTTTGCTACTGTTTCCTATGTGGTTAGATATCTTGAAATGCTGATCCCTGGCCTCTTCAAATGATTTCATCTCACTGATTTAAGTGCTGCCTGTTTTATTGGGGAACTGGATATTTTTGACAGTGTTGTATATTACTCTGATTTGCTTTACTAGAGGTCTCATATTTGAACTTTGGGTTTAAAACAGCTGGAAAAAAATGTGTTCTTACATTTTTCCACTTTTCTTTGGTGGTTGATGTCATTTAACTGGTTGAGTTTGGTTTGGCATGCACTTTACTGCTTCAAGGTCTATAAGGGATAAAATCTTTTAAATTTGCAGTGGACCTAGAGCAGTTTCTGTTGTTAATTCATCATCAGAGAAGTTGGGAGCAGCAAAAGTAGTTTCAACAGCTGTTGTTCCAGATGATGTTGGAAAAATCAAAGAAGTTTTGCAGAGATGGAGTGATATTGATGGAATGGATCTTATCCTTACTCTTGGTAGGGTTCTCACAGCTCTTCAGCTAGACAATATTCTAAATTTAACACAATAATTTACCTTTAAATTTTATTGTTCTGAGATTTTTCCCTTGTTCTAAGACTGTTTTCCTAATCTAGGTGGCACTGGCTTCACTCCAAGAGATGTGACTCCTGAAGCAACCAAGGAGGTGATTGAGAAAGAAACACCTGGCCTTCTGTATGCAATGATGCAAGAGAGTTTAAAGGTGCTGTTAGTGTGTCACACATATGCACTATTGCACACTTCCAAATTTATCTTCTTTCTACTTTCATATTGAATTTCTCAATCTTTGTCCATTTGGCATGATTTCAGGTCTTAAAATATAAGATGTCATCCTAGAAATTATTTTTTGGGACCCAAGAGTGTGCAACCATATAGTAGGACTATTAGTCAGGCAGTTTATAATCCTAGTGTTGGTTGTAATATTTATGAACTCTGGAAGTGGAAATGTTTTGTTTAGTTGAAAGCTGGAAAGTGATGTTATTTGCATATGTGATTGTAGTCCTCAATTTCTGGCTTGTTTGTTACACCGAATTTTTTTGTTAATTCCAGATACATAGTCTTTCAAAGAATTCATAGATAAGTATATAAATGCATGTTCAGGCTCCCAAAAGGGGCTGGCTGCCTATTTATAAGACCAGTATGCAGTTTTGAATTTCGAAATTTCAGAAAGCACTGACCATATTCTAAATTAAAGACTATCCAAAAAGTGTAGTACTTGCCATCAGCAAATGCAGAATTGCAGCACCCTTTTAATATAAAATTCCATCAAAATTACCCTAGTCTTAGAAGCTATCAAGTTCTCAAAATGGACAAAATAGCCAAACAGATGGTTTCAAGGCTATCCTCAAACCTAGTTCTAGTAAGAGGGCATTTGCTTAAATTTTAGTTCCTTTGGAAATGCAGCCAATATATGACCTTTGATCCAGGGAGAAAATGGATGTTATTTTGGCTCATGTCAATTAAGTGCTCAGAATTCTCTTTGCTAGGGGGAGCTGTGTTTTTAAGTCTTGCAATGAGTGTGTTGAAATGTTATTGTCAAAGCCAGATCTTGGTCAGTTCTCTATGTTTGAGCACATGCATGTGTTGTATGCTATCCTTTTAATCGTTAGTGCTTTGCACCATATGATTATCCCTTTGTAGTAGCACAAAGAAAGAGGTGGACTCCAAATGGGTACAAGATATGTTTGCAACTGACGTGCAATATTGAGATGCCTATTTGCTGTTTTTTTTTGGGGGGGGGGAGGGGGTGGTGTGGTATGTTTGGGATTAAATATGTTTATGCTATCAAAATGGTTCATGCTTCATGTGTCCCTAAAAATTGTTTCTTCTTCCTGTTCTGGTTTAAGGTGAGGCCCAATACCCTCATCTTCCCTGGTCAGTTTAGCTGGGATTGAACCTTAAGACTTCTAACTCAATTAGTTCGCCGTCCTTTTTCAACTTCCAATGCAGGTGACACCATTTGCTATGCTATCGCGGTCTTCGGCAGGAATAAGAGGGTCAACATTGGTAAGACCACATAAATTTAACTTGTTGCCACTGGAAATAAGAGGGTCTAAGTCACCATGTTTGCTCTACATTCAGATCATCAATGTGCCTGGAAATCCCAATGCAGTCGCAGAATGCATGGGGGCCTTGTTACCTGCTCTTAAGCATGCACTAAAGCAGATAAAGGGAGACAAGAGAGAGAAGCATCCTCGCCACATTCCCCATAGTGAGGCTGCACCTGTAGATACGTGGGAACGCAGCTACAAACTGGCCTCTGGAAATGGTATGGAACCGAGTTGCTCTTGTTCCCATTAATGTGAAAATGTGGAAACATGTGATGTATTGAATACTGAAGTTGCCCTGGTGCCATGTTAGCTGTAATATGCAGATTTTTCTTTCTGCATTATTAGCTACACCGGTGGAACCAGTTTGGTGTGAAAATTAAAGCCTAAAGAGGAATATTTCATCATTCACCAAGCAAAGTTTTGAATATAAAGTAATCCGAGGGGCTATGACAGTCCCTTAAATCCAGAAACTGCAGGTTATATCTTACTTCTGGTTTTACTGATGGGGTTTCCTTTTGTTATTTATTTTGCCTAAATTTTACCTATTTCTCTGTGCTTCAAGGTGTTTTTTTTTTTTCTGTCTTTCAAAAATATTGCTTAATAATCCTCTTACCAAACGCACGCTAGTGCGTGCTGGAATAAGGTAGCAGAATATCAAACTCTTCTGTGACTGGGAAGCTGGCACAAGACGCCACCAAATTATAAACAAAAGAAAAACAAAAAACAAAATGTTGGCTAGGATTCCGCATGGAATTAAGTCAGTTATGGTGGTTCCACCATCTCCTACTAACCCCATAGAATTATGAAGTTGTATGACTAGTCCGTGGCCAATGAACATTAGGAAAGCCACATGGTTAATCGCCATTCTTTGCTTTTCAAGGGATAATCGACATCATGATGATTTGAGTAAAATGCATTCTAAGGGAGTGGCCCTCCACTACTTGCCCACCAACCCTCTTGATGCGACCTTTAATTAACTTACCAACGAATAGAAATGGCTGCTTAGGCTTATGGTCATGGTCGGATACATTAGGATGTTCCACACAACTGAATGGATGACTTGTACAACTTATACTGTATTAGATAAAAAGAAGAGGAAAAAATTAGGTGGTAATGCGATGAAAATAAAAAAAGTAGGTGCCTATTAATGCGATATGATCTAGTAAAATTTTTGTTAAATTGAAAAAATAATATATAGGTTATTGGATGAATTACCAATCTCTTTTATTGTATTACCATATCGTTAAACCAGAAAGGAAATTGACAATTTCTCAAAATACCGACAAAAAGAGTAAGTAAATCTGTATAGTTTTGAATATTTGTAGTTATAGATTAAAAGGTGCCATTTTGTAATGGTGAACATGGTTTGTTTTCTCCTATTAATGACGGTGACCAAAAGGGTTTTTACAAAATTCATCGAGCCCTTCCGTTAGTATTTATTCTAAATTTTGTTCAATTATTAATGTCGGAGAGGAAAAGCCAAAAAGCTCCTACGGACCTATGAGGGATACATGCATGCTAATTAGTAGTAATTTGCATTAAATAAATTAATGAAGTGATGATGTAATTATACTAGTACACTTGTCCGTTTTGCACCTATAAGAAACATTTTCATTTAATTCCTAATTGGAAGAATTTTAGTTGTCATTTAGCATAATAACTTGTATGAGGAAAGGATGATATTTCTTAACAATAAAAAAGAAATCTAATAAAATGCTTATTGGGAGCGTCGCATTGTCAAAAATGCCGAAAGTTGAGGCATTCCGAGGAGAAATATAGTTTTTAATTAATGCGCAATGTGACGTAATCATATCGATCGTGAAAGTTTCCATTATTGCTCTTGGCTCTTCGGGTTGGATTAAATAAGAATAAAAAAATAAACTGATTAGGTGGAGGACAAATAATTGACTTAAATAAATATAAAACTTTATATATATATATATATTAAGGTTCATCATTTTTATTTTTATTTAAATTATTTTTATAAAAATTAAAAAATTAATGAAAATTATCTTAAAGTGAAATAAATATAAGATATTATTATAATATTTAATTTTTTATATAATTTTTATTATTTATTAAAAATTTATGATATTATAAATTGTATAATCAAATATATTTTTTTATTTTTATACTTTATTAAATCTTAAGATTACTTTTTTAAAAATTTAAGTTACTAATTATTAAAATATTTTTTAAAAATTAAATTATTATTAATGATATTTATTTATTAAATTATTATTAATAAATGATAATATATTATTAGAGATGTTTAATAGATAAAAATTTAAATTTTTATATTTAAATTTATAATTTAAAATTATATATAAAAAATAAAATTTATAAAAATAAAAAATATATATCGTTCGTAATTTAAAGTGAATTATGCATTTTAATAAAAAAAAAAGTAACAATAATATCGAATAATTAAAATGGAGAAGATAACAATTAAAAAAAAAAGATGATGAGTGTCCACGCGAGTACAACGCAACAACTTAACTGTATAGATGAGACAAGCATCAGCTCGCGTAGTGTTCTCGTCTCCGAGGTTGCTGTCCATTAGCTATTTCACTTTCTCAACCACTCCCACCATCACCTCTCATTTTCTTCGCCCCTATTTCCGTTCATTTTCTGTCAGGTTCATAACTCAATTAGCAACTCCATTCTTTTCTCACTTTATTTCACTTTCTCTTCTTTCTTGCAGATTCTTGAGACATAGATTCTTGCAGAGGTTTATGTCTGCTTTTTTGTTAAAGTGATTGAATTAGAACATCATCTGTAGTGGTTTTCATGGTTAAAGTGCTTGAATCTGGATTTTTATGTGGTGGGGTGTTGAGTTTTTTCTCAGATCTGGAATTATGAATGGTTTTGTCTGATCCCAGTCAGTTTTGGCTGATGGGTCTGGTTGGATTTGACTAGTTATTGAATATAATATAAACTTAGTATTTTTTGTTTATGTGGTGTGACCCTCTTCAAAATCATGGGCTTTTTGAATCAGCTCCTCTTGGATCTGTCTTCTCGAACTCAGTTTTTGTTCTGTGTTGGTGGTTATTTACATCGATGCCTCCTCCTGTTTTCTTGTCGTTTATGCGTGTGGTCATTGGCTTGGGTGCAGCATTTCTTTTGCTTATTCCTTGATAAATCCCAATGGAAAGTATGGATGTTTTTTTTTTCCTGCATGCTTTTTGTTTCATTGGTTTTTTCTTTTCCTGCATGCAGGCTAGGCTTAATTCAACTAGATTCATTGAATTTTGCACCTTTTCATTAGTAGCAAGTAACCTGTGTGTTGCGCTGATGTAACTATTAATGGGTGGTGGTATTCAGATTGTTGATTTCATCGTGCTGCGCCTGAGTTAATTTAGTGGAATGATTGCATTGGTACCTATGGTAAATGATTACCTTTTTGACATATAAGATAACCTGAACTGTCTTTTGGTGGATGGTGAAACAGAGCAATGGCATCTCACATCGTTGGTTATCCTCGCATGGGGCCCAAGAGGGAGCTCAAATTTGCTTTGGAAGCTTTCTGGGATGGCAAGAGCAGTACTGAGGAATTGCAAACAGTGGCAGCCAATCTCAGGTCATCCATTTGGAAGCAAATGGATGATACTGGAATCAAATATATTCCTAGCAACACTTTTTCATACTATGACCAAGTTTTGGACACCACAGCCATGCTTGGTGCTGTTCCCAAGAGATATGGCTGGAATGGTGGTGAGATTGGGTTTGATATCTACTTTTCTATGGCTAGGGGTAATGCTACTGTCCCTGCCATGGAAATGACCAAGTGGTTTGATACCAACTAGTAAGTCTTACCTTATCGTTGGCGCAAGCTTCTTAATTTGGTTAGTGGCTACTAGTTTTATATAATCACAAAAATTATATTTTTGTTTCTTGGTGCAGCCATTACATTGTCCCTGAACTTGGACCGGAAGTCAAGTTTTCTTATGCATATCATAAGGCTGTTGCTGAGTACAAGGAGGCTAAATCTGTAAGCTGGCTTGATCATGTGTCCCTTAACATACTTTGTCACATGTTTCTGCTGTGGTTGTATTTGTTCCATGTTTTTATATGAATCATGGGAAATTTTGTATCTTTATGGATATTTGTTATATGCCGGTCATGGGCACCAAGGATTTAGATTATGAGATATTTTGCATAAACTGAACAGTAGCATGAAAATGTATGCTAGGTGCTTGCAGACAGGAGTAAGATTTTAACACCACTGATATGAAAAAGTTTCATGGTTGAGTATTAACAATACTTTCCAATTTGTTGCACCAACTTATTTTTCTGTTTTCATTTTTTATTCAATTGTTGATGAGGTGTTATTATCTATTCTCTCTCTTGCAGTTGGGGATTGATACTGTGCCAGTGCTCATAGGTCCTGTTTCTTACTTGTTGCTCTCAAAACCAGCAAAGGGTGTGGAGAAATCCTTTCCCCTTCTTTCTTTGATTGACAAGATTCTTCCTGTGTACAAGTAAGATCTCAACCTTTTATTTCTCCACAACTTTCTTCAGGTTGGGTTAACTTGTTATTAGACTCAAGTCTGTTACAAGCAAGCATAAGAAGAAGATAGATTGTACATTTTTCTATCTCAGCATCTATGCTGATAATTAAGTTCTTTTAGGGAAGTTGTTTCTGAACTGAAGGCAGCTGGTGCATCTTGGATTCAATTTGATGAGCCCAAACTTGTGATGGATCTCCAGTCTCATGAATTGCAAGCATTTTCTCATGCATACGCAGAGCTGGAGGCATCTCTATCTGGTTTGAATGTTCTGGTTGAGACATACTTTGCTGATGTGACTCCTGAGGCGTACAAAACACTCACCTCTTTGAAGGGTGTAACTGGATTTGGGTTTGACCTCATTCGTGGAACAAAGACCCTTGATTTGATTAAGGGTGGATTCCCTTCAGGAAAATTCCTTTTTGCTGGAGTGGTTGATGGAAGAAATATCTGGGCCAATGATCTTTCTTCTTCCCTGGGTGTGCTGCATGATCTTGAGGGCATTGTGGGCAAAGGTGTGGACTATATGATGCATTGTCATATTATTCTAAATTTATGTATGGTCCAGTTGATTGAATTAACATTATCTATTTTGTTCTGCAGATAAGGTTGTGGTCTCTACTTCCTGCTCTCTTCTCCATACTGCAGTTGATCTGGCAAATGAGCCCAAATTGGATAAAGATCTCAAGTCATGGCTCGCATTTGCTGCTCAAAAAGTAGTAGAAGTAAATGCCTTGGCCAAGGCACTTGCTGGGAACAGGGATGAGGTACAGCTTCAGTTTTCTTTGTCTTTGGGCTTCATTTTTTAAACTCAGGAAAAAAGGCTCTAATTTTTATGTATATTGCCATGTTTAAAATGGGACAAGTTAACCTTATGTGACAAGTCCTTGTTGAAAACATGTGTGCATCATCTTTGTGTGTTCATTCAGATTTGAAAAGCGTTTTCTTCTCTGTGCATTTACTTGAAGTTCTTTAACAAGGGAGTCTGCTCCATAACTTCCAGCAACTCATGTGATTGCTAGTAAATATCCTAACCATTTGTGCATTCCTTAAATGCATCTGAAGTCTTTGAAACTGACAATACTCAATTCTTGTTAGCCTTCCAATAGCCCACATGGTGCTTGTTTCTGGTTACTTTATTATTTTTGTTGAGTCATGGTGAACTTGGTATTTTTCTTGTTGAGCCAAATTAGTGCCACTGTTTATTTGTGGCTGCATTTATAGATTATTTTCTGAAAGCTCTTGTTTTCTGTTTTTGTACACCCAGGCCTTTTTCTCTGCTAATGCATTAGCTCATGCTTCAAGAAAATCATCACCGAGAGTGACAAATGAGGCAGTTAAAAAGGCTGTAAGCTTTTCTAGATAATTATGCCCTTACTATTTTCATTGTCCAAAATAGTTACTTTGTTCCCGTTTTTTATTGCTACCAAAGCTATTTAATTTGGTCATGCTTTGGATTTTTGGGTTTCTTGCTTAGGCTGCTGCTTTGAAGGGCTCTGCTCACCGCCGTGCAACAAATGTGAGTGCACGGCTGGATGCTCAGCAGAAGAATTTGAACCTTCCAATTCTTCCCACCACCACAATTGGATCTTTCCCACAGACCATGGATCTTAGAAGAGTGCGTCGGGAATACAAGGCTAAGAAGTGAGAACTCTTACTGTTGACATTATGCCGATAACCTCAACATTTTTGGTCCTCCTTCATCTTTTCCTTTATTAATATAGGATCTCAGAGGATGATTATGTCAAGTCCATCAAGGAAGAAATTAGCAAAGTTGTCAAGCTCCAGGAAGAATTAGACATTGATGTTTTGGTGCACGGTGAACCTGAAGTGCGATTTTGAACCTAAAAGAAAATTTTTCTGTGATTATGTGATATGTGTTTTCAGATTATATTTCTATTGATTGCTAACATTTTTTTTATTTTTTATTTTTGCATGACAGAGAAATGACATGGTTGAATACTTTGGTGAACAATTGTCCGGTTTTGCCTTCAGCGCAAATGGATGGGTCCAGTCCTATGGTTCTCGTTGTGTTAAGCCTCCTATCATCTATGGAGATGTCAGCCGCCCCAAGGCCATGACTGTCTTCTGGTCGACAACAGCCCAGAGTATGACTAAGCGACCCATGAAGGGAATGCTTACTGGTCCTGTTACCATATTGAACTGGTCCTTTGTCAGAAATGACCAGCCCAGGTGATAAATGCTGAGTGACTAATATTAGAATTCACAGCCTGCGGCTTATTTAATTGATTTTGAAGTTATCTTCCTGTGTGTTTCCAGACATGAAACCTGCTACCAAATTGCTTTAGCCATCAAGGATGAGGTTGAGGATCTCGAGAGATCTGGAATCACTGTCATCCAAATTGACGAGGCTGCTTTGAGAGAGGGTTTGCCCCTAAGGAAATCTGAGCACGCTTTCTATTTGGATTGGGCTGTTCATTCCTTTAGGATTACCAACTGTGGCATCAAAGACACTACCCAGGTTCATCATTCTGTTATTCTTCCTTCTTAGCTACTGTTTGTAATTTGATCATTTGCTTCAGAATGCTTTGCATCATCTGGAAGATGGACCATTTTAAAATATCAGAAATGGTGGGAATTTTGCCCCAATTGAATAATTGACTTTGCATTTGAAAATGATTGGGATTTCGGCGCAAATAGGCAGAGCAGCACATTAGCCTGCTAAGATTTCATGAATCTGTGGGGAAGATGTGCTTGGGTTTGGAGCTAGTTGGTTGGATGGGATTTCTTTGCTGATAGAGTACTGGAAAGTTGCAGGTAACAAAATTCCTAGCAGACTCAACCCTAATAACTAAAACTATGCAATTTTTTTGAGCAGATCCACACCCACATGTGCTACTCAAATTTCAATGATATCATCCTCTCGATCATCGACATGGATGCCGACGTGATCACCATAGAGAACTCTAGATCAGACGAAAAGCTTCTTTCTGTGTTCCGCGAGGGAGTGAAATATGGTGCAGGCATTGGCCCAGGTGTATATGACATTCACTCGCCGAGAATCCCGTCCACAGAGGAAATTGCAGATCGTGTTAAGAAGATGCTTCTAGTTCTCGAGAGCAACATTCTCTGGGTCAACCCAGATTGTGGCCTCAAGACCCGCAAGTACTCTGAAGTCAAACCTGCCCTCAACAACATGGTTACTGCCGCCAAGCTCCTCCGTAAAGAACTTGCCAGCGCCAAGTGAGTTCTCAAAAAATAAAAAAAGGCACAAAGTTTCCTTAAATACCTGACATGAGAATGTGTGGAAGCTCAAATAATAAGAAGTTCTTCTTTTGTAAGATGAGCATGCTTCTCCCTTTTTCCCTTTTTTTTTTTTTTTTTTTTTGTTTATCTATCTAGGAGGAGGCAAGCAACGGTTCTATGAGGGTTTTGTACTTAAATTTTATGACACGATGCTGTTTTCTTTGCTTTACGAATGAAATCTTGTGTGCCGTTCTCTGTGTTCGCATGCCCTTTTAAGGCGTTATGTTCTGTCGGTCGTTTTTTCTAAATGCTGCTCTTATTACCGTAGTGGCGAGCTGTTTAATTTGAAGTGCTCTCTCTCTCTCTCTCTCTCTCTTTTTTTCTTTTGGGACCAAACAATTTCAAGCGTGTTATCATCGTGTTTGAATGCACTTCATAAATATAGTTACGAACTGCCAGTCCATTCGCAGAAGGAAGGATTCAACGTCTGGAAAATCCAAATTCGAAACCCGGACCAAATCGACACATTGATTCAGTCGAGGTTTTCGACTTGTGGGTTAGATCAACAATCGGTCTTAACATGTAATTATGGGTCAATTTAACCATTTAACCCTTGTTGGATGCTGGCAGATATACTAATGTTATTATGACTATCAACTACACATTTTTTATATTTTAATATATAGTCGTAATTAATGATAGGATCACATAAATATATTATATTAATGGATTATGGATTGTGGACTCAAGTTAAAAACACGATCATTTGGCTGCGTCTATGACCTTCAAGCCGGATACCATCCCCATTTAAGAGCTCGTGGGTACGTAATTGCTACTACTATTGCTGTTCGGCGTGGCAAACATTGCATGATTATCCCTTTTTCTTTAGTAGAACAAATAAGCGAGAATTGCAAAAGATAACGTCTCTCACCTCTATTGCACAAAAAAATAAAAATAATAAAAGAGAGTAAAAAAGTTGATTTGTGCAATTTGAATTTTGATCACTTGGGCCGAGACAACCATAAAAAGGACTAGAGTATTCACATAAAAAGGAACTCTCAAGTAACAAATAATTTTGACTTTTGACTTTGACGAAGAAACTACTAGCCCCCACAAAAGGCAGACACTTCTGCATGAAAGTATCGAAAGTACATAACGCTGGAAGCACCAAAGTGTCCATCATCGTGCAACAATAATCCCAGAGAAAACCTTCCCATTTCTTCTTTCTATCAATCAACACACTCCAAACATTTTCCAACACAGGAGAGTTGTTTATGTATAGGATTCGGCAGTGATAGAGGGGATAGAGAGGGAAAGAGACACACAAGACACAGCTGCGGGAGCTGTGCCAGAGGAAGCCATGCAGGATGGAGCAAAAGCACAGTAAACTAGACGGTATGCGCTTTAATTGTAGAGAGAAAAGGCATAAATTCTTTTATCATTCTTTCCTTGAAAATGACGGTAGCTTCAAATGGTAATTGCTTTGTTTAGTTTTATGATCATGCATTTCTCTGATGTGTTAACTCATCTAGTAACTTTTAAAATCTTAGATTCACTCCCTTGTAAATGGCTAAGCATTTGATCATTGATTACCTTGTTTAACTGGCAACCTAATCCTCTGAGTCTGTTATAGAGGGTAATGAAGTTCTGTTCTTACTAAGTTACAAGGACTAATTAAATAAAGAATTTCAACACAATATACCTGCATCGTATAAGATTCCAGTTTGTGATTTCAGCCGTTACTATCATTAAAGATTTTCCCTTTGATGCCTTGACCTCTCTTTGGTGTTCAGGTTTCTCGATCCCAAGTGCAAAGATGAACCCTGGGACACCTAACAATTATGATATCCAATTTGATTCTGTAGGCAAGGAGAGTGGTGAAGAATTTCGTGATCTCGCACTCTATCATGGTAGTATTCTTCTACTCAGATCTGTAAACTCTGCAGCTGACAAAGCTAAATTAGAATATCTTTCTTGAGAACTAGATGCTTTGCAAATTGGCATGCCACTTCCAGCTTTTGAATTTTCATTTTCTTTCAAGCAAACCGGTTTTTGTTTATCTATAACTGCTGTTAATCAATTTGTAGTGCACGTACAAAAATTTCATCTCCTTATATTTGAGTTGATATTATGCTAGCGCTGTAGAGATATTATGTTAAAACCACTGAATACTGAAGCATATTAGTTGATATACAGATCTATATGTGCTGCGGTCTTTTGATCTCTACAATCAAAAATGGAATTAGGAAAAAAACTGCTACCAGTTGGCTTTTTTCCTCTTTCTGTCTGTCTCCTCATTTGGGGAGTCCACTTGACAGTGTAATATGTCTAACTTTGTCATTCCATCTTGCTGAAAGGGCCAGCGGCAACTTCGATGAGATACTAAGTTTCGCTCTTTGTCACAACGATTTACTGCATGTGTTGTCAAAATCGTGTCACATTTTCTTGTGATGTTTGCCTTTCTTCTTATCTGGCAACCCTGTTGTTTTTTGGATTATCGATTCCATCTTTCAGATGCATATTGTCATCACAAGGACCAGCTGCAGGACTATTGTCACGTGAAAAATTGTGATTTGCCATTATACTCCAGTACGGACAAGGGTCCATCTCATGCTCTCCGCTTTAAGGCTAAAGTTACGGTTGATGGGAAAAGCTTTGAGAGTCCAGCATTTTGCAGAACTTTAGAGGAAGCAAAGAAAGCTGCTGCAAAGGTCGCCGCAATGTCATTGTCAGCAGATGGATTTCAAGAGGCTAGTTATCTGTTCACGATCCTGCAATTTTACTTGCAATGTCTAGCCATTGTTGCAACTGGAATTTTATTCTCGTCTTTCAGGAAAACCCCAGGTTCTACAAGAATCTCTTGCAGGAGTTGTCCCAAAGAGAACATTTTTCTGTGCCGATGTACAAAACTGTAAAATCTGGCCCACCTCATATGCCAACTTTCTTTTCCTCAGTGGAAGTGGAAGGAGAGGCATTTTATGGTAATGCAGGAAAATCCAAGAAAGAAGCTGAGCTCAAAGCTGCAAAGGTTGCTTATGCTGTTCTGAAAGAGAGTAGGTTCCTTCATTCTTTGATGAGGGTGTTAGGCGTATATCCCATTACTATATCATCTTTGTTTGTTCCACTAGCTTTTAGTAACTTTAGTTCTATCATACAGTGAAGTAGAATCTCATCAGTTCATACATTAATGTGCCCTTTCTGCTTGGAGTCACTATGCAATCCATTGCCAACTCAAATTTTTTGTTTTGTTTAGGTGGAACAAGGAGGAGGACAGGCTCAGCTTCCTGTAAGCTTGTGGGAGACAAGACTCTCAAGCCCACTTGTGGTTCATATTTTACGATAGCTGCTGATTTGCAAGGGAACCTGAAAGAAAAGGGTCAATTGCTTTCATCATCTAGCATTGTACACAAGGGCTATTCTACAAATGGTAATGAAAGATCTATCTCAAAATTTAGTAAATCCTTTGCATCATTTATAAAATCATGCTTGGAGTTAAAACTGATCAATTAATATATGATGCTATGCTTCTCTTAGATGAACTTGAAGAAGTAAGTTTGCTCAACTCCAAAGAGCACAAGGCTGTAGAAGCAAGGAGTTACCTGCTAGGTGGTAAGGTTAGGGTGTACACGTATCACCCAGAAACAGCTTTTCCCAATGGCATCACAGTGCTTCCAATCAGTGACGACAAATGGGTGGCTGTAAGCTTGGAGCTTCCTAATGAGCCGGATTATTGATGATTTGGACCAATTGCTTGTATTGCTTTCTCCCTAGAGTAACATATTTAGTGCTTGATTCCAAGAAAAATTCTCTTTTAATGCTAAAGATACCTTGAAAAGTCTGTTTGATGGAGATTTTATAATTTCTACTATAAGTTATGTCACTCGTTTTGTCTGCCTCTTGAACCACTATGATATTGTTGCCTGATACTGAAATCAGCGAATCAACCTGGACTCCAATTTAATCTCTTCCACTCTCGATGAGTCAAGCATTAACATGTTAAATTCTAAATGCTTTCAACTCCCTGCCGGAACATGGAATTTGCAGTTAAGGAGCTACACAGTCCTTTACTGATGACAAATTTGGAGCAGATTGCATGGTTAGTATTGGACTGAGAGAAGAGAGGACTTGATGCCAAGAGACTGTCCGTCCCAAGTGGATAGGTTGTACAAAGAAGCTGCTTTTAAGTGGGGTTCAGTTAGCAAGAAGAGGCATTTTAGATTTTTACTCACAAGCATCAAATATTATCTAAACTGCAATTGCATATACATTAGCCAATATTTCAGTCTCGGTGACCATCACTAAACATGCTCATATTAAACCATGCATTTTAATTTTGATTGGCCCCTTTTCGTCATTACTGTTATATTGATTATGTTTGCGGCATTTCATTATTTAGTTTTCTGATGTTTTTATCATTTGACATTAGATCCTGGAAGCAGGAAATTATGCAAGATTTTCAAAATATCTAGCCTTTTATTTGTACCAGTTGGATTTACAGAACATTTTTAACACAATTTTCCAGCATTTATGGGCTCGTACTCATTACTATTAACAAAACTAATCCCCGGTTCCTTCTCGAGTGGACTTGATGGCTCTTTTATTATACAGACCAAGTGCCATACCCAACAAACCATCTCCAACAAATTCTTTTGGTCTTCTTGGCTTCTTCATCCCTGTTGCTAAAGCACGCAGAACCTGCTTATAATATCCTAATTTACATTTAACATTGGCACTTAAACTTGCAACTAGTTTCTCTACCATCTTTGCTGCATTACATACATGATCACTAGAAGTTTCAAGCTTTTCACCTCTGCTTGGAAGCTTTAATATTCTTATTGGCCTCGGTCGGTTCCCCCCTTCTTCAGAGGTGCCTTCCGAGTAATCGGTATTTTAGCCCCACGTCTTTGGTTACCAATTATGGTCTTCTGGAGAACCATCCTGAGTAGCCTGGGATTCGATCTGGTGGTTGATCAGATGAGGTGTTTTGAAGCTCTGGGATTGTTGCAGATGAATTTACAATATAAAGTATGCCACCTTCAAACTTGGCACTGACTTTCATAGTATCATAATTTGATGGAACAGCAAGTTCCATGCGGAAACAGCTTCATTTATCATCGCCAATGTGGCGTTCCCCCAAGCTTCTGAGGTTGCCAGCTGATGTTACTTGTACTTCTAGTTGCCCCTTTCTGAAACCTGCAGAACCAATAAAAAATTTTCATGCTTATAAACTTTTGAGCTAGAACAAAAGATGACTACTTTCCACCTGGTATATACACAAGTAAGGGCGTCAAAGGCAGCATCTTGTACGTATTCTGTTGTGTGTTTAAAACCTTCATAGACGTGATCGTTAAGCTGAGCCAATGGCTCAGCAAGAGGATTTAGAAATTGCTGTGTCAGAATGCATCTGCATTCGGGAAGAAGAAAGAAGGTGGCAAAAATAATAATAATAATATATATATATATATATATATTATATTTCATAAAATGAAGCATATGCAATTCCTACCACAGACAGAAGCAATTCCAATTTACTAATTGTAAAACCCCGAAGTTTGAGTGTGGCTGGCAAAAAGGTTTGAGGAGAGTCTGTCAGACAACCGGATGATCACCTTAACTAGGCAAGCTAGTTAAGAACGATACTCTACAGCCTTGAAGAACCCAGCAGGGCTCGTCAGCAGTCACTCTCCCATAATTTGGGACAGCCTTCTATATTGGCTAGGCTACTGCGGGGAACCGGAACTGGGCCGGCCCGGGTTCAGACTCTAAGATAAAACAGAGCATCAGAATTGGACATTGAATGTGCAAAGAGTTAGTCTGACAAGTTGCATATCATCTGCTGAGGGGCTGGCAGCAATCAGATCCTTCCAGGGCCGTGTCCATCCAAGTCCCCCCCCCCGGGGGGGGGAGGTCTTTCCACTGCTTGCCAGGTATGCATGTGAAGTTATCACATTGTAGTTTTACACTGCTTGCCACTGATGACTGTTTTCCTATTGTAAAATTTTAAAAAATAATTAAATATATTTAATTTTATATTTATTTTCACACAAATTGCGACTCAAAACTCGTAACTTTTATATCTTAATATAATAAACTTTATCATTAAACTAAAACTCCTAATTGAAAAACACTTCAAATGGTATAAGAAAATAGTTTTTTCCTTCCTTTTTGTTGACGTTGTTGCATGGATTTGAAAGGTTAAAATCCACATCACTCTGTCCATTCTTTTACAAGACATGACCAACTGTGCTTTACAACGCCAAAGGTTCGAGAAAGAAAATTTTCCAAATACAAACTTCTAAACAAACAAGAAAATCACTTTTAACAATCAAATGCCTAACGAATCAATTCAAATTCATAAGCGAAAAACGCTAAACCAAAACCTTTTTTTAACTTGAGAATTTTGAGTTAGACGGTCAAAGTCTCCCCAATTGTGCAGTAAGTCTTCCCTCCGCGAGCCGTAGCAGTAGTTGTCCACATTTTGCCTTTGTTTTCAACAACCTCAGCCATCCCCACATCAATATTCCATCGAGCCCTTGAAATATCACTCCTAAAAAAACCAGTACTTTATTCAAACTATATTCCAAAACATAAAACACTTTTTTTCTTAAAAAAAAAAAGAAAAAGAAAAAGGGGGTGCTTTGTGGTTTATTTATTGTTGCACTTCCTTTATTCAACTTCTCTTATTATAGGAAGACCTACCATTTGAACTCAAGACCGCCTATTCAATATAAATTTGAATTCTTTTTATCTAAGGAGTGGACGACACGAACTCCAAATTGGACTAATACAAAAAGAAATACACTAAAGTCACCAAGAAAATCAGCGAGTGGTTGAACACAAGCAATCTCTATCTCTCGCATCTCTGAAAACGAAAAAAGTTGCATAAAGAAGAGATATTCTTTGAAGTTAAGGAACAGATCAGTTGCCTAAACTGCAACTTGGACAACGAAACGAGAGTATCATAAAACCATTTTATCATCCTTCATGTCTCTCAAATTGACCTCACTATCATCCTAACCTCCAGATGAATAACCCCAGTCCCCCATCTCCATTTGGGGACAATCCAACTAGCGACCTACCTCAAATGCGAGACTTGACTAGGTTGGCCTTGCTTGAATAGATTGGAATCTTAGATGAACCCCGAACACAGTCCAAAGCCTCAGCTAGTTATATTATAAGTACAAGACATTTTACTTTAATTTATTGGTTTGGAAACCAACATTCTGATTCTGCTAGTCAGCTACCAAATTTGATATAAATAAATAAATAAGAAAGGCAATTCCTGCACCAATGAAGACTAAGATCCCCCTCCCTTTTGTGTAGCCATGAAATCTCTTAATAGAGAGAAAATTTTCCAGGTGCCATTGAATGTAACACGTGACGACCTTTGAGAAAAACTGGATTGGTTGTGCTTATTTAATTTTCTCCCTTGATATGAAACTTGATTTATTGCTTTTTTTTAGATCTTTCTGTCAATCCCAACAATGCAGAGAGAGAGTTTTTTTCTGGGGGATGTTGACTCAATCTATTTTGTTTTCTGACTTACAAAATACATGAAAAGTTTAAATTTCATTTCAATTATGCTCAGTAATTTTTTTTAAAAAAATTTGGTTTTACCTCTTTTTACCACTGTCAATTTTAAATCTACAAATTAAAATTTATATATGTGATCTTACATTTTAAATTTGTTAATACTAAAAACAAGTATGAAGAAACTTATTTAGATATAATAATATTTAAATAATAAATATTTTATATGACGAAATTAAATAAAAATATTAACATTTTAAAAATATAATAACTAATATGCTTATAAAATATTTTTTAATAATTAAAAAAATAAAAAATTATAGATGTTATTCTTATAAATAATATTATTTCTAAATTTAAATATTAGAAAACTCATATATAAATTTGTGTAAGATCTATACGATTAACTTTTGGAGTATTCTAAGACATATACGAATTCTAACAAAATAAAATTGTTTATTTTATTTTATTGTATTATTTTTTTAACCAAAATAAGAACATAATGTGATATCTATAATCTCATTAAAATTTAAAAAAAATAATAAAAAAAAAGAAAAAAGAAAAGAGAGAGATGGCCTGCCAGAGGACGCAGGCCTGCCCCTTTTATTCTATCATAAGTTTTGTACCCGTATGTATATTTTTTAAAGTAGCTTTCGTTGTTACCGTTTGAACAGTCGATTATTAATTTAATAAAATATAATAAAATAAAATATGATGACACGACGCTCTCTCACTTTGGGGTTCGTTTTCCGGGTCGGTGCAGAGGCGAAATTTGAAAAACATGATTTGATGTCTTCAGTTTACGTTTCATTCTTATTACAACGGTATGATTTTTTTTTTTTTGAATGATTGTAAGAAAAGGAAATCTCCAATTTGCCCTAAAGCCACTAATTATAACAAAATAAAATAAGAAAACTCTATCAAAACGATGGAAAACGCAAGTGTTTGTTTGTTTTTTATTTTTTATTTTTAGTACGGAGTCTTCATTTTAGAACAGGGTATTGAATTTACAGAAATAATTATTTTTATTGTATAAATTGTACTTCAACGAGACTTTAACTAAACCAAGAATTAAAAAAAAAAAGAAGTTTGTATTTCAAATCAAAAAATCTTTTCTCCTCAAAACCCCATCACTAGTTCATCTCCATTGAATTTATTTTTAAAATCTAATTGAGGATTAGTCTATGATAAGTTTTGGATGTCCATAGTAAATGCACTCGATATAATTCCTTACAATTTACAGCTGAAGAGTTATTAACAGCAAGCAAGATTACATTGAACAAACAAAGAAAAAGATTAAAAACAATATAGAGTCAAAGATGTTATAGATCAAACCAAATTCAATAGAACTCAAATTTTGATTAGTTGAACTAAATTTTTTAACTTGTTAGCAGAATCAATATAAACCAATTCTTTCTTTTTTTTACTTCATTTACTATTTTTAATCATACAAAATAGCAGTCAAAAATTTTGAATTGAAGCATTATATATATTAAAAAAGATATCAAAATTATGTACATTCAAATTAAAATTTTTATTAAAATTAAAATTTGACCATCTAATTAATATACAAATTAGACGACGAGATTTTATATAACGATGGAATTTATTTTATTATATAACGTATGGTGATCATAGTTTAGACTGAAAAATAACTTCTTTGCAGGTAGAGCTTCGAGCAGTGTGACGTCTTCTTAAATCAGTTGTAGGTAGAGAGCACTCCCCTCCTCACGTGCCCCACCACTCGCCCACGTCCGGTGCCCTGTCGCCGAGAGTTTTGAGTGTTAGCGCGTGCGCTGGTGAGAAAAAGAAGGCCAACGGGCACTCCCGGGCCCCACCACCACCGAGGAAATGCATGAGACAAGAGTTCAGTAGTTCACAGTTCATTTTACATTCCCTGTTTTTTTCTTTTTTTTTTTATTCTTTTTTAAATTTACACTCTTTTGATTCTATAAAATATCACTCTCTCCCTCTGCCTCCGCGAGAGTTCAGCAGTGGCTTTTGGGTTCTCACTTCACCCTTAAGTTTTGATCTGCAGCTAGCTGCCTTTTCTTTCATTTGCTTTGCTCCGCTCCGATCACTACAAACTTGTTATATTCACACCGTAATGCTTCTTCATTTTCGTTTTCTTTTTGTTCTGTTTTTTGATGGTTTGTTGAATGAAGTTGCTTTCTTATTTTATTTTATTTCACACTTGCATAAAGTTGAAAACTTTGATTTTTATTTTTTTTTATTTTGTTAAATGAAGTTGCTTTCTTGTTCTTTATTTTAGGCCTTGCATAGAGTTGAAAACTTTGAAGTTCATATATTATATAGCTCCATTGTTCTGAAGCTTTTGGAGCAAGGTGCTGCTTTTTTTTTTTTTTTTTTTTAAACACGTTGCATTTGAGTTTACTAACTGGACTAGAGCTTAAAATCTGCAGAGATTTTTAAGGTGAGAGATCGATTGAAGTACTAAAATGGGGAGATTGCCTATACCCTTGTTGGGATTCCTGCTATTATGCTCCTTGGTAGCTGCCGCTGAAACAGAATACTTGAAGTACAAAGACTCAAAACAGCCGTTGGGCGCTAGAATCAAAGACTTAATGAAGCGAATGACTTTTGCTGAGAAGATTGGCCAAATGGTGCAGATTGAGCGAACTGTTGCCACCCCAGATGTCATGAACAAGTATTTCATTGGTACAATAGTCGTTCCTTCTGTTCTCATTTTGTTTCACATCCCCATTTCCCAGCCCGTGCCGGTTATGCTTGTTTTGGTGATGAAAGTTTTAACAAGAATGAGTGGTGTGCGATGTCTAGGGAGTGTATTGAGTGGTGGAGGGAGCTGCCCAGCACCAAAGGCTCCAGCAGAGACTTGGGTCAATATGGTGAACGAGATGCAAAAGGGGGCCCTATCAACTCGTCTTGGAATTCCCATGATTTATGGTATTGATGCAGTTCATGGCCACAACAATGTCTATAATGCCACCATATTTCCTCACAATGTGGGCCTTGGAGTAACCCGGTGTGTTTATTCATTTATCTCTTCATGCTCAGTCTCCCAATCTATTTAGCAAAACATCAAAATTTGTGGTGTATTTGCATTTTGATTAGACATTTCTTCATTTTTATCAGAGATCCTGACCTTGTTAAGAAGATAGGAGAGGCTACTGCTCTTGAAGTTAGAGCTACAGGAATCCCTTATGCCTTTGCTCCATGTATTGCGGTAATTAACATGATAAAATGATTTGATCTGTCATTCATTCTGTTAAAATCTTTAGAAAGTTTTGCAATATCCTGTTTGTTTTCTACCACCTGCCCTGCTTTCACAGGTTTGCCGGGATCCAAGATGGGGCCGGTGCTATGAGAGTTACAGTGAGGACCATAAGATTGTTCAAGCAATGACTGAGATTATACCAGGTTTACAAGGAGATCTTCCTGCAAATTCAAGAAAGGGCGTTCCCTTCGTTGCTCCTGGCAAGTAAGTGTCATTCCAAAAATTGAAGTAGGTTGCTGTTTTGTGCGTCTCTTGACTTGATTTTGGTTTAACTTGTCATAGGAATCACTTCAGTTTCCCAGTTTCTTGTGTTGTGATTCTAGTTGAATTCCATGCTTCCGCTTTAAATTTGTAGCAACTTGACTGCCAAACTTACTAAATAATTCTTTTTGCATTTTAACAATCTTCTGATATAAAGAATTTGCTATATCTCTCTTTGGAGCCTTCCCACATTCAAGCTAGATCGCTAACATTGACGTTCTCTGGATTTATCTCTTTTCCTTTTTCATGATATTAGCTCCTGTTGGATATTGTGGATGGTCCCAAGGTCTGCACCTCGTGCACGGTATTAGTCTGTTGAGTCCTCTAATTGGAGAGAACTGTAAAGGGAAAAAACAAAAAAGACAAGAAAAAAAAAAAAAGAAGAAGAAGAGGAAGAAGAAAAATAGAGAGAGCTGTTAATTCCTCAACGTGGGTCACGTCCTCCAGATTTCCCTAAACTCTGAAAAGTTCATTTTCATTTTCTAAGTCAACGTGGTGATGCAATAACAATAAGGTCTTGGGCATACAACAATGATATTGCTCTCTTCCTCTTACTTATTTCCTGGAAAGATTCATGTCTGTCAGAAGAATTTTAACATTGCTATCTCAATTGCTAGTGGCAGAAGATCATTTTATATTTATTATGATGCATTAAAACATTCTTTTATAGTTGCTTAATAGTGATTTCGGAAGGTTTCAGGTGTGTCTTCTTGCTTAATGACATCAATCACTAATTTCTAATACTTTAAAGTGGTAGAATTAGAATTTCTATACCTTGTTCTGGAAACAATTTTGAATTAGAGTTTTCAAATTGTCTATATGAAGAAGCATTTATCAGTACATTTAAAGTGAAAACATGTAAATGGCAATTTCCCCTGAACGATTCATTACTCTGGCTAGAACAAAGATTGCTGCCTGTGCTAAACACTTTGTGGGAGATGGGGGTACGATCACAGGCATAGATGAGAACAACACCGTTATCAGTTGGGATGGACTGCGCAAGATCCACATGCCAGCATACTATAATGCCATCAGAAAGGGAGTTGCAACAGTTATGGTATCCTACTCGAGCTGGAATGGGAAGAAGATGCATGCCAATCATTATCTTGTCACTAGCTTTCTCAAGGAAAAGCTGAAGTTTCGGGTAAAGAAGCCCGTCTGGCAAAACATCAGAGACCCAACACAAAGTTTATTAACTGAAAGATACTAACCATTTCTATGGATAATTTTCCTTGGCACATATGTTTCAGGGTATTGTTATATCAGATTGGCAAGGCATTGATAGGATTACCTCTCCTCCTGATGCTAATTATTCGTATTCTGTTGAAGCTGGAGTTGGTGCTGGAATTGACCTGGTCTGTATCTGTATCACATGAAAAATGTACTCTGATTTTGCATGCATCCAAAACTCCATACATGATGTATTAGATGAACTGCAAAGGATGTGTACAAATTCAATTTAATCTTTTTCCTGTTTCAGTAGTGAAGTTTCTCCATCTGTATTGCAGGTCATGGTTCCCTATAATTTCACAGAGTTCCTTGATGATCTGACCTATCAGGTGAAAAATAATGTGATCCCTATGAGCAGGATTAACGATGCTGTACGAAGAATTCTGAGGGTTAAGTTTGTCATGGGTCTCTTCGAGAACCCATTGGCTGATCTCAGCTCAGTCAACCAACTCGGTAGTAAGGTTTGCTTATTCAGTCTTTTTTTCCTTTCTATCCTTAAAATGTTATACATTTTGTTTTCTTGGTTTTTGGTTTGCTAAGCACACAAGATGCCTTCTATAGGAACACCGAGAATTAGCAAAGCAAGCAGTAAGGAAATCACTTGTTCTGCTGAAGAATGGAAAATCTGCTGATAAGCCATTGCTGCCCCTTCTCAAGAAAGCACCTAAGATACTAGTTGCTGGAAGTCACGCGGACAACTTAGGCTACCAATGTGGAGGGTGGACGATTACATGGCAGGGTCTTAGTGGCAATGATCTCACAAGTGGTATGGTTAAAAATTTTCTCGGGCATGAAACATTAATTTTGAGAAAAACTTTCAATATTGCCAAAACTAGTTATCCAAATGGGAATAAGTTGCATGGCCGTTTATAATCAAAACTGGCGAGAAGCCAGAAGAAATTTTCACAGTATTTGTTTAGCAGCACAAGAGCCATTGGTGATCTCAATGAGAAGCATTCACTGACCTCTATTACAATGGCTAAATGGACTCTGTGTGTGTGTGTGTATGTGACAGAATGCAGCACCCTTTTGCAAAACTCTCTATATTTTACTCATAATGTTATTGCAATATCTTAGTGGAAAACCAATGCTGTAAACAGGTACCACAATCCTCAATGCGGTCAAGAACACGGTTGATCCCACCACCCAAGTTATCTTCAATGAGAACCCGGATGCAAACTTCGTCAAGTCTGGAAAGTTTTCCCATGCCATTGTTGTTGTTGGTGAGCAGCCTTATGCAGAAATGTATGGTGACAGCTCAAACCTGACAATTCCTGAACCCGGCCCGAGCACCATCAACAATGTATGCAGCACTGTGAAATGTGTTGTTGTCGTCATCTCCGGGCGGCCCGTAGTTATCAAGCCTTATCTTGCTGCAATAGATGCCCTTGTAGCCGCTTGGCTTCCGGGAACTGAAGGCCAAGGTGTAGCTGACCTTCTGTTTGGTGACTATGGGTTCACTGGCAAGCTTGCTCGCACCTGGTTCAAGTCAGTAGACCAGCTTCCCATGAATGTTGGTGATGAGCATTACGACCCTCTATTCCCATTCGGGTTTGGTCTCACAACCACAACTGCAAACGCCTAAATTCATTGCCAATGTTCATTTTTTCAAGCTGGTCATATACTCTCAAATACCTTGAGGCTAATTGCACGGACTGAAGTTTTCAAATGACGAGTCCACAGACTGAAGTTTTCAAATGCTTGCATTTGCATGGATCTCTAACTCTTCTTCCATACTCTCGAGGCTTCTGATTAAATGAAATAACGGAAAGTAAAAAAGGCTCGTAATCTTTATCGTTAACAATAATTATGAATTAAAAAAACTAAATAATTTAAAAGATATAACTGGCATTTATTATAGAACTATACACAAAGAACTATTGACATGATTCTATTGAATACCAACAACCTTCTGCTCATCGTATTCATTAACACCTTCTGCGTCAATGCAAAACACGATGTTGGAATATTGTCACTTAGGAGCTGGTTGAATTAAAGTGAAATTTCATGTTGTTGTCTCGAGGGGGGGAGGGGGTTTCCAAACAAATAAAACGACCACTCTCCCAAAATTTTTTTTATATTATTTATTATTGGATCATAATCCCGATGTCCACCAGGAAGGAACGGAAGTTAAAATTGAACCAGATGGTGAGTTTTACTCGCATAGAACTTCCTTCAATTTATCACCAAAAAATGATTAGGAAAATCGGATTTTTAATCAAACAATAATATTTTAACTTAACAAGGCAATTGAGTTATTATGAGAAATACAAAAAGTAAGACCAACGCGGCTGAAACATCTGAAAGAAGTTCAATCCCACGGATGCATAGTGTGTAATTTTGTTCTTATCCAGTATCAAATATTTAGTTTTTTTATTAGGATAAAGTCCTAATTTTTATCAACAAAAATCAAATCAGTACAATTTCAAATATTTAATTTCTTGTTAATCCCTCAAAACACGCCCTATATATCATTACACATCAGTTATTAGAAATTTCCAAATAGTCCGTGATTTTTGTGATTCTCTCGGTAAATTATACTTTTGAGTCTTTTCCTGCTACAGCTGCAAC
>CM034060.1:2548873-2569098 GCA_019804595.1 Bruguiera parviflora
TATATATATATATATATGTTTTCATTCATCTGAGTCATCTCGACGTTTTGAGTTTTAGAGTTTGGAGCTCTTCTTCTCCGGGTCACCATACGTTTTACCTTGTAGGTTCCTGAGCTCATGTTCGATTCCATTTTCTTCTTGTTTTCACTTTTCTTTTTTTATCCTTTTCTTTGTTTTTGTTTTTGGTCTGTTTTTTTTTTTTTTTGTTGGCTCACTGCGTGCATGTGTGCATTGATGCATTATAATAACTGCAACTTGCTCTCTTTTTTGGTTCTTGGGGGTGGGAAGACTGATTGTCCATTATTTTTTTTTCTGTAAAAACTAGAATACTGGGCGACTAGAAAGAAAGCAGCAGGATTGCTTGTACAGAGGAAAAAGAAAAGAAAAGAAAAGGTAGCAGCCAGATTAGTATTGTAGGAGAAGATAAAGGTCGTATTTTTTTATGCACAAAGTGAAGTGGTTATTAGTAAATACGAAATAGTATCCAAAGGTAGTAATCTGGTTGGTGATTCGGTGTGTTTCCTTTCACATGGAAGTGTCGGGAGGCTAGACAAAGACATCAACGGGGTAATTGTCACCTCTACGTATAAATGTGATCATCGACACATCTGTAGCACAGTAAGTCTATGGTTTAGAAAGTTTTTTAATAAAATTAATGAACTCTAACTCGCTGGAATTGAAGGTCTCGTTTAGCATTTCTTTCAAAACCAATTAACCAAAAAAAAAAAAAAAGAGAGACTTTGAATAAATAATTGGTCATTAGGTATAGACATAGCGTCGGTCCAATAAATAATTTGCTTGAATTTATTTAGAGGGTTAAGCCCTCTCGACTCTGTAAAAAGATCAAATTCAAATCTCGAGCCAGACTCTAAGTGCAAACGTCAGACTTTCCCCTCTTAAATTATTTTTGGGTAGTCTCATCTATCCAAACAAGTAATATTGGAATTTTATTTTTTGTCTTTTAATTATTAATAAAAAAAAAATCATTATCAGAATCCTTGTATATCTTCATCAGATTTTGTCAACAATCTATTTTCGTAAGCTAAATCTCCTCTGTTTCCAACAACTTTTGTTTTATTTTCTTTTTGTATGCAATTAATTGGTGCATACTTTCCATGTTCAGTATTTAGTTATCAGTTTGTTCTGGTCTTTTTTTTTTTTTTTAATTTTTTTCAGCAGGGCCACCTACAAAGAGTTGAGCAACAGTTCCTTCTGAGCCTAAAAGATGATGGGGATTTCTATCCCACTAGTGGGGTATCTACTGTTGTTTTGCTGTTTAGCTGCCATGGCACCAGCAGCTAGGGCAGAAGAATACACGAAATACAAAGATCCAAAGCAGCCCATGAATGCTCGCATAAGGGACCTCATGGGCAGGATGACACTAGCAGAAAAGATTGGTCAAATGACACAATTGGATAGGACTAATGCAACCCCTGAGATTCTGAGGGACTACTCCATTGGGAGTGTCCTTAGTGGTGGAGGCAGTGTGCCACTTCCTCAGGCCACTCCACAGGATTGGATTAACATGTTCAATGCTTACCAAAATGGGTCTCTCTCCAGTCGCCTTGGTATTCCTATGATCTATGGCATCGATGCCGTTCATGGTCACAACAATGTCTATAAGGCTACCATATTTCCACATAATGTAGGTCTTGGAGCTACAAGGTAATGCACTTTTTAAGGATACCAGTAGCACTAGTTCATGTTTTGATCATCTCGCACTGATTCTTAACCCTTTCCAGTCAGTTGCTAGGATAATGATTTAAACTTGGATAGCATCAGTAATATTATTCAATTCCACATTGCAGGGATCCTGAGCTTGCAAAGAAAATTGGTGCTGCAACTGCTCTTGAAGTTAGAGCAACAGGCCTTAACTACGTCTTTGCTCCGTGCATCGCGGTATGTAATAGATTAGATAATAAACTTGGGATTTTTCAAGGGCGATCTTAGTTTGCAATATGAACATACTTGTTTCCTTGCGAATTGATCTCATTTTTCTGACAGGTTTGCAGAGATCCCAGATGGGGTCGCTGCTACGAGAGCTACAGTGAGGACCCCAGAATTGTGGAGAGAATGACAGAGATTATTCCTGGATTACAAGGTGACTTGCCTCCAACTTCTCCAAAGGGTGTCCCTTATGTTGGTGGAAGGTGAGTTCCACAAGTTCTACTGTAAATACACTTTGCTTACTTAGTGCTTCGTTAGTTTCTGCATGGTTCTATATTGCCCTTTGTATTGGCTAAGTACTCTTTTTTGTATTGTGCTTAAATCCAAGGCCCTGTCCAGAAAGACCCTGATTTGATACAGGATGCAATTATTTCTCTTTTTGTGTTACGGAAAACTACTTATCGTACCCTCAGCTCAGCTTTATTTTACCAGTCTCTAATCTGTTGAGCCTTGTGATAGGAACAAGGTTGCTGCCTGTGCAAAGCACTATGTGGGTGATGGTGGCACTACCGAGGGCATTAATGAGAACAACACTGTGACTGATTTTCATGGACTCATGGGCATTCACATGCCGGGTTATTTCGACTCCATTATCAAGGGTGTTTCGACCATCATGGTTTCCTACTCAAGCTGGAATGGTGAAAAAATGCATGCTAACCACGAACTTGTCACAGAGTTTCTCAAGGGCACTCTTAAATTCAGGGTAATGAATTTTTGTAGACGTTAGAATCCGATATTCAATACTTAGCCACCGAATCTGGAGGCAACCATTTCTTCTGGTTGTTTATACGAATTGCAGGGCTTCGTTATCTCGGATTGGGAGGGTATTGACAGGATTACTTCACCGGCCCACGCAAATTATACATACTCGGTTCTTAAAGGAATTTCAGCTGGGATTGACATGGTTAGTGGCAACGCAACACCCACTTTCTTGATCGCAGGTTTGAAGCTTCTAACATGAGTGTGTTTCAGGTCATGGTTCCCGACAACCACTCTGAATTCATCGATACTCTGACCAACCTTGTCAACCACAATTTCATTCCCATGAGTCGTATTGACGATGCTGTTGGTAGGATCCTGAGGGTGAAGTTCATTATGGGTCTTTTTGAGAACCCCTGGGCTGATCAGAGCTTTGTAGACCAGCTTGGAAGCCAGGTTCATTAGTCTTATTAGTCCTTTTATTTTTCGTTTCCATCTGAATACGAGCTTTTCACTTCTTAATTGGCAGATTTGTTCTGATCTATAAAGATTGATGAGACAAAACTCTTTTTAACTCAAAAATCGAAAAACAGGCCCACAGGGATTTGGCAAGGGAGGCGGTAAGGAAATCACTTGTTCTATTGAAGAATGGTGAGAATGCAGATGGCCCATTGCTACCTCTCCCCAAGAATGCATCCAGGATCCTAGTAGCTGGAACCCATGCAAACAATCTGGGCTATCAATGTGGTGGTTGGACCATCAGTTGGCAGGGGCTTAGTGGCAACAACAACACTGCTGGTATGCACTTGGCTCCCACATTTTTAGGGCATGAGAAAGGGTCATGTGTAAGTTAGGTTGTTTCCATGATTTGAACCCGTGACCATCGAGTTACAATAGAGTGGCCTTTCTATTATCGCCTTTCAAAATCTAAGCAAACAATTAATTCTTTGATCAAACCTGTTCTATCGTGATGAACAGGAACCACTATCTTGAATGGCATCTCCACCGCAGTCGATCCCAGTACAGATGTCGTCTACAGTCAGAATCCCGATGCTCATTTTGTGAAGTCCAACAATTTCTCCTATGCCATAGTTGTTGTCGGAGAGCCTCCCTATGCCGAGACAAACGGAGACAGTTTGAACCTGACCATTTCTGAACCAGGTCCAAGTATAATCACCAATGTCTGTGGGAGTGTTAAGTGTGTAGTTGTTATGGTCTCCGGGCGCCCGGTTGTGATTGAGCCGTACTTGACACGAATGGATGCCCTTGTTGCTGCTTGGCTGCCAGGAACCGAGGGGCAGGGAGTTGCAGACGTCCTGTTTGGAGACTATGGATTTACCGGCAAGCTTCCTCGTACTTGGTTCAAGACTGTTGATCAGCTCCCCATGAATGTTGGAGATTCTCATTATGACCCACTTTTCCCATTTGGTTTTGGACTTACGACAGAGCCTGTCAAGGCAAACTAAGCAGAAACTCTGTTGAGAAAACCAGCAATTTTTATTTAATTTTTATTGGGGAACTTACAAGAATTTATTACTTTTTAGAACACATGGTATTTTCTCCAAGTTTTAGTAAATTTGAGGATATCGGACATTTTGGTTGTGTGTGGTCATGCTTGCGTTGGCAGCCAAGAATCAATCGATATAAATTATATAAAGTGGTGCGTCCATATAACTGGGTGGCATCATTCTCTTACACTTGTATAGCTCATTCCAGCTTTCTACTCGAGTCTAATTCCAGTGTGGAAAAAAGGCCCCCAAGAATACCAAAACTGTGGCCACCAGGAAAATGCCATTAATTATTATAAGATTTTGGTCCCTTTCTTTTTCCTTTCCTTATTAAAAATAATATTAGCGTTGATTCTCAAGGTAAATAATGATATCTGGTGCAGACTCTATGTACATAATTTATGTGAGAAACATGAAAAGCTTTTGGGGGGGGGGGAGAAAAGACAAGACTTCTAGCCAAATTGGCACTGATTTTCTCTTAGGTGTTGCTTCCTCTTCAACAATTAATGGCTATTGCACCCGCAATTAATTAATTCACCCTTTAATGTATGAGAACTCCTCAAACATGAAGCTTCTTGGTGTGGCACAACATTGTAGGCTTGTAGTCATCTGTTTCTATGATATTTTCTCTTCCTCAAATTCCTCTTTTTCAATATTCTGTTCCATCTTCTATAATCTTTGCAATTCGCACCACCGGCCGGTTTATGATCCCTCATCACTTCAGCCAGCTGTATCCAACAGTACTCTTGATTTTTCTACCATTGCAAATTCATGAGTTACAATTGAAGGACTTCTAACTTCTTCTGAGATTGATCGAGGGAGTTTGACACACCCAAACACCGTCTCCAGTAATCCCATCACCACAACGTATTGACAAATCCCGAGCTACAAAACATCAACCACACCAGCATGTATAGCAGAAACTGTAGCACCTGATTGGTTTTAAGACTTTGCAAATTTGGAAGCCAACTGCTGCTAACAGCCCCTAACATCCAAGATATCATAAATCCTCCTATCCAGTATTCTATGCATACGAGGGAATGCTTCAACCAAACCGAAATGGGTTTCAATCCCCCTCGGAAAAAGGACAGCAATTCTAAAGCCTGAAAATTTGGCTAAGAAGCTGCACCTGATTGGTCCTTACGCTGGCATTAGTACGTATGTATCACATTCCCAAAAAGGCATCATTATCGGGAGACAACACGATCTTACTAACCATACTTATGCAGCCAACGCAGTTGCATTTTTCCCGTGAGCTCATTTTCATTTTTTATCCGAGCCATGCGCCCAAAACTCATAAACTGAGATGTACTTGATAGTTTTTTTTTAAAAAAATTTTTAATTCTAAAGAAAAAAGAAAAAATTGTATATACTTGAAGAAATTAACTATTAAAGTGAAAAAATTTAAAATATATATAAATTTCGCATTAAAGTCTCATATATTTTCAAAGTGTTACTCAAATGCATTTAAGATCTTAAAAATCTAATACCAACGCCACAAACACCACCGCATCTAGTCAACGAAATATCGACATCGCCATTGCCCTAGATCTAGTCCCAAGTTATTCCAGCACCACCACGTGCTTGTCACGTGGGTAACCGAAAAATTAATAAACGACTCCAGTGTAAGCCCTAACAGAGTTACACTCATAAACTAATTATTGAAGTGGAAAAACCCAAAGTTTATACAAACCCCACATTGAAATCCTATACGTGAGATCCAAATCCCATACAATTAGGAACTTAGCATCACTTTTTCATTTGAACAATGTTAAAACGTACCAATATATCTCATAAACAGTTTTTTTTTTTTCGATTTTTTTGTATAAAACTGTTTCATTTAAAGACTTGTATGACAAAACCTAGAGTTAGAGTGTTTTAGTAAGGTTTGGGATGAGAACCAAGAATCAAAAGCATTAAATTGCAAAAAAATAAAAAGGAAACGATATTGATCTTTTCAAGATTTACGACTTAAGAAATCTAATTTAAAATATTAAAATAGCATGATAATAATCCCGTTAACTTGAGAATCATATCAATTAGTTGTAATCTGTTAAGTACATTCAACCCAATACTACCCTAAACTTTAAACCCTAACATAATAATGACACAGTTGTAAAGCATATCAATTAGTTAGTTGTAAAGCATGTTCAACCCAACACTGCGTAAACGATAAAATCAGGCAAATAGCATAGTTTCGTCATTTTTATTGACACAAAAACTAAAAAGGCAATGAACAGTTTCCCGGCTAAATATTTCCATACCAGTTTAACCGTTAACATTGAGTATGAACACCCATCAGAAATGAAATGGAACCAGACTGACCTACTGGTTAATTTAGTCTTATGTTTTTTGCCCATCATCTATACATCTTAAGGTTCAACCCAAGGAAAAATACAATCTATGATACATGGTAGAATTCATACATCGAGCACTGTACTATATGTGGTAACTGCAAATTAAAGTGTCACAGCATCTTCCCATAGATCATTGCATTGATTCTTTGCAGGACTGCAATAAGCCAGAGAGGTGAACTCAACTCAGTCGCAGCTTGAATACTGGTATTCAATTTCATTTTAAGTTCAATATTTTAAACTTGTTATTTTCTGCACCTGACAGTAAATTGAAAGCTTGAAAAATGTCAATAGAACAAAATTATGGTCCAGTGAGTTTCTAACCTTATTCTGCATTATGAGATTGGTCATGCTCAATAAAGTCCAATGCTTTTTCCTTGGAGATAACATCAACTCGGCTGACCCTGTTTTTATGTGACACCCCATATATCTTGTCAGCAACTTTCACAAGCTCTGGCCGAAATGTCGTGGTTATGAATTGTGTATTTGCCATATCAGCCAGGCGACGAATCATATCTACCAATGCAATTAAGGATTGTCCACAAATGGCAATAAACCAAATGAACAAAGCAGTGGCAATAAACAATTGGCGAATGAGGAATAGACATTGTTGTCGAACAAACAAAGCAGTCAGCAATAAACAATGCTGATAACAGCATCAATGACTATGCATCAGCCACAACAAATGGAGGGAACAGTATGCATCATGGCCCACGTGCCATGGAGAAATCCCAACACAAATACAAGCCAAATATTGCCCCATATGGACTGATATATTCTGGAGCAATAAATGCTCTCTACCATTTCTGAACACAGGTGACCTTTTCTGAATTGTTTCTTATTAAACCACTGAAAGCCATTTTACATGGACAGAACAAGCCATAAGAAACTGTTGTTATAAGACATACTAATAGGTCATAACTATGGTTTTCAAGGAATATAAAAGGAGTATATCCCACGTGGCATAGTATATCGTGAGTATTATGGGGCAGTTTTCCCCTTTCCCCTAAAATTATCTTTTCTTTTCATTTCTTCTGGGATAGATCCCGAAAAACTAACCTCCAGTAAGCATATTCATCAAATGAAGGAAGCAAGATTCTCACTATATTGTGCTGTCCTCACCTGATTCTGGTCCCAATTTCAAATATTTCTCATCACCAAGCAGCATATTTTCTGACACTAAAACTAGTACTAGTATGATCTAAACTAAATCAAATATTTCCAGTCCCATTTTCAGTTCTACCAACCCACATTCAACCAAAACAATCATTATTTGGTTAGCTTTTTCACTTTCACGTTGATTGAACTTGCAAGATTTTAATTTTATGTAAGATTTTATTTATAATTTCATATTTCTGGTTGATCTTGAACAGATCAAGTTAGCTAAATGCCGAAGGAGAGCACAGAAAAGCCACCATTGAATTGAAAGTGAAGCCAGAAACAACACAAAAGAATAGGATACTTCCGACAGCTGTTCTGTATTGCGGATCCAATGCTGCATCTATCTCATCAAACAGATAAAAGGGAGCAGGATCACTTCGTTGTATAGCAAAGATCAATGTCAGAGCTACAACAGTCTTCTGTCCCCCAGACAGTTGTTTCATTGATTGTGTCTCCCCTTGGCCTGTGAATGAAACCTGTATGGCATAAACCAACTTATGAAGAAACTATCTGAATTAAAAGTTGAGCATTCTTAAGTAGAGAATAGTGAAGATTCTTTGGGCATTTCCTACACCACATTAAGTTTTGATTTCTCTTTATTTACTTAAAACTAATAAAAAGAAATTAAAAAGGTATTGAATGAGGAAAATTTTCTTTTCCCAATGAGTGCTGAAATGCTTTCTTTACTGATCAGGTAGATGTAGAGACCAGTTAAAAGCCGGTTGCTAGCAATTTCTTAAGGTATACTGCATGTTTAGGGGCACAGACGCCTTATTATTGTCTTGCCAACTATTACAAGTAAATAAAACTTACAAGAGAGGATATAGGGCACTTGCCTTCACTTTCACGCCAATGTATTTCTCAACCCTTCCCTCCAACTCTGCTTCACGGGGCTCATCATCGTCATGATCATCATCACCCTGATCACCGTCCTGCAGAAATAAAGACAAGGCATCAAGCTACTTTATCCTTGAAAAAAAGGCAAATACAAAATGTAAATTCATAAGAAACATCAAACTTCATTTCCTCAACATAGGATCAAATATAAGGCTAATTATTATAGACATGAATAGATTAGATTTGTGACAAAAAAACAAGAACAAGTGGCATTGAAATGCTAATAGAGCTGAGAAATGGTTTTCTTTGGAATTAACATTCAACAGGAACAACCAGGTGGCAATTAGATTTGAGCACTGAGATCAATTACAAGGACTAAAAAGAGAGAAAAAAACATTATTAGACAGGAAAAAAAAAAACAACATAATGAAAACATTCAAAGAGGAAGAATCTGTAATAAACAGGATAACATACTTAAAAAAATAACAATAATAAAAGAGGTATGTTGAAATGCTGATACCTCCATAGATGTATAAGTATAGAGCCAATTGAACAGCACAACAACAAAGAGAAAATGAAATTAAGAAGGGGGAAAAACACTCAAAAGGTCCATGAACAAACCTTTTTCTTCATCATAACTAGATGGCCATGACCACCTTGGACAAGTTCAGAGAATACTTCTCGAAAGTGCCTAGCAACACCTTTGAAAGTACGCTCTATAGATTCATCCTTTCGGTGATCTAAAACAGAGATAAGTTCTCTGATTTTCTGGAATAACAATTAAAAAGTTAATAACCACTCAAATCACGAGCTCATATTACAAACTGTAAGTGCACACTGCACAAAAGAATAAGAATTGTCAATTAATTGTAGTGGTACCTCATCACCCGCATCAAGTTCTGCTTGCCTTTTCTGGAGTTCTTCTCGTTGCTCTGTGAAATTTACATACTGATCTAGTGCCTTTTTGTTTACATGGCTGAACTGTTGCAACTGCTCATTACACCGGTGAAGCATCTTATGCAACTCTTTGATGTTCTTCCGCCTACAACTGTCATTTATATATAAGAGAAAACATACCAACCAATTAATTGAAGGAGCCCTAAGGCATGGTCCAGACAGGTATCAGCAATAATTTAGCTGGTAGCCATTACAATCAACATTCATCTAAGGCACAATTAAAGCATGGTCCTGAGAGATACCATTTATCACAGAGAAAACAAAGGGAAACCTAAAATTCCCAGGGGTTTGAGATGTTTCAAAAGCATCCAATGACACGGCCAGTTGCCTAATTTTATGTGAGACAATTAAAGCATGGTACAAATAGATATCATTTATTGCATAGAAGAAACAATGACAAAATTAGAAGCCCCAGGGAAGTGATACGTTTCAAAAGCATCTGATGATAGCGGGCCCAGTTCCCTAATTTTATTTGAGAATTCCTCTTGCTTGGCAAGAACAATATTCCTTTTACTCAACAGCTGCTCTAGTTCTTTGGCTTCATCCTGAAGTGTCCTCTCATAGTCGTCTTCCAGAGTCTGGAGTCACAAGTCAGCAGTTGATTTGTTATTAGGGAACAAAAAGCAACAAAGGCAACAAAAAGTCAACTATGTAAGAGGTTCACCTTTAAATTTATCTTCTCCGCTTTGGATTTCTTGAGTTGATTTGTTATTTCATCTATTTTGTCAGAAATTTCTGGAATACAATAATCTAACTCAAAACAAAGGCCTTAAATTCATATCAAAAAATTTAATTTGAGAAGAATTAGGTATGCACCTTTGAGCCTCTGTGTTGTAACTTCAACCCTCAATCTAGCATCCTGCAATTCTTGCCTTTTTGAGTTAGCTTCAGCACGAAGCATGTCAGTCTCCTCCGATGACGTTATGGCTTCCAACTCTTGCTTTCGCCTTGTTAGATTAGTTGCAAGGTTAGTCTCTAGCTCAGCCTTTCTTGTTTCAGTCTACAAAAATGTAAATCCATGGAAAGGCAAAATTACACATAAGAAAGAATATTTCATTACAAGTACAACAGTGTTAACTCTTCTAACCTCAATTCGCTGTGTCCTGCACTTAATGAGACTCTCTTTAAGTTCTGCTATTTCAGGGTTCAGTCGAGAGAGAAGTTCTTTTTCCTCTGGTGTTAAGTGATCAATTAGCTCTGTGCCCATCTCTGCTTCTTTCATCTCTACACTAGCATTAAGCTGATCTATTTGACTTTGAACATCTGCAAGTGACTTTCCCTAAAAAGGAAACAAAAATATGCAGATAACAATAAGGAAGATTAGGACCATAATGGCTGCCAAACAAGAACACTACCTTGGCAAACCACACAGCAACTCAAACATCTGAATTCCATAAATACCTTATTTTGAAGAGCTCCTGAAATAAAGTGCTTCTGCTTATTAGCATTAGCCATATCTTGCTTAAGCTGTTCTAATTCTGATCTGTCATGAGCCCTCTTAGCATCAATTTGCTGCTGCTCCGTAACACGCTCAGTAATTTTCTGGTCTAAATGTGAAATCAATTAAGTGAAAGCAAAGAGTGTAGTAACATTATCTAAGAGCAGGTAGAATCCAAATTCTCATGTGTTGTCAAGTATTCAGCAGGTTGATCTCATAAGACAAATGATAATATGTGTTTCCCAACATTGTAAGAGAAGAAACTAAGATCCTAATGAAAACAGTATGAAGTAAATAACACAGGCAGACAAGGTGAACAAAAATCTGGGCTAAAATGACAACAAGAAGCAAAAGCTTCCTAGCCTGTCTACTCCATTTCTCAACCCCCATACCATAAGAACTGCTGTCCATTTTTAAAAACAAGCCACGGTAAGCTGCCTCATAACTGGCAACAAATCATGCTTGTTAACAAGCCAGAAGCATAAGCAAAAATTTTCCAAGACGAATGATCCAACTAAAACACTAGAAAAGGAAAGGATATCTTGCAGCTTAGATCTGACTTGTCTCAGTTCTTCCTCCTTCATATCAATAGATTTGGTGTGCTGCATAATTATATTCATAAACTTCAGTTTTGAGCGCCGATGGTCATAAAATCCCCCTGTCATTCCACCTTTCTTGCTTACTTGATCACCTGCTGACTCACTAAGGAATCAGAATGGCATTCCAAGTCCATCATGCTAAAGTAAACATGGGAAATGTTTATGGTACCTTCCAAAGTTATGCAGTCCAGACCATCAGTTCGAGCAACTCTTGTGGCCACATCTAAATCTCGGCAGATCACAGTTCTAGCGAATACCTGGGAGAAACATATGCCTTATATTTTTGCAATGTTGGAATATATTGCAGAAAACTTACTTCAATAAATGATGGCAGCATAAATTTTCCAAACAATAAGAGTTTGTCTTCCCACCCTTAAGCCTAGAGGTCAACATCAGGTTTGAAGTTCAAATGAGTTTATTTGATGTGAAGTTCTTTAACTTTATGATTTGATTCTCTTTGTAAACACATGGGAGAACAAGATAAACATAATCTACACATTTGGGGCACGTGTTGTTACATATCCCACTGCATTCCCCGTACCAGATGAATACATATAATGGGAACCAAGCCCTTGGGGATTAGTTAACTAAAGAGGGCCGATAATGGGGCTGATAACTCCCCAACTCTAGGTTTAAGGAAGAGAAAGGACCCCGCTTTCTTGTACAAGACAGGGAAAGAAAATCACCAGCCCTGTTGCTATCCCTTTCATTAAATTGCAAAAGACTGAACATGGTCACTATCTATGTTTGCAGTCCAAAAATAGCACAATGCAAGCTAGCTGTGCCAAAAAGACAATCAAAACCATATTTTTAAAACAAGATGCATGTTTAAGTTCAATCCAACCACAATCAATGATAAAGGACGCAACTGTGACCACTAAGAAAAAAATAAGACCATAATTGGTAATTCAACATTTAGCTGTGGACAAGATGTTTACACTGACATAACTTTATCACCCTGCATGGAGCCAAAAAGCATTCAGTTGCAACAGAATCACAGCAGAAGCTAACCTGGGCAAATGCAGGTGTAAAGATAGCAGAGAACTTCAACTTCTTCAACAAAGGTATCACATCAGAACTCTGTGGATATTTTACATGTGGAGCCTTAACCCTGTTCAGTGGAATAAATGTAACTCGTCCCCCTTTTAATGCATTGAGGTGTCTGATTATCTGGGTTGATATTTCATCAGTCTCAACCACAACATGAAATAAGCTGTTCAGCAAAAAGTAAACATAAGCTAACATCCTTACAAGAATTGATGGACAGAGCAAAAAAGTTAAAGATTATAATCATCACTTATTCCAGTCAAGCAGACAAGTTTCACAACTCTGAGACTCAAAATATCAAAGATTAATAACAGACTAAAACCAATAGAACCTGTTTCCAGCAGTAACTTCAACAGCAGTGAAGAATTTTTCATCACAATCAAGCAACTCAATAATTGGACCAAAGACGCCATTGATTTTATAGTCTCTGCAAATCCGCCGAATGGAACTGAGTCCTCTTCTCACATCCTGGTCATACAAAATGAACAAAAATGAAAAGAAGGGGGATGCTCTTTCAACTAAGGAAGCAATCATGCTGCTGAGGATCTTTTTTTTTAATATAAAAATCTATCAGCAGCACACATATTCTGTACAGTTCATAGTTTGTAACACAACAAAGCTACCTAAAAACACCAATGCTCATGCACATTTCAAGCTTCACCCAAGAAAACATAAAAAATAAAAAGCCCCCATTCAAAACAACTTGTGGTTCGTCAAGCAGGTTGAACCATGCTTGGCTCAGCCACAAGTGAACTAATGCTTACATGATAACTTCACTAAACCCATTTGTGCATTTAGATATAGAAAATGTGAAGAAGAAAGTTAAAGTAAAAAAGAAAAAAAAAAAAAAAACACTCTAGGACAAATGAAGTCAAAGAAATAAAAGAGCAGAGACTACCAAGCCACTGAGTTGCTAGTTTAATCCACACTTGGACCATATATGGAACTTCAATATGACCTACTATGACAGACTTGAATGTTTGATGAATTGGGAAACCAAAGAACAGGAAAAAAAAAAGAGAACAAAACAGGCTTTATGTTCAAAAACTTATTCAGCCAAAACGGGCCAAGAACAACTTGTTCCACAATATTTCCTTCGCAGCAATGCCCACCTTGAGCTGGTGTCTATTGAAAATAGATACAGTGGTCCATTTGCAGATTATGAATGCCAGTAGACCCTATGGCTCAGTTTTACCATCATGTAGGACCACAAAAATATTTAAATAACTAAGTTTCCCTTTTACCATTTTAAATAACAGAGTCAGAGCTTTAGAAGCTAACAAGTCCAGAAAGCAATCACTCACACCAGGAGTTGCATGATCAAGGCTCTTCTCTGCCTTCTCAACTTCTGTTCTCAGCTTGTCAATATCAGAAGTAAGTTTACTTTCTTTGTCCCACAGTGACCTTGAGAAACAAACATATTAGCTATCCATCAACCCATTCAGCATGTCCAACCAAAATAAGAAGAGCTGAGAGTCATACTTCCGCTCATCTTGCAGTATGCTCCTCTGTGATCTATGGTTATCAAAACCTTCACGGGACTGGGAAAGCATGGATCCTAAAGAAGCAATTTCAGCTTTGCGACCCTCAATATAGGTATCTCTCTCTTTTAAATCTGCATTAAGCTTATCAATTTCATCCCGAAGCTTTTTCTCCTGGGGTACATGAAAGTAGAGGATACAAAGAATCAGTAACAAATCCACAAGAAATTGGGGCAACAAGGCTAGAAACTGGGTAGCATAAATAGGAAAAAAAAGAAAAAAGTGATAAATCATATTTTTCCAGATTTGGTGCATTAAAACTAGCAAAAAGATTAACCAAGACAACTACCAAATGCAGAAATCAAACTTTCCAAGGGAAAAAATTGCATATATTACTCTTTTTTTTTGGCTTTCAATTTCCCTTGGTCAAAAGACAAATCATCCCCTGCTACCTAATCCTTTCCCCTTTTCTTTCCTACTCTAAACAATCAAAATTAGTCTTTGTTGTCTTTGCAGCATTTGGAGTAGAGCAGAGAAAGACCCCTCTCTACATGATAAATTAGGTATGAAAAAACTAATGCTAGAAGTTATCGCATTTTAGATTAAGGAACAGGATTTGGAGAAGTGAATGTTCAAGGATGCTATTTGTTCCAAACTCCTGTATCCTAAGGATGAGCAAGTTATAAATCCCTCAGAGAAGTGAGACTGTCCAGGGGTATGGGCAAGTCCATTTGCCCTGTTTTCTTCTGTTCATCACCACCCTTTACTTCCAACTCTGCTCAATTCATTCACTGGCCACTTTCCCATGTGTCGGGGTATGTGTGCATGTTCAGATAGATCTACCTATCTATCTATATATATATAGGTATCGTGGGGGAAAGAGAGAGGGAGACAGAGAGAGAGAAAGAGGATAGAAGTGGTGGTTTCATTACGTAGAAACCTTAAATGTCATTCCCCCGCCCAATGGACCAAGAAAAAAACAGAAAATATATTCTGAATGCATTTAAAAAAAAAAAACAGATTGCTTACCTGAGCCAAATTTGAAGAGAGAACACGCTTTAGATCATCAATTTCCCTTTGAAGCCATCTGTCACGAGCAGCTCTACTTGAAAATTGGGTGGCACGACCTTGTTTTTGATAAAGAATGCTAAGCTGCTTTTCACGTTCCATTATTCTGCAAGGCACCAAAACCATTCATGAAATAAAACAGGCACAATAGCAGAAACTTTTTGCCAAAGTCTATGTAACTGGATTTTCATGGTTGTCTTTAGATAGAACTGAAGAAAAGAAAGAGAAATTTCTTCAGGGCTGAGAAAATAGAAGGAAGCAGCAACAGACAATTTTCACTGATTTGAAGCAAAGAACATCTTCTGCTATTTTATGGCACTCTGTTAAGGCCTCATTAAGATTTCAGAGGTTTTGGAGCCATAGAGCATTCTGAGTACGATCAGTAAAGAGCCTGTTGACTTTGCTTCCTCAGTGAACAGCATCAAGTCTCAAACACAAATGTATCCAAAGGTATATTCAAAATTTTATATTCATACATACCCTTTTGTGATCTCCTTTTCATTCATAACTTGTTTTTCGTATTCCGGGCTAATCTGGTCAAGCTCCTCTAATGACTTTTCTATTTCAGTTCGTAAAAGGTTGAGTTGATTGTCTGCATCCTCCTGAAAGCAAATACAAGGGCTTAAAATAAATGCCACATCTTTCTATCCATAATTTCAAATGAATTTTCCATCATCAAAAAAGAACCTTCGCTTGGTCATTTCCAGAAATTCTCTCTTTCAGGTCTTTCAAATCAAGATCAAGCTGTGTCTGTCTCTTCATTGCTTCAACTTGCTGCTTCTCTGCTGCCTCTCTATCTTTAGATTTTACTTGAACTTCTTTTGTTAGATCTTTAATCTCATCATCCAACTCCTTAGACCTTTCATTGGCATCCAGCACACTGTTATACTTCTTAGCTGATGTTTCAGAAACCTTGTTTCGAGCCTCCTCTATCTGAACCAAGGGAAAATAAAGACCTTGGCATATTAGTTCCAGAGAAAAGGAAAAGAGATGAAATGAAATAATGATTTTAAGTTACAGGACAATGATGACAGTCCCAGTGACAATCAAAATTGCCAGAGAACTTTCATTTTACATTTCTTTCCAGACTATTCGATGCCAGACTATTCGACGAAGCATGCATATCACAACAAGGATGGCCTTTCCCCTGCCCTAATTCAACAAAAAATGGGAGAAAAGAAAAGCAAAGCATATCATAAGCAGGACTGCTCTATTTCCCAAACTTCATTTTTGTCTATGCACTGGGATGCCCTTCCCCAAAACCCACAGTGTGAGAGCCTCATGCATTGAGGCACATTTTTTTTATTCTTGCCTAGTGCATCAAATATCATTTTTTCCCCAACATCAAATCCTCTGTGCAAGAAGAATTACAGGATGCACATTCATACACTCAGGATGCAGAGGCCTTCCAAACCCTGAATCATGCTATCACCATCTGCTCTACCAATCATGCTGTGCACTTACCACATATATCAAGTAATTCTTTTCATCACAATCTTTTTTTTTTTTTTCCATTATCTGTACAATCAACTATCAATCCTGAACTGCATGCTTGAATCAAATATAATTAGTCAGAAGAAGGCTCATACTTTTAGATCCCAACTTCAAATTTGACAGTCCAAAAATCAATGCCACATAAGCCTCTTAATGGTAGAAAATAGATGTGAAGGCTTTACCCATGATTAAGTGTCAAACTATTACTGACCTCTGACAATTTCTGGCGTGCATCATGGAGTTCCTTATCATAAATGGTATATTCTAGAGATTTACGTTGCTTGTCAAGCTGTTGATATTTTCTCAACTCCTCTTTCTCTTCATCCAGTTCCTTCAGTCTTTCATCTAAGTATTGAACAACTTGAATTATCTGCTTCCTTTTGTTTCCTGATTAACAAATACAACTGCACTTAAGAAAGATGCACAATGCACAAAAATAACTGAACTAGCCCTTACTTGCCTGTTTCTTGCATTATTTTCAGACTTTCACGACGTCTCTCCTCATATACACGAGTGCCACCAATTTCTTTCAGTAAATCCAACCGCTCAGAGTCTTTCATCAAGGTCAATGAGGCTATCTATGAAATGATATGGCATATAGGGAAAATGAAATTATATCAAAGCAAGGAAGCAAAGAATTCACCAGCTTTAACAAAATCAATAAAATGAGCAAAAAAATCAATCATGTCTCAAACCTTCCCTTGCTGCACAACATAGTATGGGTTGGAGCGAGAGAACCCAGCACTTTCAAGCAAATTCATAACCTCTGTTTTCCTGCAAATAATGTCGCCTTCCATAGGTAAGCCAACAAGAATTTTACAAAAAGAAAGAAAAAGGATGAATGACACTAACGTAATATGTTTTCCGTCCAGAAAATACTCATCCTTTTTCAATCCAATCGTTCTGCGTAGACGCACTTCCTCCTTATCAACCTGTTTAAAGGCAAGAAATTCTTTAAGACATTGTCAGACAAAACGAAAGACTTTGTCTAACTATAAGCAAAATATATAAATAAATATAATAAACCAAAAAAGATCCTTTCTATGGAAAAGTAGCATTTTATCAAGGATAAAGTAGAAGCCTCTGTTTGCAAGCATGTGAAAATGCTATACTTCTGGACCCACTCATACATGCAACATAAAAAATACATATAACCAACCTATGAAGTAAAAAAATCCCTAAAACTACAATCATTGTTCTGTCACTAATCAACTATGTCAGCACCTTTGCCACCTTAAATGACCATAAGTAGTTGCAGCCTGACGGGTTTTTTCTCATAGGTTATTGCAGAAAACCTGAAGTTGAGATACATCATCAAACCAAGAACCTCCTATAAGAGAGTGCTTGGCCTGATGGGCATGTTTGGCAATGGTAAATTGATCTAAAAAACCCAAAAAGGAGCTTGAAGATCAATTTGGATTTAACGAAAAGGAGCAAGATATGACCAGCAATACACACAGCAGCAAGTGTAGTTTGACGATCCTGACTGGTACCGTTAATTAAACACACAACTGTTTGTCAAAATTAATCACTTCTGCAAAAAAACAAGAGGCATGCCTTCTCCTTGACCATATGCTCTCATCAGAAAACAGGATTTCTTAACAATATGAATACCATGAGCAGTGCAGGGAAAAAGTTTCAGGCAAAAACAAAAAAACAATGTCACAGAATGAGAGATAAGAAATCAGATGGGACCTCCATGGATGCCCCCCCCCAAACCATGAAGAAAAAAAAAAGAAGAAAATAGGAGAAAGTAAAAAGGAAGACAAGTTGAAACATTACCGGTATGCGATTGTCATAATTATCAAACACAATCTCCACAAAAGCAGACAAAACCTGGTGCCCTGCACCTTCCTAGTAACAAAACAAAGAAGAAATTCAAAGGAACTGTAATAACATTATTATGCAATCTCACCCTAGAAGATGAAAGACCATGGAGGGAAACATACATGTAGTAGCGCATGCCTATCCTCACTCCGCAAGTTTTGGAAGAGGTCACTCAATACAAAACGAATGGCTAAAAAATTAACATAATCAATATCTCAGTGTAAAAGTTCAATATAGCCATTTCCCAACCAAAAATCAATAAATAAATAATAAATTGAGGGGGTGCAGAGGCAAGAAAGAACCAGCAAGCATTCACTGACCATGAAAGAAGTTTGTCTTGCCAGATCCATTTGGACCAACTGCAGAAGCCATTTAAAGAGTATGAGACTGCCATAACCATGACTTTGGCAGAACTATCTGTAACAAGCTGACTAAGGCAAGGCAATGGATGGCAACAAAGACCTAATCAAATATCGCACGCAACAACTCCAAACCAATGAAAAGATCATCGCTGTAATTATGGCTCAAAGAAAAAACGGAAACACCCACGGGTTCCAACAGAAGGCAGACACAGAAAATATCACTGATAACTATACATAATTAATTTGTGCACCGAAAACTTAAAATCACTTATTGCTCAATCGACTATGATCACAAACAGAATTATAACATATCAAAAACAAGAGAACAGAAGGGACCCAAAAAAAAGGGGAAAAAAAAAGAAAAAAAGAAAGAAAACACTTACTGACACAGTTTATCTTTGAACTGAAGGGCTCAGTAGCTATTTGCTCCCGATAGCTCTTAAAACCTTCAATTATAACCTGTAGCAGAACTCCACAAGTCAACATAACTATTCAACAAAAGATAATTCAAATTTTAAAGCAGGAAAAAAGGGGGGGGGGGAACAAAAAGAAAGAAACCTCTGAAATCTTTCCACTGAATTTACCTGCCTTATATACATCCTGACCTTACCAACCTGTCCAGAATCTGCAGAAGAAAAAAAAAAACAAAATAAATCATTTTCACTCGCAACCAACTAAAAAAAGCAAGAGAAAACAACAACTCTCTCTCTCTCTCTCTCTCTCAACTTCAGAGTTGAAAAAAAAAACCAAAAAAAAAAAAAGCAGGTTAAACTCGAAGTCGTAAACCCTAACCGTACAGAGTGCACTAGAATTCGAATATAAACATTAGAGAAAAAAAAAATTTTTTTAAAATGAAAATAAAACAGCAGCTGCGAAGCTAATTTCTAGGGTTCTTGTAATTTTCTACAGAGACATAACAGCGAAGAGAAAATTTTACTGACTTTCTAAGGTGTTAGTGAGGCGGAGAGAAGAAAGGTCTCCATGGAAGATTTGGCTTGCATCAGAGACACGCACGACTGCTATTTACCTTTTACCGTTCCTTGGGATCCTTTTTTTTTTGTTTTTTTTTTTTGGGTTTTGAAAAAATATGGGTTGGTGCGCAGGTTATGGAGAGCGCTCCGGCTGCGAATTTTAGTGCGGGGACTACAGGTGTTACGGAGGGAAAAGTGAAAATGTGTTAAGCGGTAGAGTTCAAAATGGTGAAAAAAAAAAATGATTGTAGCAGTTGCTATAATGCGCCTGAAATGAAGATGGTCCCCGTTTCTTTGCAGCGCTCATGCCGTTCGGGCTGTTGGACGATCTTATAAGATTTGATTATAATTAAAATGTGATTTTATGAAATTATATATATATATATATGTATATATATATATATATGTAATTAAATAAAAAAGTTTAATAATTAATTAACTATTGTAATATAATTACATAAGATAATCTTCATTA
>CM034060.1:2569198-2964022 GCA_019804595.1 Bruguiera parviflora
TTTTTTTTTTTTTCTATAAAACTTAACAGTCTGCTTGGTTTAGTAGAAAATAATGAAAAAGAATGTTAAGAGAAAGAAAGTGTTGTTGACTAGAATATTCTGTTTGGGTTTTTCTTTTTAATCTGTTTGGAGAGTCTAGGTTGGAGAAGAGGGAGATGGGGAGACGAAATTTGAAACCCGCATTCACCTCGTTCTTTGCCCAAGTGGCCATCCGGGCAAACTTGGATGGTTCTGTTTCGTTTGTCATTGAAAAAGAAAATGGTTGGAAAACTGGTTCCACATTGGCAGTGATCTAAAAAAAATTCCACCAAAACGGTGAGAAAGGCGGCAGAAGACAATGGGAGTGGGTCAAGTCATCAGTTTTATCAACATTTACAATTCCACCTGCACCACAGGTCAACTCAGTTTTATATATAGGGGGTATATTGTTATTTTATAATCATTAATTTATAATCTCTATTTTTTCATTACAATCAAACCAAAAAATTATACTTTTTATTTATTTTCTCTTTCACTCATTTTTAATGTATCCAAATAACTAACAATTTCTTCTTTTTTTTTCACAACTTTATTTTTTCACAATTTTCTTTTGGCACACAACTTTAAATCCAAGTAAAGCTAATAGTAGAAGTCACAATTTATTATGATTTGTGAAAAGGATAATTAGTTTTTTTTATTTATTTTTGGTTTTTTTAATTATATTAAAATTTTACGGAACTTCGAGAGCCCCTCGGATCAAAGTTGAAGAAGAAATCAAGAATGTTAGGCTTTTTTATGCCAAGAACTCCTTAGATGCGTTTTTTTTTTTTTCTTCTTTTTTCTTTCTTAAAAGGGAGAAAATAAATTATCGATATGAACAACAATTCATATGATCAGAAGTCCTTGAGGAGACATCCAATGCTGTGAACTCAGGAGCTCTAAAATTAGAAGCCTCAGGTTTTTACAACTCAATCAACTTCTTGATGGACCAAAGAAAATCATCTCATTAGAAGCATGCTCAGATGAAGTAAAACAGACTTTGTCCTGAAAAACTGGAAAGCACCAGGCTTGCCTCCTCCTATTCAATTAAGTCAAAATTCACTCTTCTTCATATTTCATTGCTTTCCCTTTTCAAAAAAACAAAAAGAACACATACGAGAACCTGTTACAACATGTACACTACAAAGGAAAGGCAAGAAATTCAAAAGGGGCATGGTCAAAAACTACTCGCAAAAGACTAGAGGAGAAAGCCGTTGGTTGGTCTTAAGAGGAGAAAAAGACAATGAGAGATACAGCAAATATAGCCCCACACTCACAACTTAACATCACAAAAACATTTTGATAAAACATGGATTAAATATGCTAGCAAAGTCAATTATTCCTTAATGCTGCAAATAAAGTAGATCAACAAGATCAATAACGTTAAAAAGTTAATGTCAAATCCTAACAGTATTGAAAGGGAAGGCAACTACGCGTCCAGGTTCCAGCATAAGCACATACATTAAGCAGATAGAGACAGCCCAAGTAAAGATGGCCCAATGTAATTCATTGACTAACATAGATTCCCTGAATCGATCTTGGTGTTCGCATACATAAACATATTTTGAGAAAGACGGCAACAAATCACCAAATGAAAATTCATGGATGTGAGAATAATCTAAAACTAATGCATGGATAAATGTTACAAAGTGACATGGGGCAAGTTTGAGCTCAAAGGAGAATCCAATTTTGGGAAATCCTTCGAAGTTGTTTGTGCCTGAACTTAAGGCTATTACCGCCAATCATAGCCTCTCCTTGTTCCACCACCTCTGGAGTTGTCATACCAACTGGCAGAGTTGCCATGCCAACCGCCAGAGTTGCCATTCCAACTGCCAGAATTGTCATACCAACCACCAGAGTCATCAAACCTTGATGACGAGTATCTCTGCCGAAATCTCCTCGTTCCAGCACTACTGGAGTTGCCATCCCAACTGCTTGAGCTGCCATGCCAACCACCAGAGTTGCCATACCGACCACCAGAGTTGTCAAGCCTTGATACCAAGTATCTCTGCTGAAAGGGTGTCGCTGACCCTGAGAACAATGGAGTTCGCACATGACTATCGTGCATTATCATAGAAGGTCGAGAATTTGGTAACATATAGCCAGCAGTTGCAGTGGAAACTTCGTGATCATTATAAAATGGTGTGGAAGGAGACCTCCAAGAGCCCCTTCCGAACCTTCTTTTGGATGAATCCCCGGAGTTATCTGTAACCCAACCACCTCTGCACTTTGATCTTTGTGGCGTTGTGAGTTCTTGTTCTTCTGACTCAGACCTTTTTTTACCTCTGCACTTTGATTTTTGTGGCATTGCAAGGCCTAGTTCTTCTGACTTGGACTTCAACTTGGATGAGTGCCCAGGGTGCTCCACAGTCCACCTACCTCTGTTCTTTGGTTTCTGTGCTGTTGTAATGCCTCGTTCTTCAGGCTTGCTTCTTTTCCTTTTATGATCCTTATCAAGATTATGAGGAGCAGATTTACTTTCCAACTTGTTTTTATTCTTTTTGGAGGTTGATAGTTCATACTTCCTCTTTCCAGCCTAGGAAGAAAACAAAACATTACCAATAAGGATGCAGAATATTTCCATACCTAAGCAAAATGGTTAGGAGAAGATTCCAATCATCTCTTCTGAAACTAACCTTAACAGAACTTGTGCACTCACGTGCAAAATGTCCTCCTTCCCCACATTTGTAGCAAGAACTAGGTGATGCTGTATTATTGGCTTTCTTATGTAACCTTGAGCAAACCTGAACAAGATAAATAATACAGATTCTGCCGGTCAGAATCAAGATATGGGTTACAAAAACGAAAATTTCTAAACAGTGCTTTGATTCTGTCAACATAACATCAAGAGATCTCCAAACAGTGAGGAAATATGCAAACGTTACAGTGGTTTCAAAACATGTGAGTGTAAGAGACACTGCAAAAGAGATATGATTGAAAAAAAAAAGGGATCCCAGTGCATGAGCCTCCCAAATTGTGGGGTCTAAAGAGAGGATCACATGTGCTCAACCTTACCACTGTTTTTATAGATAGGCTATTTCCACAACTCCTTGCAATAATAGTCACTTACAAAATGAAGAGAGATCAGATACATAACATAAAGAAATCATATTATTCTGAAGGAAAAGAGAAAAGCCAGCATTTGCAACATCAGTTTTCATCTTGGCTACAGACTCTGGAAAATTTCTTGCCAGGACTCCTTGAAATAATCTTCACTCACAAAATGCTAATCAACAAGAAAAAAGACATTCATGGGTCACTTTATGCATTTGGAAAAGAGAATCACAATAACGACAGCACTGACAAATTATAAAAATAGAAAGAGTTAAAACAGCAATGATGGAAAAAGAAATAGAAAAAGAGACATTCATGAGTCACTTTGTGCATCTGATACTAACAAGAAGGGAAATAATGATAACAGTGACAATTTAAAGTAGTAGAAGGAGAGTTAAAACACTAACAATGGAGAAAGCGATATGAAGTACCCTGAAAAGCATTGAACAGTGTTCCTAACAAAAATAATACCCCTTCCATCAGCCTACCAGTACCAGATTGGCAAGTAATTCTCACAACTGTGCGATACAAACAAAATAACACTGCCAGTGTTATAACCAAGCCAAGATCAAAAAAGAACTCATCCAAAGAAGAAAATAATACTACCAGTCAAAAAGATGTCATCAAGATTTGTGAAAACAGAGTTTTGAAAAACCAACATTGCTTGAGCATACCAGTATTATGAAAGGGTGAGGCAAAAAGTTGAAACAAGATTTCAGTGCATTCCACAGAGTTCCAAATCACCAAAAAAAATAGTTGAAATAAAATAAAAAACCATGGCATTAACATACTTCTAAGCACCAATATACAACAGAATAACTGAACTGGAAAATACATAAATCTTCATCAAGAACAATTCAGGGTTTTTATTTGTTTTGGGTGGGGGATCAATTAGCAAGCATTCCATTCACAGACCATATAGAGGAACACGCAGAAAAATACACCAGAAGAAAAGAGCAATGGAAATTGACAGCATTGAACAGGACTTACCATAGCATAATGACCCAGTTCACCACATTTGTAGCAAGACACTTCTATTGCACCATCATCAACAAATTCAGTACAGGATAAATGGCCAACACCCTTGCAGATGTAACATTGTATTTCCTAAATCAAAGAGAAAACATTAAGAACACCACTCACAAACTCAAGGTATTTAAATCTGATAGGCTAGGGGAAAAAGACCTCATGCATAAAAAAAATGTTAACAATTAAAATCACAGATACTTGAGGTAAGACACAACCTTCAAATCATCAAGAGGATAACCGTTCTGGCATGAAAACATATCATGCCCAGAGTCTCCACATTTTAGGCATTTTCTTGCACCCTTTATCTTTTCTTTATTTTTCTCTGGACAATCTTTTGCTTGATGCCCTCCTTTTAGGCAAACAAAGCACACTCGTCCCTGGAAAGGGAAGGAAAAAGGGAACAAATACCAAAATGAAAACTTACATGAGTTACAAGAGTGACTTTATCTTGAATTACATAGCTAAATAGCACATTAAGTACAAACAGCAAAAGGCCAAAAAAGAAATAGAAGAATGTATAGAAAAATATATGTCACCTTGAGAGCACCAAGATGTTTCATCATCCAACATGTACAGTGAATATATGATACTCTGATCTATTAATAGCCGAGAGGTGTTAAACATCTCTTAGCTTCATGTTGGACTAGTTGGCTTCTCGATAAAATGAGATATAACCAACATAAAATGGGATGTAGTCAAGCCAAAAGTAACCCCACCTTGCAGTAATGTTGCACACATTTCTACCACCCAACAGCTTCAGGCAACATCAGACGTGAACTAAAGAGCTCATAAATGTCATTTGATCACAACCAAAGTCTCAAATAGCATATGTGTATTTACGTGCATAAGTACTGTTACACTTGCATATACAAACAGATCAACCTACGTCATTAATATATAAAACTAAAACTAGTTCCACGTGACAATGAAATTTATTTAATAGGAGCTAAAATGCCAATCAATATGAAGATCCACTTATGCCAGCCGTGCAGAGAACAACAATTATTTTGAAAAACCAATGAATATGAGGCGTTGAGTTTATAATCACTGGTCTGCTTACTAACCTTCTTGCATTCCTTGGCACCATGCTCCAGACTACCACAGACAAAACATGGTTTTTTCTTCTTCTGAAGGGATGGACAGTTTACGGCCATATGACCTTCCTCACCACAATTATAACATGTCGACCAGCCACTATCTGGAGGATCAAAGTACCTAGGTCCCCGCTGACAGAATAAACATAACAGAGAGACTAATCTAAGCCTTTCGAATGGAAATATTCTTCCTTCCTTCCCCACAACAAAAACCACATATCACACAGCAGATATTTCGAACTCACAAGAAGCTTCCGCAGCACAATATTATTGGATATCACTACGCCATTTGGATCCATGGATTCCGGCAGTTCCTCAGAGGTATTGGCTGCTTCCGGAGCTTTAATTGTTTCTTGCTTCCCTTCTTCTTTTGCAACAATAACCTAACACAACTTGAAAGTCAATCAAAATCCTAGCTATCTTAAGTCAGAACTGCAAGTAAAAGCACTCAAGGCTAAACTAAGATCATTTCAATAGTAAAGTTAATTAGAACAAGGAAAATAAATGGAAAAAGAAAATAAACCCACATATTTCTCTTCAATTTCTATTTTCTTAGTTTTCTTCTTCTTCTTCTTCTTCTTCTTCTTCTTCAGCGCAGAAGTTACCGTGGTAACCGCCTCAGCGTCCATTGACGGAGAAGAAGAGAGTTCTATAACCTGGATATAGCCGACGTCGTCGCCGCCACCGACCGTCACAACGCCGGTACCATCTCTAGACACGTCGTCGCCAGAAACCACAATTGCGTCGTTCCCGTTTTGATCCAACCTCGCCCCGCGCATCAGCAGCGCTTTCTCGACAACCCTGAAGCTCAGATTCTCGTTCGCCTCGCCGTCGTCGCCGTCGTTTCCTTCCATCGCCAAATTCAACTCCTTTTCTTTTTCTTCTTCTTCTCCGACGTCGTTTTCTTCAGTTTGCTCCTCTCTCTTTGCCGTTTTGAATTTGGTAGAGAGGTTTTGAATTATTGCATCGCCAACCGGCGGAGGAACTCTGTCTTTTTAGGGTTTGTGTCGGAATTTCACCGATTGTTTGCAATAGTCGAAGGTTGCGCCATTAACGGTTCTGATTCAATTCTGTTAATTTTAATTTTCGTGGGCCCGCTGTGCTCCACGAGGGAAATTTTGTATAAATTACATGAAGTTAAACGCTTTGCTCCCACTCAAAATTCTATCTTGTCCCCACTCAAAATCAATAATCGTTGGATTGGAGTTGACATCAATTTTTACGATTTTTCTTATACATTAGTTTATTTAATTTATTAAATTTAAAAAATATATAATATATAACTATAAATAATTAATTATGATTAAATATAATTTGAGTGGTATCAAATCCATATACATTTGTTTCATCTATATAAAATCGATGGGGGCAAACTCGATCAGAAAGATACAAAGACAACAAACACACAAGGCCCCACCAAAAGTCACCCATTTTTTTTGACTCTTGCTCTGTTTCCTACCATTTCATTTCCTCCCTTATCTCCTCTCTACTTTAGCCCCAATAATCCTCACATCTCTCTGCTCACTATCTTGAGGGAGTGAAAAAATCAAAAAAAAAAAAAAATGTCTTCTGCTACTGCCACTGCAATGCCCCCTCCTCATGAGGTCGATGAATGCAGAGGAGTCCTTCGGGTTTACAGCGACGGCTCGATCTGGCGTTCCTCTGAACCTTCCTTCAGAGTCTCTGTCCAAGATGATGGTTCAGTTGAATGGAAAGACGTTGTCTTTGATCAAGCTCACAATCTTCTTCTCAGGCTTTACAAGCCAACTGCGTATTCCTCTTCTGCCGGCAAGCTCCCAGTCTTTTACTACATCCATGGAGGTGGATTCTGCATAGGTTCCTGCACATGGCCAAACTGTCATAACTACTGTCTCAAGCTGTCCCTGGAGCTTCAAGCGGTGGTTGTTTCACCCAATTATCGGCTTGCTCCGGAGAACAGGCTTCCAGCTGCCATTGACGATGGCTTCACGTCTGTCAAATGGCTCCAAGCTCAAGCGTTGCTCCAGGCGTCTGATCCTTGGTTGACTGAAGTTGCTGATTTTGGCAAGGTGTTCATTTCTGGCGACTCCGCCGGTGGCAACGTTGCTCACAATTTGGCGGTTCGGCTCGGGGCCGGTTCGCAGGAGTTGGGTCCGGTTCAGGTGCGTGGTTATGTCCTTTTAGCACCATTTTTTGGTGGGACGGTTAGGACAAAGTCCGAAGCCGAGGGACCCAAAGAAGCATTCCTTAATTTGGAGCTCATTGACAGGTCTGTCTCATTGCCCTTGAAATGTTATTTTTGTTCGTTGCTTCTATCTATTATTATAAGGATTCCAACTTTCATTAACGAGCAAAGAAAGTTTGCCGGCTGCCCGCTGCAGAAATATTCTGTAATTTAATCAAAATTGGGTTTTACGTTTTGTAATTACCACTTACATGTTTAGAGCCGTTGGTACTTCATGAAACTCCAACACCTTGTGAAGTCTAGATAAGAGTTTGACATACTCCTTATTCGTGTTTTTAGCGAGACTGTTTCGGCTAATAAGCAAGTGATCTCTATTTTACAAACGGAGTTGCTCGGGACTCCCTTCTCCTCTCCCTTCTCCTCTCTCTAGTATATAAGAAACTCTTCGGTTCGGGCCGAAGAAGTAATGTCAGTCGATCATTATCGAATTGATTGCAATCATTTTTTGCTCGTGAAGATTTCACCAGAGGGCCCTCCTACTTCTAATAGGTCATGAACTAGATCAGAATCATTCTCAACAAATCCATGATAAGCAACACAACAAAAATAGTAGCCAAGCCTTGTTCTGGTAGGGGCCGCCGGCTGTTCTTAACAAATTGTTTTCCTGTTCTTTGTGGGGTCAGATTTTGGAGACTGTCAATTCCATTTGGAGACACGACAGATCATCCACTGGTGAACCCATTTGGGCCTACTAGCCGGAACCTTGAGCTGCTGGATCTTGATCCAATTCTCGTAGTGGCAGCGGGATGCGATCTGCTGAAAGATAGAGCCCTGGACTATGCAGAGAGGCTGAAGAAGTGGGGGAAAAAGATTGAATACGTTGAGTTCGAAGGACAGCATCACGGCTTCTTCACCCTCAATCCCACTTCCGATGCAGCAAAGAAGCTGATGCTAGCAATCAAAAGTTTCGTTGCTCAAAACTCCACCTAATATAAAGATTGTGTTTTGTGGAGGAGGGCGCTCGCTGCAGTTTGCTCGCTCCACTATAATTGTTCGTGTCCCTATTCCCACGTGTCAGTCTCTGCTGTACATTGTTATTTACTACCAAATAATTTGCTTATAGTTTTTTTTATTTTTATTTTTATTGCATTTAACTCAATCTCCACCCGAAACGCATATGGTAAGTGTGTTACAGTAGGAGGGAAACAACCATAATTTTTATTTTTCTATTATACTTATAAAATTTGAGAGCGTTAGTAATGAGTAATACCAATTAATTTTTAGTGATGTGATATTAGGAATCTTGTTTTAAAATATAAGAAAAAAAAAATCGATTTATAGTACTTATGAAAAGGAGTTCAATTTACCCTGTCGTGCCCTTGAACATAATAAAATTATCAATCCACCCACCTTTTACGCTCGTTAAATGTGCAGTGAGAGTTAGTTTTTTTTTTTTTTTTTTTCATCAAAATAAATTAATTTTTATAAAACCAGACATGTTCATGAACTCGAGGCCCTAAAATGGCTCAGTCCCATCCACTCGCAAATATACAAACATCAGCCCAGGAGATGGGCCAAGCTTGAAATTTATATTATAATTAGTTAAAAGTCTGATTTAACCCTCGAATGTTATTTACAAATAATACATCTTGCAAGGATTTTCAGCACTTGGCTCACTTGTGACTTGTAGGCTAGTTCTAGATAAATTGGACACTAACCAGTGTTTTATCAGCGGGAATGTATCTCTTACATTGGGAAGATGGGATTTGACAATAGGTCCTTCCGTCTTCTTTGATCCCAGAAGATGGAGAACTTTAAGATATTAAATCTAAACCTCGTAGAAAGGCTTTTCCAATTTTAGGATTTTATATAAATTATAGATTGCCAACCTCTACTTCTTTTTATTTATTTATTTATTTTTCAACTTCGAGTGCACTAACTTATTACGAATATAACAAAACCCTTGTCCTTGCATGGGTAACGAGAGCAACTTGTTGTTGATAGAATAACGATGGTTAAAATACTTAATTAATCTGCGAATAAAATCTTTTTCTAAAGAAAAATTTTACTAGTAAAATCTCGAATGAATTACAAGGATGTGAAAAAGTATGTCTTTAAGGGTGTTTGAAAAAAGATTTAGCCTTTGTGGATGTGAAAAACTCAATTACGTGGTGTCATTCTGTATAATAATAAATTGGTAAGAACTTAAGTAAATGAACTCAAATCTTATAGACTTAATTGCACACAAAAATAAATGTTATGCAAAATTAAATATTTATATAATTTTAATAATGTATTAATATTGATCATAATAGAATAAATATTAATGTATTTTATCAATTATTATGACTTGACACTGAGTTATTAATATTTTATACTTATAATAGAGATGTAAAAGTTTCAAAAGACATTAAATCTTTTCATCATTTCAATGATTTTTTAATTCTGACCACGCTATAATTGATGAAAAAAAATCAAACTAATCTTCATAACCTTTTATTTTAAAGTACAGAGTAACTCCAGCAAAAAGGATAACCCTTTTGCAGTAGCTAGTTGTTATGCCATCGCAATTACGCGTGTCCCCGATTGTTTATGGAAGCTTAGTTTTGCAATCGGTAAACAATGGCACTAGAATAGTTTCGGTTCCAAATGTACATTTATGACTACGGACTTAATTTATGAAGCGATTGGATGTGTGTGGAGACTTTATAAAACTTTGTTGAAAGCTAAAATAGAATTGTAATAATCGTATAATTTACTAGATCCATAATGGCCAGGGTAATCGACAGACACTGAAGTCTCCCACGTTGATAAGAAGCAAGGAAAGAAGAATAAGGTTTCTAAGTAAGAATAGAAAATAAGATTTTGTCACTAATCATAAAATTCAATGTTAAAAAGATTTGAATTTTGGATTAAAAGTTTAAATTTTAATCTTAACAAATTAAAAATAAAATTTATTCTTTACTTTGTGAATTCTGTCAACACTTAATGTAAATATATTAAAATAATATTAAATAAAATAAATAAAAATTTTAATACTATTTAACATGAGATAGAAATATATTAAAAAAAGATAATGAAAATAATACTAACACTTAATAAAATTTTTTTAAAATTTTAAAATTTATAAAAAAACTCTCAAAATAATATTTTTATTAATAATATATTAAAATTAATTTAAATAAAAATAATTAAAAATTAATTTAAAATAATTTAATTAAATAAAAAATATAATGATGAATAAAAAAAAACTCTTAAATAATTTATATAATTTCTTAATTATGGAATAATGTTTTGTAATATATCTTATCTTATACCTTTTCACTTGAAAAAAACTTTTCATTGCATTTATAAGAAAATTTGATATTTTTCATATTATAAGAAGAAATATTTAGAATAAATAAATATCTTTAATAGAAATTAATAACTTTTTTTATGAACTATAGTGAGAGTAATTATATTAATTAATAGTGATGTCAAACTATTTATTACTTAATTTTTCATAAATAAAAAAAAGTTAGCAAAGTCCTAAGGCTTATGGTTTATAAGATTATATTTTGACTTTATATAATTTGTTCGATAAAATAATTTTTTTGTATCGCAAATTCTCTAATTTATTAATATCTTTTTTGGAAAACATAAAATCAACTTAATTAATCATGTTGTTAACAACAGTTAAGATTTCTTCTCCTTTTGACATCTTTCATGTTTAGAATAAATTAATATTTTTAATAAGAATAAATAACTTTTTTTTAACTATATTATTAGTACAAAATTAACAAAATCTTAGAATTTATAAGTTAAGTTATTATATTCTAACTTCATAGAATTTATTAATAAATTAATCTTTTTATCATCCTAATTCTCAAATTTATTGATATACTTTTTAAAAAATAAAAAATTAATCTAATCAATTATGTTGTGAATAACAATCAATATTTCTTCTCTTTTTTTTTGATTTATTTTTACATTGGTGATTGATTTATAATTTTATTACAAGGATTTTTAGATTTTAAATTTAAATTTATAATTTTAATAAAAATAAAATAAGAATTGATCTATTTTTTAGTATTTTTTAAAATCTCATTAAGCATACCATTGTCATAAAATTTAAGTATTAATAAATTTGTCATATCTATTTATAATCAAATTTGTAACTTATTAAATCTAAATTACTAATATAAAATATCATTTTACCAATTAATTTGAAATACACAAGATTCATTTTCTCATTCTCACAAATTTCATTATATTTGAAATAAATATCAAGTTTTACTAATTATATCACAAAATCTTAAAAAAAAAATTGGTCAAAAATTAAAATGTCTTTGAAATTAAAAGTATATTGCTATTAACATTTCCAATATGACATCTATTATATTTATAATCTTATAAAATTACTCTATACAAAATTTTTATTTTACAATTATCACTATTAAAAGAGTTACTTTAAATTTTATAAAATATTATCAGTATAGATCAAATTTATTTTAATATTATCAAATTTGCTTTAACACCACTTTATGTGAAATGAAATGACGGAAAGATTTGTAAAAATCAACATTTGATAAACATTTAAATTTTTTTAAAAAATCTATTAAAAAATAATAACTTTTTTAAAAATATTTTATTGAAAATAACAACTTTTAAAAAAATGTTTTCTTTAATAATATACGAGAATTATAATATAAAAAATTATTAAATGTCTTTATCATTTGGAGTTATATATGTATTTATAATTAAAATTATTTAATTAATATTTTTAACTTAAATAAGAAATAATTAATAATTAATTAAAAATAATTAAATAAAAATACCTAATAATAAATAAAAAAATTCTGGACTATTTACATAATTTTTTAATTGTAAAATAATTTTTATAATACATCTTACTTCATTTACTAATATTAATGATGATTTTTTAATTTAAAAAAATTATATAAGATAAAAATTTGTAAAATTGGGAAGAGTAATAATACTATATATAATTATTTTTTAAGTATTATGTAACAATTTATTTTTAAATAATTATATTATTGCAATAATAATTTGTTAATTGGAATGTATAATTTAATTTAATAAAATAAAAATATTAATTTTTTTAATTTAGTTCAATTTTTTATGAAATATATTCGTAGAATTTAATTGAAAACTAATTCCCAGGGAATAATATTGCTTATTATTATTTTTTTCAGAGTAAAAAAAAAAAATATTGCTTATATATATATATATATATATATAAAGTATTACGTAATATTAGGGATACCGTGAACGCAAACGCCAAACGGTCCGTGGAAAATTTCAAACGCAGAGGGCAAACGGTCTGAAAATTTGAATCTAGTCATCCTAGCCGTCCATGAAAGCCAATTCTAACCGTCCGATTATCCCCTGTTAGTGTCTTCCCCCAGAAGGTCCAAAACATCTTGGGAAAAAACATTTCAAAATCTAATTTTTCCCTCTCAGTTTTCACATTTTCTATCATCCCAAACAGCCTCCATTCCTCCGCGATTCCCTCTACAATTCTTTCTCTAACACCAAAATCTTGCCTTAGTTTCGCCCTTCCCTTCCACTTCAATAAGCTCGAGCTTTGCTCCCTCGCACGACGCCGTCTAAACAGAGTCGGTTCGGAGAATTTTTCAGTTGTCTAAGAAATGCCGTTGATTTCGGAGGCAGCGAGTGCCATCAAGAGCCGGTTCGGGTTCCAAGACAGGACTTCCGCCTCTGAATCGGCTTCAATCGTGGCAAGTTCGCCGGATCTGTCGAAATCCGTGTCTCGAGAGACTGCTGCTTCTTCCGCGCTGTCTCTGGTTCCGGCATCTGCTGCAGTTCGGAGTGTCCGCGAGCAGGAAGATGTTGATGCCAGTGGCACTGGCTCAGTTCTGCCGGAGGTGCAGGACTTTGACTTCTCCGAGGACCCGTCGTTCTGGAAGGACCACAACGTGCAGGTAGTTAATCGACTAGAAAACTCTAAAGATTAGCGTTAATATTTATTAGTGTTTGTTGTAAATTTGATTCACAATACTACAATTCAGACCGATTGTTTTACAGATTTAGCCTTCTATCGCTTATGAATTTGTCACGTATTCTTTCCCTGAATTTGAGAGGAGTTAAAAGATGATTCAATTTGACGTACATTGTACAAAACTGGCAAATTTCCCGCGTATATTTTCTGTCATTTAACTATTGGAATTGTGTACTTGAAGCTTTTATTGCCCAGTCACTTGTTAGCTTAAAGGAGAAGAGAATTTGAGCGTAAATAGAAGATCTAGAGGTGCATGTAGGAGAGCGTGTTGAACTGTTTTTGGCCTTGAGTAATTTAGTTTATGGTATTTTGCTTACACTAGGAATGAAGAGGCTTCTTGAACTGTTTTCGGCATTCAGAAGGAATGAAATTGTCACTAAAATAGTTAATTGACTGGAAAACTATGAGAATTGTTGCTAAAATAGTTAATCTGACTTCCTGATTGGTTTGTAACAATAACTGAACACGAATACTGTGAATACATTGCCTTTTACTTTGAGTTTTTCTTTTTTAATATATAGAAAATATTTAATGCATATTTGGACAGTGTATGAAATTTGTCAATGGATACGTCTTTTTACTGCTTGGTGTGCTATGAAGCTATATGGTTGAAGTTTGTTTGGATGACTATCATTTTATTTTTCAAAATTTGTAGGTTATTATCAGAGTTCGTCCACTAAGTAGTATGGAAATCTCACAACAAGGCCATAGCAAATGCATTAGGCAAGATAGTTGTCAGTCAATTGCTTGGACAGGACATCCAGAATCACGTTTCACGTTTGATCTGGTTGCAGATGAGAGTGTTAGCCAGGTATTTTCTTCTTTTTCTTCCGGTCTTCCTTTTCTTCTTCTTCTTTAAGTTGGTTTTGACATTATGCCAAATTCATTTGCCTTTGTAATATGTGGATTCGTTGGTGCAATATGATAGGAGAAACTATTCAAAGTTGCTGGTGTGCCCATGGTGGATAACTGCGTGGGAGGATATAACAGTTGCATGTTTGCTTATGGGCAGGTTAGCAATTGAAAATAGCTTCAGATTCTTTTCTATTTCACATCATTTCTGTAGTCTTAATTTGTTAGCATGGAGCGCTTAACTGTGACTTTGGTTAGCACAGTGTTTTTTTTTTTTTTTTTTCTTATCTATGATAATTTGATGATGAATACCAGATTACGGGGTTCAATTAAATTATCTGGCTTAGGCTTTCATGATTCTGAAATCTGTGTAAATACATTGCAGACTGGAAGTGGGAAGACTCATACCATGCTTGGAGACATTGAGGGAGGCACCCGAAGACACAGCGTCAACTGTGGAATGACACCCAGAGTATTTGAATATTTGTTCTCAAGGATCCAGAAGGTTTGTGCACCTCCACTTAGGCAATCAGGGATAAAGAAACATAAGTTACACACACTAGTGTGTGAGTTAAAATGCATTGGAGTCTACTTTTGGTTTTCTTTCCTGGTGAAAGCATATAGAATTTTTTTGCCCGATACAGTTTGTTGCCTGTGATAATCATTGAGACTCTTTAATGCCATGCAACTTGCATGTAATTTTATGCAAGAACTGATTAATTCTTCAAATGAAGAGTTAAGAGAATTCTCTTCTTCTAAGTTTTCATACATGAATGCATGTTCAATTTTCGTAGATTGATTTGTGTTACTCTGACTTCTAACACAGTGTTCATATTCTTTTATGGTTTATCATGAGATGCATTTGGCAATTATTGATTTTCATTTAAAGTTGTGTTCATGGAATCATACCTGGGCTTCATTAGCAAATTAGTTGTGTTTTTAACCATGTGAATTAGTGTTGCTTTTTGCTTAAAGTCCATAAAGTGCACTGTGGTATGCAAACTAACTCTCATAGGCCATGCTAGAGCTTACCATTTTGAATTTTCTTTTAGCTGTTGCTCTCTTATACATCTCAACATGTCTTAATATGCAAGTTTCTAATTGTAACATTGAATTGTATAATCTTATGGCAGGAAAAAGAAGTTCGTCAAGAGGAAAAGTTAAAATTCACTTGCAGATGCTCATTTCTGGAGATATACAATGAACAGATTTTTGATCTTTTGGATCCATCTTCTAATAACTTACAGGTGGTGATAAGTTGTTCAAAGTTGCATTTGTTGTCACTGCTTGCCTTCCAGTGGCCTTTATTGGTGCAGTTTATCATCAGTTTTATCTTTTCCAGCAATTATGTGAACAAATTTTAAAGGTGTAACATCGATTTGTGATAAAGGACCATAAAGTTCATGGGTTCTCCTTTTGTGTTTATATGGTTATCAATATATTTCAACAAAAATCTACTTTCAGACACATTAGACATGCCTCATATTACATTTTATACAGCTATCCTCATAAGCTTTCTTTGACATAATTTTTGGTGTGACTGAAAATATCTAGTGGGAATATTTCAGATAAGAGAAGATGTAAAGAAAGGTGTTTATGTTGAGAATTTAAAGGAGATAGAAGTTGCAAGCGCTCGAGATGTGATTCAGCAACTTATTCAGGTGAGGATTACCCTTGTCTCCATCTCTGTCCCTGTTGTTGTCTTTGTGTCTCTCCTTCCCTCCCCTAACCATTTCTTCTTTATCCAACAATCCTATTATCTGTATCTTTGTCTTATTGATTTGTATCTTGTATACTTTCTAAACACATTTTTGGGGTTACTAACCGTGAAATGGAAATATTTATCACATTCTCAGGGTGCATCAAATAGGAAAGTAGCTGCCACAAATATGAATCGTGCTAGTAGTCGTTCTCACAGTGTATTTACATGCATCATCGAGAGCAAGGTTAGCAGATCTCACACAGCAAAAAGATGTGCAGTTTTTGCTGAATAGATTTATTTCTGGAAGAGTAAAATGTTCTGTTGTATACTTTAATCTGTACTTTTGGGTTGAAGACTTTTTTTTTTTTTTCATGTCAGTGGGAGTCTCAAGGCATAATTCACCACCGTTTTGCCCGGCTTAATCTTGTTGACTTAGCTGGATCTGAGAGGTAATATGATAAGCAAATGGGATAGACATGATTAATTAATATTAGACAAATAAATTTCATTTAAATTTAAGAATCATTTTTTTGTATGTATTAGGCAGAAGAGCTCTGGTGCTGAAGGTGAACGTCTAAAGGAAGCTACCAACATTAACAAGTCTCTTTCAACATTGGGGTATGATGTTTCTGCTTTTCATCTCTAATTTCCTTAGTCTAAATTTCTTTCCATGTCAATTACAGAGTGTAGGATATCCATCAGTTTATTCCATAGAGATTTTGGTGTTTGCAGACTTGTGATAATGAACCTCGTGAGCATATCCAATGGAAAGTCTCTTCATGTCCCTTATCGGGATTCCAAACTTACGTTCTTGCTTCAGGTAATTGCTTATATTTAGGCCAATTTCAAATATGGCTAATTATGGGACAACAGTCCACTTTGCAAATATGACTGATTTCTCATATCTTAAGAACTTCTAAGACTTTAATTGGATGAAGATTGCTGCTGCCCAACTTAATTTAAATTTTAATACAAGGCCATATTTGAAGGAGTGATAAACTCCTTAGCTGTTAGGCCTAAAACTTGGTAATTCAGTCCATAAGAGTAGGCACTTGATGCATGAAAATGAAATTCTAGAATTGAAACTTGAGACACTCACTGGATTGGAAATATGGGCTATATTTCTGCTTGAATGTATAGGGTTTGGTTTATTGAAGTGCTGGGACATACAGGATACCTGAAATGCTTGACTATTTGGCGGATCTTTACTTTTTGGTCCAGTGTCATTGTCTATTTGTGATATACAATTTATCTATTTGATTATTCTTCCTCTTTCTAGGATTCTCTTGGAGGAAATTCAAAAACTATTATAATTGCAAATGTCAGTCCATCTCTTTGGTAAGCTGCCTATCTATTTGTGTGATTATTTGTTTTTATTGCTTCATTTAGTACCTCTTTGGAATTCCCTGAAGTCCTTTTGTGTCTACACAAAAAGTTTTCTTTTAATCACCATCTAAACTTACTTAAAATGCTTAAGACATGTTTACCTGCATTTAATATGAAATAGTTTTTAATTGGGAGAATCAGGTTCATGGAAGCCATCTGTTTTTTGCATAGTATTCTTGAAATGCGGCAAAATTTTCGCATAAGCAGTTTTTCACCATCTGATTCTGCTTCGTTGCAGTTATCCATCATCAACAATTTGGGTCATAAAATTACAATAATATGGTTCATCTTTGTTTAATCTCAAACTTGACCTCCTGTCTCTTTCTTCTATTGTCTTTTGACTAGTTCAATGTGTTTATGTCGGATATTAATCTTCTCTCTCTCTCCCTCTCATTTTTTTTTCCCTATTTTACCTTTTGGTGGTTACCTTGCAGCTGTTCACTGGAGACATTAAGCACATTGAAGTTTGCGCAACGTGCAAAATTTATTAAAAACAATGTATGGAATCTATGCTAGTTTTTCTGGCAATTATGTTTGATTATTAGTTAGAAACCTAAACCTTAGACAAAAGTGGTCACAGAATTGTCTACTTATTATCTGTGATGCCTTTCAAGTATGTAATTGCTAAAGGCAATTTCTGATTTTCTCTTCAGGCAATTGTTAATGAAGATACGTCTGGAGATGTTATTGCCATGCGAATGCAAATTCAACAGCTGAAGGTATTGGACTAGGGATGCTCTTTCCTGAGAAACTATACCATCAAATGATAATATGCTTAGTATTTGGTAATAAAAGTTGATGCGGAACTTCCTTTTATTTCAACCTGGAACAGGTTTTCCTTTAAGAAAAAGTAATACGGTAGTTTCCTGGAAAAATAATACTAATTGGCATTCAATTTTCAGAAAGAAGTGTCCCGGCTACGTGGTTTAGTCAACGGAGGATCTGAAAATCTGGAACATGATGTACTAAGCTTTCCAGGGTCTCCCAGCTCTTTTAAGTGGGAAGGGCTTCAAGGATCATTTAGTCCTCTTGTTTCTGAGACAAGAATGTCTCAGGTATTCATGTTTATACTCAAGTCAATCCATTTGTTTAAACCTTTCAACAAAGATTATTAGTTATAACTTACAACCATTTGTTTTCCTGGTGACTGTTCAGAAGAAAGACTATGAAGTTGCCCTTGTTGGAGCTTTTAGGAGGGAAAGAGATAAAGATATTGCATTGAAGGCGTCGGCAGCTGAAAATCAGGCAGCTTTGCAACTGGTAAGCATGGAATATTGTTTTTTCCTTTACACCTAATGGCTGCATATCTGAGAAGTACTAGTGCCAGGATTCGCTTTTGGTGAACCTATAAACTGGCAGATTATGCTTAAAGTGATCAATGTGCATGAACCTTATATTTTATGGACTCTCTCTCTCTCTTTCTCTTTCTCTCTCTTGCACACACACACACACACATGTATGTGTGCATGTGTGTCTGTTGTACTCTACAAACTGTGATCTTAGAATTTTCCTTGTTTGTTCACTAGGCCAAACAAAGAGAGGATGAGATAAAAGGCTTAAAAATGGTATTAAGGTTCCGAGAATCAGGAATTAAAAGGCTAGAGGCAGTTGCTTCAGGGAAGATTTCAGCTGAGACACACTTGCTAAAAGAAAAGGAGGAACATCTGAAGGAGATTGAAGTTCTGCGTACTCAGGTTGATAGGAACCATGAAGCAACGAGATTCGCCATGGAGAATTTACGTTTAAAGGAAGAAATCAGAAGGCATGCCATTTTTAGACCCATATTGTTGCTTCTTTCATATTCTTGCATCTTTCTCCTCCTTACCTTTTGGATTTTCTTTTCTTGGTAAGTTGGAATGAGAAAATAGGAGTGAACACTTTTGTATTTATAGCTGTCAAGCATGATGCAGCCACAAAAGATTTATAAACTAGTTTTCAGCCATCTTCCATGAATCCTCTAAGAATTTGGAACTCAAGCCAGAATAAGGTAGGTCCAGATGGCAGAATTCATATGATTAGCAACTCTTATTAGGAATAATCAGAAAACAAACTTTTATTAGCAATAAAGATATCTAATACTTGCTTGGTGCAGAAGTCAGGTGGTTTACATCATTGTTTTGGTTCTCATTTAGTCACCTGTTTTGAATCTATATTGCTTATATTTCCCTTGTCAAAAGTATTGGATCAATAGTGGTTTATTCCTTTCCAAGATTAGTAGGATTCATCTGAAATCTTGTTCTTATAAAGTCATTCCTTATTCTGTAGACTAAAGTCATTTTATGAGGAAGGTGGAAGGGAGATAATGAATGACCAGATCATGGCATTACAGAATAAGGTGCGGAAAACAATATCTAAAATATTTAAGATCTATCTAGTCAGATAATCCAACTTTTGGCTTATTTTATTATCTTGGATTATATATGCAGCTACTGGAGGCGCTTGATTGGAAACTTATGCATGAATCAGATTCATTGGCAGTTCAGGTTTTTTCCAAACTTCACTTTGAACTTTGATTTTTTCTTTTTTATCTTTTTAATGTATATTAATTCTGTCTTGTTAATTTTGTGTTGATGATGTCTTTATGGTATAGAAAGGAAATTCATGTGTAGATACAGAAGCTCCTGGTGATCTATCAATCCATGGTAGCCAGGTAAAGGTTCAAATTCACAAGTTTTTTTTCTACTGCATTGTCCTAGAGTACCACTCCTTAATCAACATCTCTTTGAAGTTTTGGTACATCAGTTGTTCATGTTAATGGGAGGGAGTAGAGGATAAGTGGCTTATTTGTGCTATTTCATTTTCACCAAACTTTGATGATATGTGATCAGCAAATCAACATTTGATTGCTTTCTTTGTAGCAAAGTTATTCCCTGCTCAATTGAAATTTGTATTATTGGGTATGATTGCTTCCTCTCTATGGAGTGTAAAATTTGTATGTTTGCTTCCTCTCACATTTGTCTTTTCCTCTGGCCCTATCTCCTTTCTACCAAACATAGCCTAAAGGTCAGCTGTAGTGAATATTCTGAGACTTTTTAGCAAATATGCTTAACAAATTGTATAACCTGGTTAGGAAGGATTTAGAACAATTACACGTCACATCAAACTCAGTCCATAATTGAACAGAATAGCGAGAAAAGATCCATATAACTGATTCCAATTAAATTTGGGAAAAGACTTTGCTGTCATCATATTCGTTGCTGCTCACTGGTTTGTATAATCTGTAGACATCTTCATTTTCACTGCTTGATTGGTTTAATTTGATTACTCCTGAGGCCTGTGCACCATCAAAGTTCTTGTTCTTTAATTATTAGGTTCTTTCCTCAAAGTTCATGTATTATTCTTCTGAAAACTTGCCATTTTGACTTGACCATAATGTTATGAATGATTCTTTGATTTCACCATTGTATTTACAGCTCAATTTTTTTTTTTTTAACTACTCAGTTACTATGCTTACATTCTCCCATTAGCATTGCATGGATTTTTTGTTCATTGTCACTGGTTCTTTTTAATGATCTTCTTTCCATAGCTTCCTGATGTAAGCTTTTCACAATTAGCCGTAAACCAGTCATGCAAATCTCATTGTATTAGTCTATTTCATTAATGACAAAGAGCTAATATTCTTGCTGGTTTCCTTCGTTGTCATCATCATCACTGTTTCAATAACAGCTATAGCATTTTGTTTTGCAATGCCAAAGGTTTAAAACATGATTTTTTTTATTTTTTATTTTTCTAGCTAAAAAACATGTTAGCAAGTGCTAGATGCATATTTTACCCTGTGCTCACTTGTTTGTATTACACCTACATATGGTGGCAAGAAACTTTGTTGATAATCATTTGGTACTCTGTCAAACACAGGAACCAGTATCATCTTGGAACTCTAGAGTCAATGAGGAGAATGAATTCCTCCGCATGCAGGTAGAACCAGTAGTTTTTGAAAGAGGAAGTTTTCGTGATTACCTGCAATATAAATAATTGGAAACTAAATTCCATCCACAGGCCATTCAAAACCAGGCTGAAATTGACACACTGCATAAGCAGTTGGACTTCTTTGTTGCTGAGAAAGAAAAACTGGAAAGGTAATCTGTTGCTTCTCTGTTATCTAATCTTGTTTAAAAGGACAAATGTTTAGAGTCTACTTTGTTCTTTGATTCTGAACCGAACAATATTAGTCAAATTTTCTTTTATTATGTATGCAAACATGCACACCTATATGTATATATATATATATATATATATATAGTCATGAAATTCAAAGCTCGGTTGCTTTCTGAAGAATGAAAGAATGATGTTGTCTGCCTGAATAAATCATAATGTAGGCACGTCAATGATCTACTTGCGAAGCTTGAAGAAGAGAGGTTGTTTAGAGTGACAAAGGAAGGAACACAGCAAATTGAGCTTTCTTCTGCACCAACTGACTCGGGAGTTATCAATGTTGATAACCAAATGGAGCTCAAAACAATGGTAGATGCCATTGCTGCTGCAAGTCAAAGGGAAGCTGAAGCCCACAAGAAAGCAATTATACTTACTAAAGAGAATGACAAGCTACAGTTGAAGCTTGATGCTGTGATTAAGGCAAACAATGAGCTAGAGACAAAGCTTAAAGCCTTAATTGATGAAAAAAATAGTCTCATTGAAATGTATGAACGGGCAGCTGACAAAGGTTATAAGAATATGAATGAAACTATGAGATCTGTGCAGCATGCGAAGGAAGTTCTTGAAAATGGTGGTGATGCTGAACTCTTAAGAGAGACGGAGATGAAAACAGTGGTTAAGAACCTAGAGCACCAGCTTATGGAGATGTACGAGGAGAATGAAAAACTAATTAATTTGTATGAAAAAGCCATGCATGAAAGAGATGAATTTAAAAGGATTGTTTCTTCTGGCAAACAAAACAGGGTTGAATTTAGAGAACTGGACTGCCCAGAAAAGCTCGTTGAAGTTGACAGAGGGGAGTGCTTCTACTCCTGTGTACCTCCTGTTTCCATTGATGCAGATTGTACGATGGAGGAAAATGATGTCTTTGGACTGAATGCAAAGGATAGGGATAAGGTAGAGGTCAAGGCGACTACAATATCTGCTGAAATGGAAGAAAGAATGATTGTGCAAGACGGAGCTAGAAATTGTCTTTTACAGACTGAATTAAGGGAAAATATGGTTGATCCGCATGGAGATAAGCTTCTGAAGTCGGCTGAAGCTCCTAATGTTGCAGAAGCAAATATTCTAGTTGAAAGTGTTGGGATATCTGCTGCATCCAATGAAGCAGATGTTCAAAATGCATGGCATGGAGATCATCAATTGGATGCAGGAAGCCATCATTTTGAAACTTTCTCTGACAAGGAGACAGAACCGTCTTGTCTAGATTTGGTTAGAATGAAACTAGATTCGGCACAGGAAAAACTTTTAGATTCTTCCCAAGCTCTCGCAGCATGTGGTGTGCTTGAAAAAGCTTTCATTGAGTTTGGGGAGGTCTCAAGAGAAATCAAAGCATTGGAGGAAGAACTTCAGGTGAAGCAGGAAGAGCTTGGGACACTCGAACTCGTTTCGTCAGACATGCGAGAAAGAAAAGATGTAATTGATAAGAAATTATCGGCACTCAAGTATTGTTTCTCAAGTTTTTCTTCATCGGTCGCTTTCTTTGAACAGCGTGAAGCTCGAGCAAACGCAAGGTTGAGTTCTTCATTGTCTTACCTGGTACAAAAGAAAGAGGAATTGGTTGGTCTTCAATGCCGCAAGGATGAACTTGAGTCTGCTTTGGGGAAGATTCACCAATCAGAAGCTGAGTTAAGGAATAACATGACATTTTTGAAATCCAAACTTGAGGAAGAGAACCGAAGGCAGGAAAATGAGAAGGTTTTCTTAGCCATAGATAACATTGAAAAAGTGGACTCCTCCCAGCAAAACTGGTATGCTGGAGGTAAAGCTACTGATTTGCTCAAGTCTGAGGAAGAGAAAAACAAACTGCAAACAGATTTGAAGCTGTCCCGCGAAAAACTTGGCATCATGAGAAAGGAATTCGAAGTTAAGAATAAGAAGCTTGTGAGGACAAAAAGTGAGATACAGGCTGTCGAACTGGAGATACAGAAAGGGTCAAGTTATGTGGAGGAGATGGAACTTGCGCTCAAGGGTGTAATTCAAGAAAAGGAGTCTCTTATAGAGATCCGAAAGAATGGAATGTCTGAAATCCAGTGTATGGTTGGTGACTATTGCCAGCATGTGTTTGATACAGATTTGAAGGAGGGCGAGATAGAGATACTGAAAGAAGAACTGATGTGCGAGTTAAACAGGATGGAAGAGTTAAGAAAATTGAGGGTAGCAACTGCCGAGAAGGTGACCAAACTGTTGGATGACACACGACTCAATTCTTGCTCCTTATCTCGACAGATGGAAGAGGAACTGCATAGCATACGAGCTTCTGTTTTCGAGGCAAAGGCTCTAATTGGAAAAAGTAATTGAATTGTAGGATAGTTACATCAATTGCGAAGCTGTATAGCCAGTGATCTGCCACTGTCTTTCACTTGTCTTTTCCTAATCATCAACATTATTTTATGCCTGCCAATTTTTGGGTTCAGGTTGTGGGCTAAACCAATGCATGGCAATGGCACACACCTCGATCTCTTCCCTTCCCCCAAAACTACAATGTCAGCTGCTCTCTTCCTTTTCTTTTCGCACTTCTTAACCTTTAAGTTGGCCTTTTTCTCAATTTAATAAGCTGCAATTGAACTAAACAGAGGAACTAGCATTCATCGTAAAACAGCACAAGTTGCTTTAGTTTTTGACAGGAAGTTGCCATGTCTGGGCCAGGTCGAATAGGGCCCAAGATAATACCAGTTAGGTCGATCCATTAGAAAAACAAAAATCTCACTAAAACCATTCTTTTTTTGAGTGGGCCAGATTCTTGGATATGTGAACAGTTTATGTTATAAGTGCCAACCGAAAGGTCGAATCGAACACTCTGGTTAGGCTCCACGTCGCGTTGGCCGGCTCATGTCTAGTTGGGGTCTGACTCAGAAAGCGGGGAATCCGAGTCCAATTCAGCTTTGGCAGGCGACGCGTGCCTCCCTCCTCCTCCCCGTCCTATATAAATAAAGAGAAAAACAAATTACAAAAAATCAAAAACCAAAGTTTAACACTTTTTCGAATTCCTCTTGAAATCCATAAAAAAAAAAAAAAAATCTATAAAGTTGAAAAAAAAGAAAGAAAATCAAAACTCTGAGTAATTGGAGTTCAAGTAATTCAATCGTTCTCTCTCCGTTTTCCGATCTGATTGACCTGAAATCGGTAGTTTTAGTTGGTTATAGGGAGAGAGAGAGAGAGAGAGACAACAAAGAGAAGAGAATGTTTAACGGAATGATGATGGATCCGGAGTTGATGAGGCTGGCTCAGGAGCAGATGAATCGTGTGTCGCCGGCCGACTTCGCCAGGATCCAGCAGCAGGTTTTCTTTCTTTTTCTTTGTTTTGTTTTGTTTTGTTTTTTTTTTTTCGTTCTTTTAGATCTTTTAGGTTTCTATCCTTTTTTTTTAAAAAAAAAATTCTTTTGGATTTTATGGCTGTTTAAATTAATTGATTCTTAAGACACTTTATTAAAAGTGTTTAATAATTTGGTAATCTTACATTGGATGAATTGGGAGTTCGCGCTGTCTGTCTGTCTGTCTGTCTGAATTTCGCTTCTTGCACTCAGTTTATATATTAGAATAAAAGGGTCTTTGTTGAAGTTCGGAATCTTTCTTTTTTAACTCGAAATTCTTACAAAGTTTAGATGCCTCCGTCTAGGCTTTCTTAACATATTGTTACAGAATTGGGAATATGGGAATTGGATGATCTGGGTATCATTAATCTCGTTTGTTTAGTTTGTTTTGATTGTCTAATACAACGGCTGCTGATGAGTCATTGTGGTGGTTTTGTTGGCAATGCGTGCAGGTGATGGCTAATCCTGACATGATGAGAATGGCCTCAGAAAGCATGAAGAACATGAGGCCTGAAGACTTGAGACAGGCTGCAGAACAGTTGAAGCACACTAGTCCGGACGAGATGACCAAGATTGGTGAGAAAATGGCCAAGGCATCTCCTGAGGAGATTGCCGCAATGCGTGCCCGTGTTGATGCACATGTTACTTACCAAATAAATGCAGCTCGGATGTTGAAGAAACAGGTCAGTATAGCTGGTGGACTCAAATAACTGATACTCGCATTCTCCCTCTGGGGGTAGGAATTTTCCCCCCGTTGGATCTTAAGGTTGCATGTGGTATTGTTATTGCCACCAGCAATGCATTGGGAATAATGGTGCTAAGATTGTCATCTGGATTTGTGGTTGCTTCTATGTTTCTTTCACTCATATACTTGTATCCGCCCTTTGGCAGGGTAATGAGCTTCATAGCCAGGGAAAGTTCAACGATGCCTTGCAGAAATATCTACTTGTAAGTGTTGCTTCCATTTCTGTTCATGTTTTGACATACAAGAATTTGTTCTCCTATTCCCTTTGCCTTTTCCTTTTGCGTTGCTTAACCTCCTTTTGCTTTTCTCTACTGTCTTAGGCAAAGAAAAATTTAAAAGGCCTTCCAACTTCCCAAGGCACTTTGATTTTGTTGGCCTGCTCTCTTAACTTGATGTCCTGCTACCTCAAAACGAAGCAGTATGATGAGTGCATAATAGAAGGCTCAGAGGTATGACAACCACTTACAAATTTGAATTTAGAATGAAAGCTTATAAAAAAAAAAACGCATAGCTAATTTAATATATACATGGGAAGGAAAAAAGGTTGTTTGGCACAAGGTTCTATCTTTGTCATTGTTTTAACTGCTTTTGTGACCCACTCTTTATTCTGTATGCCTTTTGTTGTACCTATTGTCTTCTTTTTAGGTTTTGGAAAATGATGCAAAGAATGTGAAAGCTCTCTATCGTAGGGGTCAAGCCTATAAAGAACTCGGCCGTTTAGAAGTGAGTTTGTTATGTACATCTTTGAATTGCTAGCAGTTGTGGTTTGAACTTCAGGAAAATATTTAACCTTGTATAACCCTTTGCTAAACTGCTCTCATTAGGTAAATTATCTAATAACTTTCCCATATTTATCAGGATGCTGTTTCTGATTTAACACAAGCACATGAAGTTTCTCCTGATGATGAAACAATTGCAGATGTTTTAAGGTATGAATTATATCAGAGGCTACTGATTGGGCAAAGTGTAGGCTGTGATTTTTTCATTAGATTGGCCTTATTTTTACTTGGATGTCTGCTGTAAACATTCTGATTGGCATCATAATAGTGCCATCACCTGCTGACCTTACTCCTTACTTAATTTCAATAATAGGAAAATTTATTATGACTTGATAGACATGCAAAACTGAAGATATTTGATTAGAAGGACTTTTTGTTTTTTTTTTTTCTTGTTTGTTTTTGGTTAATGAGTTAGAGTAATGATGCAGGGATGCACAAGAAAGATTGGCTCAAGAAGTTGGTCATCATGTTCCAAGTAGTAAGCTTTCTGTCTTTCTGTTGTGTTCTTTTTCGTCTTTTCTAATTTACTGCTTTGCTCTATCAAGTGCAGTCCCCTTTCAAATTGTAATAAACCATACCTCTTATTGTGTCTGTTAGGATTGGTAATTGAAGAAATAACTGAAGAAGTGGGGACTTTGTCCTCTGAAAATGTTAAACATTCATCCACAGAAAAGTCAGTGGCACAGACATGGGAAAGTAGTGATACATCTAATGGTGAAAGTGGAGCTAGTAGTTGGGATTCAGCAGCCAATTCAGAGTCTGCACAGACATTAAAAAATGACTCTGAAACTATCAGGTTATATTCTGTTATTCCCAATATTTATTTACTGCTTTGTATTTATCTATTGCTCAGAGAGTCTGGGCCTAGCTGTCTTAGCTGCTGAACAGTACTTTGAGACAGTCAAATATTATAATTTGGTGGCATGGCCGTAGGACTATTGAAAGTAGGCTATTAGTATCTGAGGATACTAAGCAAATTACCCCATGACTTTCTTCCAACTCTCAAATATCATTTCCTTTCCTTTAACTTAAAAGTTTTTTTTTAATTATTTTTAATTGTAGAAACGTAGTTTCTTAGTGATTGACTCTTTCTCCTCTTTTTCTCTTGCTGTCTCTATACATCATTGTCAATTAATCATTAAATAAGTAATTGAGCCTGATTGTCAAATTTCTCTCTCTATTTTCCTTCCTCATTGCAGATCATTCCAAAAGTCTATTTCTAATTCTGATCCTGAAACCTTGTCCGCTTTAAGGGGTGGGACTACTGGAGAGATATCTCCTGAAATGTTCAAGACGGCTTCAAACATGATCAGCAAGATGTCTCCTGAGGAGCTTCAAAAAATGCTTCAAATGGCTTCTTCATTTCAGGCAGAAAAAGGTTCTAGCTTTAATAGCTTCAGCCATGGTTCAGTTCCTCCAAATTTGACACCAGATATGCTTAAAACAGCAAGCGATATGATGGGCAAGATGTCAGCTGAAGATCTTCAGAAAATGTTTGATATGACATCCTCCTTGAATGGAAAAGGCACAGTTCAAAAAGAACCAGCTTCAAATTCTGCTGGACCTAGTTCTGATGCTGCATTGAAAACAACAAAATCTCAAGAAAAATTTGCAGTTGATGATAAAGCTGTTATCAAAGAAGCTAGTTCCTCTAGTAATTTCTTTTCAAGGTCAAGAGATGACCCCCCATCAAGCTTTCCAAGTTCTACTACTGATTTGCAAGAACAGATGAGAAATCAAATGAAAGATCCGGCCATGCGGCAGGTAAGTTCATTGGGTCTGCTTCATTTATCTATTCAGTGAGTCTATCCTGTGCATACAATAACATGCCATTTTAGTCATCATTTATTCCAGTTGATTCTTTGTAGTTTGACATGTTCAGAGCTGGTTTATTTTAATACTAAGGGGGATAGGTTTATTTAAGGTGGGAATGCCAAGATATATGCACCAGAATATGAGAAAAGATCAAATAAGGAACTAATGGATCTTTAAGAATGTGGATGTGGTACCAATTGGAGATAACACCATTTGGAGATGATTTGTTCATGTATTAGCTACGCTAGTTTGGAGGAGTGAATGGATTTGGCTAGTTAGAAACAATTACTTTGCAGAGAGAGAGAGAGAGAGAGAGAGAGAATTGCTTGAGCTAAACCAAAGCACATATCCTGATCAGGGATGAGTTTATCCATGTAAGCAGCTACAAGATTGTTATTGGACCTGAATTGAGTTGCGTCTCACTTGGTTTGATTGTTTATATTTTTGAAAGGGCAATGCCCATTTCATAAGTTTAAATTTTTGTAGGATAAGGCAATGTGTATATTATTAATTAATGTGTCATGCTCTTTTTATGTTTCTGTACTTGTGTTCTTAATGTCTGGCTGCACTGCAAATTGGCAGATGTTCACGTCAATGTTGAAGAACATGAGCCCAGAAATGATGGCTAACATGAGTGAACAATTTGGGTTAAAGCTTTCACGGGAAGATGCAGCGAAAGCTCAACAAACAATGGCATCTTTATCACCAGCGGACTTGGATAGAATGGTAATGTTAACCATCACTCTCTCTCTCTCATGTTTCTAACAACTGAGGACTCTGATTCATATGTTTGATTTGTAGCTTAAATACTAACTTCATATTGCTGGTGTTACTGTTGGTGGCTTGAATGAATTACTATCTCTAGTAATCAATGAAATTTATTTTTTGAATATGAATCAAAGTCCATTTTAGGGCCTTCATGTGTACCATTGAAACCAAAAAGAAAAACAACAATCGATAATTTATGATGGAACATCCCCTCTCAGGAGGTTCAAACCACATGCTTGTTTGAAAAGAAATGTTAGTTGTTATTCCTTCAAAACTAACCAACCATTGAACCAAAGAGTAAAGATAGGTTCAACTGTGTCAGTCTGTTGCTGTCAGTCTGATGCTGATATTTGTATTGTTTACCATTATTAGCTAATATAGAATGTACAATTATTACTAATATAGAACATAGATAATCATGGTGAATTGGTTGAAATATGTTAACTTTCTTTATAGAATATAGTTTTTGAGAATTCTCTTTTGTATAGACCTCTGGCATGCATTGTTGTTCTATCTACACTTTGTCTGTGGCATAATTCTACCCATCAAATATGCAGAAGGTGCACCTATTTTTAGATGTGATTTCCTTGTGTTGTATGTGGATGGAAGTGGTCAACATCAGATGCTTTAATGTTGGGTCTAGTCACAAAACTAGCCATCTCAAGGGAGCATGTGCAATTAGATTCGTATGTCTCGAAGTTGCAGCATTACAAATATCTAATTGTTTAATTGATCAAAGAAAAACCTTGATTGGCAATGGCAGCTGTCGTTGTTATAATGGCTTGCACCATATGTTGTCTTCTTTTGGCATGAATGCTGCAAGATAAGAATGAGGCCCTGCAAAACAAGTGTCACATAAATGCCATCTATATTGGGACCATTGACAGTGAACGTGACAATGCTATTTCTTTAATCATTTTGCAGATGCAATGGGCCGATAGGATACAAAGAGGAGCAGAAGGTGCAAAGAAGGCAAAGAATTGGTTACTGGGGAGAAGTGGTATGATTTTGGCTATATTCATGCTCATCTTGGCAATCATCCTTCATTGGCTGGGCTACATTGGGAGGTAGAACAGCAAAAGATGGATGCTTATTTTTGGGCCATACTGTAACAAGTTTGGCCTTCACCTGAGTTCATGTTGTTGGGACCTTATGTTTATTATCCTTAGACACGGGAGATTGGGTGGTGGAGCCGTAGAATCCAAGCAATGGTTAGCAATAAGCAAGAAACATTTTCTTTTTCTTCTTTTTATTCTTTTCCTGTTTTCTTCTTTTGGGGGAAGATGGGGCGTTGGATTGTATGGGAAAAAGGGGGTAGCTATCATTTGTTGTTTTGTATGGGAACATGCTCAACGAATAGTTATATTTTTTTAATATTTATATTTATTTATTTATTTTTGGTGCGTTTGGTTCTAGCGAAACTTAAGAAAGGACATCAAGAACAAAGTTATCAGAAAGTGGATCCATTGCTTCTTGTTGAATTGATGCGCCGCTACTTTGTGGGATGCGGATATTGGGTTGGAGCAAATTGGTGGATATGTGACCCACCTCCGAAGAAAAGGAACATGGATTGGTCTAGAGACAATCATTGGCAATGAGCATATTGGAGACTAACTAGGCAGAAATATTAGATCGAGCTTCTCTCTCTCTTTCATTCTTCACTCAATCGGGCCATGATATTGCAACGATCGAGTTTTTTCCACTACATTGATGCAATTAACTAAACAAGTTTGAGAGTTCATTATGTTTTACAATTATGAATATTGAATGTAAACCTATAGTTTTTATTGTTAACTGGGATTATATATTAAAAACTTAAAAAATATATAACTAATAATTAAGATAGTGTAACGAATGAGTCTATTTTTAGAAAGTATTAAATTGACTATGTTTATACGATTTTTTTTTTTTTTCAGATGGTAACTATATTTTTGACGTACGAAGCAAATATGTCAAAAACATGCCTTTCCAATTGGTATTTGCCAGGTCACATTATTTTTATAAGCCTTCATATTTTGAGTTTGGCCAAGGAAAGTGAGACTTGATTAAAAGATCAGAATGGATCTTAAACTAGATTATCCTAGGTTTAGAAGCTGAACCACTTTATTACTGTCTCGTAAACTACGTTAGTTGTGCTGCACGGTTCACGGATGCGCTTGTCCAAGAGACCTAAAATTTATGTACTATAATTTTGCTTTAAGTCAACGAGTCTTGATGTGATGTAGTGGCAGTTGAGGTTCGTTAAGTTCAAACTCTGACTTGAGCCAATAGATTGAAAAAAAGGGACATGTTTTCTTTTGAAAATTGACTTTGATTTAGTTCAATTAGGAGCTCGTAATGGATGTACCAATGCACAATATTCGTTGCTAAAAACCAGTGTAAGAAGACAATTACAGTGACAACAACTATACTTTTTCTGGCCTTGGGATTCTTTTTTTCTTCAAAGAATTATGAGAAACACTTTATAGTTGAGTATTTAAATCTTTACTTTAAAAATTTTAAACTCTAATGTTAAAAATAGATAAGAAGTTTCTAGAAATAGAAAAAACTACTAGCTTACAAACTAATGATCTTTTAATAGAATCGAAAAGAATAGGATCTTGGAACAGAGTTCAATTACTGAAGGAAAATCTTATTTCTTTATTTTGGTTGGATCCCTAGTACGGTATATTTTGGAAGTCATCAATACAATGAAAATCAGTAGTGGAGAATTTCGATTGACGACAGGTAATGACTCGGATTGCGCAAGTGATTGATATTTATTCTTATTCTTTTGAAAATCTCATCCCACAAGACGTGGCGTCCAATACGGGGAATTTTCAGGAGGGGGTTTCTATTCAGTGGAAAATGAGTGGATACACGCATTACATTGCATAACTTACTATACATTCGAAAATTATTAATTATTTTAGAATATTCTTAACATAAAAAGAAAGAAAGAAAGAAAGAAAGAAAAAAAAAAAACTAAGCCACTTTTGTCTTTATGCTAACTAACGGAACTGTTGCGATTGGAGAAATGCACGACAGAACTTTTTAAAATAATTAATATAAGGATAGCCTTTCTTTCTTTCTTTTTTTTTTTTTTCTACTACATATGACACAGCCAATACGGAATTGTGTTTGAGAACAGCACATAAAATTTATATAAGATCGAAACTATTTCAAAATTGTACGAATGAAATTGTAAAATTTATCAGTTTCTCAATTCAACAATGTCAACTAGATTGTGAATTGCAATAACTGGGCAGAATTTCCACAAATGACAATATCCAACCAACTCAGTTTCTCCATTAGGCCGGCAAACAAACAAGATGTCCATTGCGTAGATAAATTGTATGATAATGGCGCACGGACACAAGACCCCCAAAAAAACTTTAAAAAAAAAAAAAGTTATACAAGGAAAGAGAGAGAGAGAGAGAGAGAGTCGAATTGCCACGAGGCAAATGCAAATTTACGTATCATACTATTACTAACATTAATTACAAATTATAACATTAATTATAAATATACAATCAAAAATTGTAATTATATATTGTGAAGTTGTATTTATCTGGCATCAAATTGTTTGAGAGTAAAAATGACAATAAGATGTGTAAATCCAATGGAATCCTGGTGGCTAGCAAACGCGTATTAGGCAATTGGCAGCAAACAATTATGGTTTATACAGCACAAAATCAAAACCATAAATCCAGAGAAGACCTTCAAATTGCTCATTGTTTCTCCATTTTCTCTGTCGCAGCACACGGCAAAGACAACAAGCGACAGTCCAACTTTGGGTTTCTGGCCGGCTAATTCAGTTCATTTTTTACTCCGCTTCCTCGGCAGTTACTCTAAGCCCTCCTCATTCCTCTCGTTTTTTATCCCTTCTCTCTCTCTCTCTCTCTCTCTCTCTCTCTCTCTTCGGTTTTAACAGAAACCAACCCACTTTTCTTCGTTATCCTTCATTTTCTTGGCAGGAAAATGGAAGATCAATAGACCCTTTTCCCCGGAAAAGTCTGTCCTTTCTTGATCTTTTCTTGGGATAACAACAAATTAGCCAAGAATCCCAGAAAAAATCGAGCGATCCTCAGTTGCAAATTTTCCTTGAAAATATTCATTCTTTGTCAAGAAAGGAAAACAAAAGAGATCCAAAACGGTTTTTTTTTTAATAATTTATTTATATAATTTATATTTTTTGCTTTTTGGGTTTTGAGTCGTTTTAGTTGACTCAGCATGAAACGGCAGGTCGAACAACGGTCGCCGCCGGTGATCTTCAGCCCCAGGAAGCTGCATTTATTGGCGGAAGCGCCGGTCGAAACTGTTGGAACGCCGAGAGTTACGATGGGGAAGAGAGGGAGGGAAGAGAAGAGGACAACCGGGAAGCTGTTTGGGGAGGTGGCGGGAGGGACGGCGGCGGAGTGCGCGGCCGTTTGTTGCTGCTGTCCTTGCGCTTTGATGGACGTGCTGGTGCTGGCCGTTATCAAGGTTCCAGCTTGCCTGTGCAGAAAGGTTAAGAAACGACAGCGTTTGACGAGAAAGAAGAAGCAGAAGGCTCTGCTGGGTCCCACGGACACTGGTGGGCCCAGATTGGAGTTGGAGAGTGAAGTCAGAGAAGCTGTGGAGAGAGGGAAAATGGGAAACGATGAGGCCGCCGATTTGGAAAAGGAAATGTGGGACCAGTTTTATGGGACCGGGTTCTGGAGGAGCCCTTCTCAAAGAGCTGCATGAGCATGAAAAATGATGGATCTGCGACGATGATGGGTCTTGATCATTATCGATGGCGTGATGAGAGATCATTCCATTGAACAGGTTGGTCCAATTTTGCTATATTGATTCAGAGATTCCACTTTGAAATGATGTAATTGGTTATATATTTTGATTGTGTTGGGACTTGGAACCATCGTGATGGTGGGGTTCTTGGTTTTTGTCATTTTTGGCAGTGACTGATTTGGTGGGGCCTGGTGCATGGAGATTAAGTTGGACAACGGAGAGAAGGCCAGAGCTGCAAATGGGGTTGCAGAATTGGGTCAGCTGCTTCTTCGGTTGTATGGCCAATTGGGCATGGTGGGCTGTTTCGTGAGTTGCGGAGGTGGCTTGAGAGAATAAATTTGAGTAAGACTAAGTAAATAATAAAATTTTAAAATTTAAGATATTTTAATTTAATATATATATATATAATTTTTAATATATAATTTTTTAATTATATAACTTATTACGTTTAAGATCTAATTATAAAAATGAGTTTAAGTTTGAATAAAATAAAAGAGAGCGTGATTTTTAAGATCAATATTCGATACACCATTTTTTTTTTTTTGCATTTATTACTTAGAGCTTTGTAAAATGTCTTTTTTTAAAAAAAAAAAATATTCAGCTGATTATTTTATCCCTCGGGTCAAAAGAAAATGGTAAAATTGTTAATCTTTTGGCAAGTCTCCATCTTCATGGTTCATTTTGCAGTGGAAAAAGAATGGCAAAAAAATGGTGTTATAAGACCAGGATTCAGGATCGTGGTCAAAATTCCAAATCTTAAAAAATGAAGCAAGTGTGGCTTGCCTCCCAACATTGAAATAGCATACAGATTTTTAATTATATGAGTTATCTCCTTGGAGAGTAGGCATTTTAAATGTGACCAATATAAAGTGTTCCTATGAGACCAGGAACTGTCTTCATCGATTCATGCTCTCTTATCATTATTCTATGATGATACTGAGGTTTGGCCCAGGGAATGCCCAGTTCATTGTTTTAAGCAATTCGCGCGAGGTCAAACACCATCACTCGCATACCTATAAAACTAATATTACAAAATGAAAAAAAAATAAAAAATAAAAATAAAATCGCATTAATCCAAGGTTCTGAATTGTTGAGTTGCAGGGATACTATACTTGTGGTTAACTGCTGTCATTAAGGTTAATACCTGTTCACAATTATGATTGCAGCATCAGAATAGGCAGCATTACAGCAATTCTGCGGACTCGGTTGCCAAATCATACACCATTGTAGAACTTTACCGCAATAGAATCTAAAAAATGTTAGGATTGTACGCAAATTTATTTTTAGTGGCTCAAACTGGGTCACAATACAACAGTTATATTATTACGACTACACTCGCTCTTCTGCGAACTAAATTTAGGTTAATGAAAATTTTAATTTGAGATTTTTTTGAATTTGTCTTTAACTATATTATTGTCCTCGACCTTAATTAGGACGAAAGGCATTTATGTATTTTTCGAAGACAGTCATCGGCTTGCCTGTAACATTACAATGCCCATCTGGTCTCTGTTACCTTGATTTCCAAGTAACCCCCCCCCGGGGGGGATTCTTCCCTTCCTTCCTGGCTTTGAAGGGCCTCTCTATATAGTCCTGTTTTTTTCCATGTCTCTTGCCTTGCATTACTTTGCCTCGTGTTATTGAGTGGAAATGGAGAAGCTTGGCATGTCGGTCTTGCACTAGACGCAATCTCTTCATGGTCATCTTTGCAGCTATTGCTGGATGCTGCCTCTCTGGTTGGTAATAAAGGGCATCAATTATTCCAGGCCTTCTGATTTGATTGCCCTGGAAATGGCAGTTGCTTTCATTTCAGCAGGACATTTCCTCTTTTTCAACCGTTAAAAGCTTGCTCCAAGGTGCTTGGCAGAAAGAAGACTGTTCCATTATCAGTTCCACAGAATGGTGGGCAAAGCCAGCCATGTGAGCTAGACGCACGATCTCAGATTCTAATCCCTGAAGCGCATCTTATATTTCAAGTAGGAGCTACGATGGTGGGGGGGCTTGACTATGGCTTGGAATTCTTGTGAGAGAGATTCTTCATCGTCATCAAGCAAAAATGGTTCTATGTGCCCCGTGTTAGTACTATGTAGCTCCAGCTCCTTCTGAATTAGGCCGAATCTGGTATTTAAAGCTCTTGTGCAGCGAAAGCTCCTTGATGAATTTCCAACCTCCTCATTTCTTTTTCTCTTCCTTTTTTTTGTCTTTTGTTTTTTTTTTTTTTGAGGTTACGTCGGAAATAAACAAACTTATTTATGTTTTGTCTAAATTTATGGGCATTCTTATAACACAATTTCTTACATATTTCACACCCTTTCTAAGATTTGAATAGGAAATCTCTAAATATGTATGATCTGCAATATGGATATATGTGTGGCCCCTTTAAGAGAGAGAGAGAGATAGCTTTTACCAGTGACTTTTGACTCGGCTTTTGGACGGCGGCTCTCTGACGTCTCCATGCTTCCTTGACCCGACAACTGAACTTGATGTTCGAGTACTAATTCGTCAAAAATAATGAATGGTTAGGTTTTCAGTGCTCATTATTACCAGGGAATTCTCCATGCGGCGTAGGAGACCATTAAGCCCTTTGGCCATAGTTATTTTAGCGATGAAATTATAGCAAAAAAAAAAAAAAAAAGTTTCAACAACAAAAAATAATTGTTGCCAGACGTTTCGTTTCTTGTAGTGTTGATAGAAAAAATAGAATTAAAGAAAAAAAATTTCCAAACCAAAAGGCAAAAAGAAAAACTTCTAACAATTTCTTGTAGACTTGAAACAATGCGCCAACCGGTTCTTTGTGGTACGCGTTACACTCACAGTTTGGCCTGATTTCTTTCAACTCTGCCTACCGAAGCCACTGCAATTGTTGACATTTTATGCTCTCTAGGCCCTTTGTTTAGACTGACCACAAGGATTGGCTCAATGTCTTTTGTGCTGTTAAAGATGGCACAAGAACACAAAAATACCTTTAAAAGTTCAATACTAAACTAAACTGCATAATATCTGCTTATATAACGCAACCTCTTTGCAATTTGTCAATGGAAGGAAGATTGCTGCATTCGTGGGGGGCCTTCCTGAATTTTCCTGCGATAAATCAGGATTTGCTTGACTTGACCAATGTCACCTTCCACGGAGCGGAACATAAATATTGACCAAACCAGCCATCCTGCTAAGTCATTTTATTATATTTTTATGATATATATATACATATTGTTTAAAATTAAAAATCAAGAATTTTAAAATAAAAATTTAAATTTTTAATAAAATTCTTAATTAAGAAGATGTGGGGATAAATAGACGCGGCGGGAGAATGAAGCCCATTTAGTTATTACCAGCATGATGACACGTGTCGATCTCAGAGTCCTTCTTCAGACAACTTTTTAGTACAATCCGAAGTTCGATCGTCGAGGTTTCATGGAGGTACGCAAGCACGCACACGCACACACACACACTCTCTCTCTCTCTCTCTCTCTCTCGTGTTTGTGTGTTCTGTTTGGTTGATGAGAAAAAAAGCAATTAAGTAAAAGGACAAGAGTTTCGTTATCGAGATTTCTTGCTAATTTGTTTCTTTTTTTTTTTTTTTCTTTTTTTACTTTGTCAAATAGAGAATTTCGCCCTTTTATTATTATTATTATTTGAATTTGAATTTGAATTTGAATTTGGGGCTTCTTTACTCTATTATTTGCTCATGGAGTAATGCGTCATTAGCATCTTTTTTATATTTTTGTGTTTTTGCAATCATACAAGTGTTTGAAGTCAAGCTGTTGGTTCTGTTGCTCTAGGGAGTGGAAGGGACCACGAAATCCGAGGCACATTTGACATCAGCCGCAGCTTTTGTAGAAGGGGGGAATTCAGGAGGCCTGCGATGATGCTTGCAGCATATGCCTTGAATCTTTTTGTGAGAGTGATCCGTCATCTGTATGTGTAGTAGACTTTATGTTCAGTTTCTGGTCAACTTAACCTTAAAGCAGCATGTAATTGTAATTTTTCTTTTGCAGGTGACCAGTTGCAAGCATGAGTTCCATCTTCAGTGCATCCTTGAATGGTATTTCCTTTGTTTCGGTCTTAGATTGTTAGATTTACAATGCCGATTATGGTATTATTATTATTATTACTATTATTAGCAGCAGTAGCAGTAGTAGATTTTGACCTTATGTAACTGCTAGTTACGGTTAAATCATTGAAATAGCCTTGGCGGGGAACTTGGGGAAAGGTTGCATGCAATTGTCCCTCCGAAGACTGCTATTAATGAGTTCCTTATTTTGAAAAAAGAATCAGCATTGATCACTAAACAGTCACTAATTTGGATACATTTTCTTTGGGGTTTCCCTTTTTTGTTTTTTTAGCAGTCTCATGTGATGATTGTGAAGGTTGTTTACCTTCTACAATATGTATCTTTGAACTTTGCATTATTTCAGCACGTGTGTTTCTCCATTGGTTGGAATTAAGCATTCTTAGGATTATAATTGCAATGTTTGTTTCATCGTTATTCCTTACTAATCCTAAACTGTGTACAGCAAGGAGATGTAAATTTTATAGATGATGAAGGAAGGAGCTGGGCAACAAGAATGAGAATCTAATTAGGGTCAAAAGTGGGTCTGCTTCTTAGAACATTGGATTACACTTTTCCAGTTTTGCCTCAAACTAAGAAACTTCAAATTTAGTATGCTGGTGAAAAGCGTACCAGCTGAGATGGCAATAAATTTGAACCAAAGTGCTGTTCTAGTTCTAATGAACTTCTGGCAATTTGAGGAATGACATATCTAGTGTTAAAATTTTCCAGATTCCTCCTTAAAGGAAGATAGCCTGAGATATTCTATGACAGCACCCTCAACAATTAGTGTGAAAGTAAGCCGTGGATATGAGGCTTTTACTAAGATTTTTATATCAAATCTGATGTGATCAAATAATCTTTTGTCTTGTAAGTGGGCTTCACTACCTAGCAGGATGTGTTTGATTTTTTAATATGCCACATTATTTAATTAAAAAGTTTTGGTATAACTTTTAGTTTCCTTAGCATTACTCTTAGCATAAATAGAAAAGATCCATCTAAGTTCCCAAATAATGTTCTGAACAACTGTTAAGAGCGTTAATTTTTAATGGATTTTCTTAAATTCCGCCTCTATCTTTTTAAAGGAAAAGAAGGGATTTTTCATTTCCTTTTCATCTTGCAGGTGTCAGAGAAGCTCTCAATGCCCCATGTGCTGGCAGTCCCTGAGCCTGAAGGATCCTGCAAGGTAAAAATTATTTTTTCTGCTCATATTACATTGGTTGTCATCACACGGTTGGAAATAATCATCCTTTTAACTATTTTGACAGTCAGGAATTGCTTGAGGCTGTTGAAAGTGAGAGGAGTAGTATGCTTCGTCCCTCAAGAAATGCCACCATATTTCATCATCCAACGCTGGGGGATTTTGAATTGCAGCATGTTTGTACTTTGTCTCCTCCTTATCAGAGGCTTCTATTGCTTTCTTCTTCTTCTTCTTCTTCTTCACTTCTTCTCTTCTTCTGCTTTGACTGCTCACAAACTTAAACTCTGCAATTTTAATGGTTTCTTTAAATGCAGTTGCCTATAGGAACAAATGATGCTGAACTTGAAGACCATATAATCCAGCACTTGGTTGCTGCTGCTGCAATGGGGCAGCGTCAGATTGCCAGAAGAGAAGGCCAGCAGAACAGGTCAGCACCGATTTTGGTATTCTCAAGCCATCCTAATGCACCTACTGCTAGTGAAAACTCTTCCTCTCCAACTTGGAGAGGAGAGGGTTCACCTGTTTCTCCAATTTCAGTCCCCATTCCATCTCCTCCAAATTTCAGACAAGACTCTCCACAACTGATTACACCAGCATCTGCCGGTGTACAAGCTGATTCTACATATGCTTCAGTTTCTGGATCTGGTGTTCTTGCTGCCAATGCACAAGGAAATTCCTTGAGCAATAGGTACCGCCGTATTTTCTAGTTTTTTTGTCTGTTTCTGGAGTTAGGTTAGCTTTTGTGTATGGATATTTCCTCGATGGGAATTTTTTTTGGGAAACTGTCTTTCTTGTTTAATTGCAACTTTACATGTTATTCAGCATTATTAGGTCTCCCAATCACTTTTCCACAAGTAGTCAAGAGTCTCAAGACACAGCGGGGCCTTCAGACTTTCAATCATTTTCAGAGTCTTTTAAATCTAAATTCAATGCAGTTTCAATGAGGTGTCATATGGAAAGAATGTTTCTGACTGGGAATTCAATCACCTTTTAGATGTTCATCATTTAATACTGCTTTTCCTTTGGATACAAAGAGTCTATCTCAAAGAGTACAAGGGGATGGAAGGAGAGATTTTTCTCTCGAAACTCAACTATTGCAGATTTTGGTTCTGAAGTTAGAAGAGAAGCCAATGCTGGAATTGCAACAGTATCATGAATGATGGAGCGTCTAGAAACCAGAGACACTTGTAGAACCAGCAATGCATCTATGCTGAATGGGGAGGATCATAATATGGTTGCAGAACCAGACAACCAGAGAACTCTAGAGGCTGGAGGTGCTAGTCATATGAATGATACCACCCCTACCAGCACCAACATGCAAACTTCATGTGCTGTAAGTTCTGGTCTAGGTTAATTACTATTTCAGCAATTGTGGCAAAGCATTTAGAGAGATGGTAAGTTTAAGCATATGACTCCACGCTGACGGTATAAAAGCCTCGCGTTCCGTAAGGATTTCTACACAGGAGACAGCTCCTTTTGTCAAATCAGAGCTATGGCCATACACTATTGTCCCAAAAACTTGTGATCTTGCATCATTTTTCCAAGTCATACACCAGTTTTATACTTTTATTCCAATGTATGAATTTATTATACTTTTATTCAAATATGTGAATCTTGGTGCTCTGAACATCTTCGTTAATTTTCACTGATTGTTTGGTCTTTTAGAAGCCATAGCTTATAAAGGCTCGTGAATGAATTTGAAAAGCAACAAACAGCAACCAACAGCAACCAACTCTGCGCTTGCAGGTTTATCCAGACATTGCCTCGCTAATAACTATTCCCTTTTTCTGCTTTTTGTTTCTTTGTCAAATTAAGATTTCTACTGGTGGTATTGAAAAGTTATAGCTCCATCAAAGACGCTTTTGTCATGTAATGGCAGATACGGTTATTACATTGGAGGAGATACTTTGTCCTCTTCAAAATAGGGGATAGCCTCGCAGTCACAGAATTTGCTAATGGTCATTAAAATCTAGTCCCAATAAGGAAAAGTAGGAGTCAATGTGGTCAATTTAGACTTAGAGGTATTAGAGATTAAATTTTAAATTTTAAATTAAGAATTAAAGTGATTATTAGTAATGATGATCGTAAATCAGTTACTATATATATATATATATATTTTGGCAGTACTCTAAAGTGTCAATAAATTGACATCCAATTTCTTTTAAAATGTTTGCATTGTGATAGAAGTCAATCAAAGTCATCCCGATTTGGAATATTGCCCAAGTTTGTTTTAAGCAATGAAAATTGAAAAAACCTTACGATTCAAATACTATTGTCCATGTAATTTCTCTACATGCACACATCTACATAGAAAATTACCCCTTTTTCCTTACTTTGTTCACTTAACTTTCCCATGTCCCATTGGAAATTAATTTTTTATTTAAAAAAAAAAAGGCCAAGAATTGAGAATTGAGAAAAGAAATTATGATCTCTTCCCATTTTCTCTCCCTCTCGGAGGCTAAAAGTAAGAAATCAAGGCTCGTTGTATCTGTCAGAATTTTATGCTGAGTTCAAAATGCGACAATTGGGCAATATGGGGTGAATTTCACCTTAGCACAGTGTCTTGGCGCTCTGGTTGAATGTGGTGATTTTTTTTTTTTCATATTTTTATAGGTGCTCCATTTATTATATAAATCATTCAAATATGTTTTAGTAAATGTCGGGTGGGGTGTTAGGATACCAGAACCCTTTTCTTTCAATAGCCTTGATTAGTATAAAAATCTGCATTTTATTTGAGGGTAAACGCCTCTAATCTCAGCATTGCTTCAAAGCCGCTGAGGGAGAAGAAAAACGATAATATTAACCATGCTCATAATAGTACCAAGAAAGAGAGGTTATTGAGTAATTAAATGTGTTTTCCTTATAACATGAAGAGTTTTCTAATTTGACAGGAGTAAAATTAACCTAACACGAAATGTAAAGGAGAAAAAAAAAAAAAAGGAAGAAGAAATCTAAGGAATTCAACTGAAATTAAAAAATATATAGATTAAATCAGTTCTATGAAATATTTTTTGTAACTAAACTAAACAAGCACCGTAAATTACTAAGAAACCATATTCAACAAGTACCACCCTTCATTGAAACTAATAGATTTTTTCTAAAACATCATTACCAACAGAGCTAAATTAAAAAATTCTTATTGCTTCCCTTCCCTTCTCCAGCACTTTCCTAGCAACCAAACTGAAAATTCAGATGGCTTTTGCATGCAAACAGGCGCACACACGAGTCTGTGTCTTATTATTATTATTTTTTTCCAATCAGATTCCACATTTTCACCTTCACATGTAGTGTGTCAACTGTCCCCTCCTCCCATCTTGTCGCCGTCAAAGCAGATGTCTGCAAGGTCATTTGCAAAAGCTCTGTTCAAGTTGGCAAAGTAATTCTTGGTTACAACAGTCAGATCAATCAACTTTGTGCTGAAATCCTGGAAACCATTTAAGGGGCTGTCAACTCCATGGAAGAAAGTCCTCAATTCCTCCTCCACACATTGGTGAAGCCTTTCCAGAGCAGATTCTGCCTGACCTTGCAAGTACTCAAAAAGACTTTTCTGAGCCTCCTTGTCCTCTGGAATGTAATAACCATATGCATAAGTCCATTTCAGGACCCTCCTGCATTCAACTATCTGAAACCAAGCATCCATTATAAACTTCAGCTGTGATTCTGGTGTTTTATACAAGTCACTGATCTTATTGAGGTTTTCAGTCTGCATATGGTTCGAATCTGCAATTGCCTTTTCCCTGGAAGAGCAATTGCTCCTCCATCGTTCATAGTAATGAGTGTACTTCTCCACCATACTCTTTGCCATCTCCCTCCTCCTCTCCTCCTCGTCATAGGCCCCCTCGAGCCTGGCTTTCTTGTAAATATTGCAAGAATAATTGCCCCCGCTATGAACCGTCCAGGAACCAAGACATAGCCAGCAGAACTCATAACAGCAAGGAGGCCTACACGTCATGTGCATACAACCTCGGTTTTTCTCAATTGGGGTCTTGCAATGGGGGCAAGCCTTCGAATTTGCTAGAATCCAAGTCACATTTTCACCATCCGAGCTGCTCTTAATCATCCACTTTCTCGCCGTTTCACAACTCACCGGACTGTGAGCCTCTTCAATACAATTCCAGCAGAACTGGTACGAACAATCACACAAGGCATCAAACAAGTCAACAACACCACCGCCACCTCCTCCTCCAGCAGCAAACTCTATAGCATACTCGCAGCCCGGGGCAGGACACCACTTGATCGTCCTGCTCTTTTCGACATAGGATCTGAGAAGATACCAGTTGTACTTGGCTCCATAATCATCCGAAACCAACAAATTAACCGTGTCTTGGTCGACAATCGCCCGACAGGACGGTTCGGGACATCTCGAAGCCAAGCATCCCGGACCATCGTCAATGCTTATGCTCGCGTAACGAGACCAGCACAGTTTACAAAAGGGGTGGCCACAGCCAACCCAAAGAAAACCATCCTTCGTAAAACTCTCATAGCAAATCTTACAAATAAGTTCGTCTCCATTGTTCAGCGAACCAGCGACAGCAGTAACAACGTTAACCGATTCCCAGTCCAACAAGCCAACAGATCGACGTACCTCGTCTTCGTTCGCAAACCATTCGTCCTGAACTCTGGCAACGTCCCAATTATACTGCCGGAGAAGGACGCAAGCTGCGCGCTTCGATACAGAAAGTACCGCCGCCACTTCTCCGATATCAGCTTCCAGACGCTGCCGGATATCTGCTTCCGTCAAGACAGTATAGCCCCTCTGCCTGCGGCCCTCGACGGCGCTGAGATGATCATCATCGTGAAGGTCGTCGTCGTCGTCTTCGTCTTCTTCGGTGAGGTTAGAATCGTCACCGTAATCACTGTCGCCGACGTAGTAGTCAGAGTCCGTGGAGTCAGGGTCCATGGCGCGACGGGTCCTTTGAGCCTGTCTCGGGGTTTTGAGAGAAGAAGGCTAGGTCTGCGTGCGTATTTATAGAGAGGTCGAGGTGTGGCCCAATTTCTACGGTGATACGGACTCCGCCTTTCACGGCAACCGTCGGATTGATCAGCGAAAAAAAAAAGAAAAAACGTAAATAGAGCAATCATAAGCCCTTCGCAAACAGGACTTCCTAAATCCGGCTGAAAAAAGTTGAAAGGACTCTTGCCGTTGAAGCGACGTCGTTTATGGTGGAACCATCTCCGAATCTCGGGACAATTGGGAAAAGGTAGGAAATCCCTAATTAGGAGGAAAATTTTGTTTCAATTTACTCTCTCTTTATATAGAACTAAAAATTTAATTAAAAAAAATAATTCATATATATATATATAGATAGATAGAATATAATGATCAAAATTTTTAACAAAATAAGTGAAACAAGTGCTTGTTTAATTTTAAAAATATATAAATATTTAACTTAATTTTTAATTTTTTTTACTAGATTAGTATTTGAGTTAATTTGTAACTCATCGTACGTAATTAAACAATTTAGTATATATATATATTTATATTTTTAATATATATATTTAATTTATTCAATTAATTCAAATCAAATACGCATGTATTGTAATTTAACTAATCAATATTAACAAAATTTTATACATATTTGAAATTTACAATTTTAAGTCTCTTTTTTAAGAAAAAATAAATAAATTTATATATCGAAGAACTTCCACATTAAGCGAGGCTAATGCCAGTCGGTCCAATTAGGAAGATAATATTTGCAAGCGAAAAGTCTCACGTGCGTCCCTTCGGCACGTGGTTCTTTATGGGAACAATCACTGGTAATCTCGGCCTAACACGTTATTTGTAGATTTTGGCATGGCATGCACGGAACATCAGGCAAAATAAAATCAAATTAATTATTTTCTTTTAATTTAACGATACAGATGGTTGAACGTTGGAGTGGAGTGAAGAATGCGATCACGATCTTCGATTGCACGAAGATAGCAGATACGTGAATCGAAGATCTTTCTTTCACGTTTCGTGGGTTTGGGTCAATCTCATCGCGAGACCTACTAAATTAACAATAGGTTCGGAGGCATGATCGCATGTTGGGTCTGATTCACAGATGACTTGAGTCAGTTTTGTAATTTTTGATAGTTTTTTCCTGCGTTGGCTGCCCCCAAAAGAGAAAAAAAGAAGAAGAAAAAAAAAAAAATCATGATTCCAGATGATAAGAGTTACAAGAAAATGCTACATTGACACCCAAATCTCGAAGGAGAAACGAGTCACAGCCCATGGAAGCAAATGTGAGGATACTTTGGAAGTTCCAACTTGATTAAACCTTCCAACATATTTTGTATTTGGAAGTTCTGTAATTTTTTCAATAAGCTGAAAAAGTGAGAGAGAAAAAAAAAAAGGACCTTTGGTCTCAAGAAAGATGGAACGACCATCTTTTGTCTGGTCACTGAATTTCAAGCCAAGGGGTAGACTGCAATAAAGGGCATCAGAACACTCCCCATCCAGAGCTTCCCATCCCTCTCTTCCACCTCACTAATCGCCCTAACAACCTTTCCTTGATTGTCCTCCAGGATCTTTAAAAGCTTACCTTCGGCGCTGTATTTGACTGCTACTGCATGGAGCCGGCCACCAATGTGAAGCAGGTACTGAATCCTTGCCGGAATTGGAAGCTTGAGCCCAAATGTCCTCAGTGTCGGATAGATTGCCATCACGTAACTGTAATACGTCCGGCGACAGTGGACTGCTACCCAGAAGTCACCCTCCTCATTTCTTCTAACATTGTCGGGAAATCCAGGTAAGATTGCCAAGACTTCTGATGTTCCTGCTTTCTCACCCTTCAGCCAGTATTTGCGTAATCTACATTGGCATACACAACGTGAATAGCAGTTCAGAGACGAAACAATAGCTACCTCGTGTCTTGGATTATTAAGGATGTCTTGAGATGGCGAAGAATATGCCATGTCGAACTAGCAGAAGGATTGCAGAAGTTTCTTCCTTTTTCGAGTTCTATAAGCCGAGAACTATGGGCAGACTACTCAGTTTCAGACTCGTTTATCTAACATAGTAATTCCTATATGATACAAATGGCTCAGTTTTAAAGACAGGAGATTTTTGTTGGGATTTTTCTTTTCTTGGGATCTGTTTGACAAGGAAACTAATTGCCAAGCTAAATTAGACAACTAATTCACTGGAATATTATCCTTTGAAGCACTGATGTGGCGAAGGCCAAGTTCTGTAAGAAATTTGGCAAAATATAAAGGGGCAACTGTCTTTTCTAATATCAGGAATAATGAGAAAGGCAATCTTCAGGCTCTAACAGGTATCAAATGCTTTCCTTGAAGTAATAAAATCTTGAACAAGGTATTAATTTCTGCAATGCTGAAAATGCTCAATGTAACAATGACTGATGAAAAGTGAGCGGATAACATTGCAGGTAGATGCCAAAGTCACAAATGTTGCCCATATAAGACCAGGGAACCATCTATAACTGTGCACTGATGAAACATTGAGATCAATTTCAGGAGAAACTTTGTGTGTGCATGTAGCTAAGCCAATTATATCCCCTGTCCTTGTCTATGTGATCTATTCAATATGTCATGCAGATATACTGGCTGAAGAATTATTGTAGGGAATAGGTATCAAAATTCTTCACCATCTTGTATTTTGGTGTTCTTGTAAATTTTAGGATTGAAAATGACTATTTCAATCAAAGTGAGTGAAGTATGAATTTCTGTAAAGGGCAGTTAGGACAACATAAAGATGGATACCAAACACAGGTACTGGTTCTAGTAGTACCGACTGAAAAAGGTTTAACTAACCTGCCTAGAGATCCTTCGCAAAATACGAGGAAGGAACCATCTTTGCTTATAGACACACCGTTAGGAAATTGCAGATTCCTCACAAGGACAGTGGTTTCTTTTGTAGTTGGATTATACTTTAGTAACCTTCCACTGTCCTCTGCAGAGAAAACCAGCTGCATGAAGTTCCTGAAGAATACCATGGCGTCAAAATCATTATGCAAAAAATTTATGTGGGCAATTTACTGAAAACAAACATAAGATAACAAGATTCCTCCGCTTTTCATTAAAAAAAGTCTTAAAATTTGTGTACATTTTGTCTCCATACAAATAAGATTAATCTAATAATTCTGTGCAGTACACAATTGTCTAGGTATTTATATGTCCAGGCAAAGTGAGCAATCTAGGTACATCACTAATTAGGACACAAAATAGTTTTCATATGGCTTAATGTTCTCTGTTAAAGAATGTGATTTCTACCGAGCAGCAGTTTTCTGTTTGCACTCCACCTGACATTTTATTTTTATCAATATGAAAACTAGTAAAGCCTTAATATCTTATTTGATGCTCTGAAAGACAGCAAATTACACTGATACACCTATGGTTTAGCATAATAAGCGCATCCCCAGCTTCCAGATCACCTAACAAGGGGAATTGACTACAGAGAAACAAACTAAATGATTCACCAAAAAGCCTACCTCCTTTGGTACACTGAGCTACTGTCCGTAAAGTAAATATTTCCTTCATCATCAATGTCAAGGTCATTTGTAAACTGCAATGGAATCCCTTCTGCCTCTGTTGTAAGTGATGTTGCCAACCCTCCCTCTGGCCCTACCTTCATCAGCCCAAAATATGCATCCGCAATGTATAGATCACCAGTTTTCTTATGAAATCGGAGCCCCAAAGGCCTGCCACAGATGTGCTCGTTCTTCAAATAGCTCAAAGGCAAGGGTTTGGGATCACATATTTCTGACCTGAATTTTTTTCAAAAAGAAAAAACAAGAGAAAAGAACCGATTAAGGAAAAGGTAGAATTGCCAAGATTAAAAAACACACAAACAGGAAGTAGAAAACTTTGGCAGTTACCAAAAGCCAAAAACTGGAATCAGAGGCCTTCTTCTCTGTAATTGAGGAAAATGTTTTAATTTAGATATCCTCCAAGCGGTAGAGCAAAGTCTGGTGTCATGCATTAAACTTTTACCATACAAATTCTTCGCCTATCCTATGTTGGCGGTCCAGTACAAGGGTCGAGAACCATGAAACTTGCAATTATTAATATAAAAAGTTGAACTACTAACAAGGTGTTATTGAGCAATTTCAGTCCTAGTTCATTTCAAGAACTAATACTCATCCACCATTTTTACAGATTCGAGTACACTCTGCACCCTCGTGCTCCATAAACAGTGATGAGTTACAACATTTTACAGAACACAGTTTCACCTGGTACATGTCTGAATATGTCAACCAGTACAGTAAGACGGACATCAACAAAAGCATACAAATACAAATATAGAAGGCGTTTCAAGATCTGCCCAGAAGGCTATCACAATGGCTTCCTACTATTCCAAAAGAATCAAAATTTCTGCAGATAAAAACATAAGAAAAAGAATCCCCAAATCCAGAAACTGTTCGAAAGCATTAACCTAAAGTCACCTGCTTTTCCCAAAAATGAAAAAAAGGGCAAAAACCAGAATTACCAAAGCTCAATCACTTTTCCAATAATACAACAATAAATTCCAACACCACCGTATAAGTCCACTTTACCTAAATATGGAAAGAGAAATCTTCGTAATATACACGGTGATCTCCAAGCACAAATTTCCAGTCCCAAAGAACAGAGAAAAACACGAACGTGAAAAGGAATGTTGTTGGGGGGGGGAACTGACCTGTTACTAGAAGTATGAGCGAAATCGGCCCACTTGTGGCCATCCCAGAAGACGATTCTGCCATCAGCAATGCCAGTGTAGAGGCGGCCAAGAGGGTCAAAGGCAACGCTCTCGGGGCCCTGAACTTGGTTCTTGAACTTAATTTCAGATTTCTGCAACAAGTTGAGGTTGTCTGAATCAGTGGGGACGCTTGACCAGGGAGGCATATCAACCTTATAGGACTTGAAGTCCGGGAATTCTGAGATCGCACTGTGCTTCAATGGGTCGACGCCGCAGTACACAGCAAGAATCACAAAGAGTGCACCGAATGCCCTGGAGAGCGTCATTGCCGGAGTCTTGATCTTCCGGGCCGCGGCTGTGAGAGAGAGAGAGAGATAGATAGACAGAGAGCAGTAGCAGCAATAGTAGTAGTACTAGTAGTTAAGTGAAAGGCCCTACAGGTACGGGTTGGTAGACTTGTATTATACCAGCACTGTCGTTAGAGACTGTGGGGAAGAGAGTCTTGACAGATCGGTGTGGTGGGGGACTTGTTGATCTATCCACCCCTGCCGTGTTTTGAAGGTAGGTTTGAAAAGAAAGACAAATCAATGGAGTAGGTTACGGTACAAAGGATGTGATTGGTCTTAAATTCATAATTCCATTTTTTGAAAAAACCCAAAAAAAAAAAAAAATCATAAGATCGCGTTTTTTTTTTTTTTAAGAGAAACTAAAAAAATTATATATTTAAGCATATCCTAATATATCCTAAATAAACAAATTTATATCACTCAAGATAATTTAATAATTAAAAAATTTTAATTTTGATATCTAAATTTTAATTTTAAAAATATAAAATTTATAAAAATAAAAAATCATTTATTTCATAGTTTATAATTTGATAAATTTTTAGTAAATCAAAAATATATAAAAATTCATGTATGCTAGAAGTTTGGTAGACATTCTTTTTGTATGCTTTGTTCTATTTGCTAATCTATTTACATCTGTTTTTTTTTAAATTTTTATTTTAGTTCATTTTAAGCATAAACTATTCACCTTTTAAAATTATTTTATTTATTTTTTAAAATGATTAATACATTCTTTCACTATTTATAATAAATTATCTCTCTTTATAACAATAAATAAAAAGCAAGGTATATGCTAGCTATTAGAAAGATTGAGGAGCCAAAAGGTTTGTTGCAAGAGAAGCTCATGAAAGGAAGCTAGCTTAGAGAAATAGCAACTTGTGAATGTTCTTTTCTCAAGTGATAAGGCACCAAAAGTTACATTGAAGAGAAAATAGGGCTAAGAGATTCCTTCTCAAAGACAGATGCTGGTGAAGGTGATCACAGAAAAGTTTACAAATACAACTTTGGTTACACCTTCGCTATTGTTAAGGTTCTTTGTGTCGATGCAGTTAGCCAAAAAAACAAGAACAGTTCCTGCGAGAGATAACTTTTTAGCAAAATTGTAGTGTCAGGGTAACTATTGAATGAATAATGCAATTTCTTTTTTGATTTATTCTCTAATTTTTGTTTTTTTTAATTCATTTTGGTCTTTCATCTCATATTTGTAATTCAGTTGCACAATTTTCACGAAAATTTCGGGATAGGAATCACATGAGTTAAAAGAACTTCAACAACTAATCTCTTTACTTGAGTTGATAGGCTCCTTTGTTAACCATAATGTCTTCCTAACACCATTATCATGCCAATAATTCCTAAATATTTTTCTTTATTATTTGTCTCCACGCAATATGGAGTTTACTGTTGCACTCATGAAAAAATATTATGTCTGCCGATTATTTGTGAGCCAACTACACTACTAAATTTTCAAGATTCATATGAATACGTAGATGAAGAGCATGTTTGATTTACATTATCTTCTTCTTCTGCTATTTATGGTAGTTTATTTCTCTCCAGGATTGATTTTTTTTTTTTTTGAGGATTTAAATATAGAATTTCTCCACAAATAGGTAATAAAATTTTAGTGATTTGTCCAATAAAAGGAAAGACCAAGAATATTTCTGATCTATATTAACTGCTAATACAATTTAGTTCCTCGATTTTATCTACCTTCTTCCTTTGTATCTTGTTTTAACCACAATTCCAACTTCGACCCATTTCTTGGATTGCGACAAGATGTACACCATATAATCTAGTTCAGGTCCCATGATAAAATTTACATATTTTCTAGCATCTTTTTTTATTTTATAATATTTGGTAAATATTTATTTCTTTTTAAATTTATTGCTGTCATGGTTAGTATTTCATATTTGGTAATAATTGTGTCTGATAAAACAATAATACAAGCACACCTCGCGTAATGCGGGAAAGCATTGTGGTTAGTTTTAGTCCAAATCCATCGGGTTGATGAGTGAATGTTTATTTGAAATAAAAGATGCTAATTGATCCCAAGTGAGAGATTTTTTATTAATTAAATTGTATTTAAATTTGTAAATTTTTTTTTTTAAAAAAATTAATGTTGTCTTTTCTTTTGTGATGTTGGGTAAGGAAGTGAGAGGAGGAGATCTCGGCAGATGTTAAAAAATATATAGCGTTACTTAATTAGTTTTTCTGGTCTTGTTAGAAAATTCTTCAGAAAAAATTTAAAATTTAAATAATTATATCTGATAAAAATTAGATATGCCTTTTTTCTAAGGATGGACTAAGCGAGAAAATTAAAATCAATGAGGAGATAATTTCTGCGTTAAAGTGAGATCCGACACTGTTCTGTTTTGAAGGGGTCGGTAGGAGAGGAGAGACGAAAGACAAATCGGACGGAGAGCGATTCGTCTTCAATTCATAGTTACTTTTCAAGGTTTATAAAGTTCTGACAAATTAGAAAAATGTTAATAAATTTTGTTGTCACCGAAGGATACTTTATTTTTGTTCTTATAATTTTTTCTTATAAATTAAGAAAATTTATTAAGACCGTGACTTATATAATAAGAACATATATATATATATATATATATATATATTTTATTTATTTTTATTTTTATAAATTTTATATTTTTTAAAATTGAAACCAAAAAATTTAAAAGTAAAATTCGTAATTCTTAATTACTAAATAAAATTCTTAGTGATTTATTTTGAGAATTTATTTGCCCTTTTTGAAAAAAAAAATATTTTTTTAATTATTAATAGTCCGTTTCTGAAATTATATTTGTTGTGAATAATAATGATATCCAAGGAAATAACCTATATTTAACGTAAAATTAAATATATTATGCAATCATAATATATTTTATTCTTTTGATGTAAGAGAATGATTAAAGATAAAAATTATAAAAATATATTTAATAGTTATGATAATGTAATATAGCCGTGCATGCATGGCTGCTCTTCGCAGAAGCTGTCAATGCAAGAAAGCCCATAGATAAGATTATGTATATACGTACACCATACTCGCACATCATGATTGCATCACGAAGGCTAATTTGGCTGCAAAAAACAAAAACAAAAAAAAAAAAACAAAAAAAAAAACAAAAACCCGTGTGCAGATTTCTAATCACAAGTTCCTGCAACACAGTTTGATTGTTCTACAAACGCGAAATTGAAAGAGAGGGACAAACAAAAGCACACAGGGGGAGGAAAAAGTCGGAAAGGGAGGAGATTCTACTATATGTACGAACAGCCAGCTAATTTTGAGAGGTGAGGTAAGTGTTCTTCCATCTCAAGCCAAGTTGTTTGTAACTCCAACAGAAAGGCTCCAACAGCACTCTTCCCCATTCCAGTAGCATCTTCAAAATTTTACCCTCTGGGTTGTACTTTAACAGCCATTCCACGGGGCCGGCCACCCCGTGAGGAGAAGGTAGTGAATCCATTCTGGAATTGGAAGCTCGAGTAAGAATGTCCGCAGCATCCGGACGTAATGCATATATGTACGCATGAGAGGTCCTACGAGATTGGATTGCTACCCAGAAGTCACCTTCTTCGTTTGTTCTGATGCTTTCAGGGAATCCATGTAAGATGGATAATACTTCTGAAAGTACCTGCTTTCTCGCCCCTCAGCCAGTGCTTGCGTAATCTAAGTTATCCATATAAATTGTATACATAAGAGTATGGAACCGAGACGGTATTGCGTATGCACTTCAGTGATGAAGAATGAACTACTCTTTCGAGTAATTTACTTTTCATTGGGGCGTTCGTTGCCGTTTGAATGAGTTTTGAATATATTTACTGACAAAATTGCTAATAATAATTTGAATAATTTCAAAAAATGTGAGTGACCAGCTAGGAAAATTCAATTAAACGTTCACGCCCTAAATTTTGATTGATCGATATGGCACATTTCAGTGGTTTGATATTAATAACATTGCGTAACAAATATGAAGAGAAAAATATCATTGCAGTAATTATCCAAAAATAAAAACTAAGAATAATATAGGTGCAACTAGAAATGACAGTCAATAGGGATAATTCATAAGGTGACCAAATACCATCATTTAGTGGTTCTAAAGATTCTAAATTTCATGACTTTCCATATTCATGCAAATAGGATAAAATAGTATTAATATATAAATTCTAGATACAAATAAGTTTTTTAGATTAGAAAATTCAAGACAAACAAATTCTACTCTTTAACTATAAGGACAAAGAAAATAAATAAAGCCAATACAATATATATATAACACAAATGTTTTGTGACAATTTGCTTTTTGGTTTAGTTTCAGGTTTGAAAATTTAAAAGTTAGCAATTTTCAATTTAATTTACCTAAAGAGTTAGTCAAATTGCCTCAATGTTATATGTAAAATAAAAAAAAATTAAGTGAAACTCATCTAAAATAAATATAAATAAATAAATAATATATATATATATAGAGAGAGAGAGAGAGAGAGAGTTACTTGCAATACTTAAAAAAAAAAAGTATAATAAATAACTCATTCGTTCTTTTTTAATTATAAAAGGATCCCAAAAAAATTAAAATCATTAAAATTTAAATATCAAAGCGAGAGGTCACAATAAAATTATTTCAATTAATTATACTAAAAAGCACATGTACATTTATTGGATTGCTCTACTTTTCCGGATGAAATGATGGAGGGGTATTCATTTTAAACGGCCTGAGTCCGTCCTTGAATAGAATTGGGTTAGTCCATGAGGCCATTCCTGGCTCTACGTTTTGTTTACATCGCGAGGATTTAGACCATAGACCAAGGCCCGCTAACCATTCACTTGTTAGAGTCTCGTTTCTCACAACCCCAATATATTGGCCTGTTGAAGAACGATCCACCCAACCTATTTGCGTATGTGCGTTTTCTAATTGACCCAGATCTTCCCTTTTTCTAATTTTCCTTTGATTTTTGTGTTTTTAAATTATCCTTTGACCAACCAAAAAAAAAAAAAAAAAATCCTTTGATGTATATCTCTAAATTTCATGGAAATTTAGGTGTGTGTCTGGGAACCATTGCTCTCTCCGGCATTACGAGCCTTTTCTGTTTTTAGAAACTAGTAAAAACTAAGAATTCAGGCAAATTTATTACTATATCAGGTTACATCAAGTGACTTGTAGATTCCACTAAGTAATTAAATTGTAAGTCTTTTGGAAATAAACTCAGAACAATTTTAGGTCTGTAGATGCCAAAAAAATAAAAAAAAATACCATATGGTCCGGCCGGGCGTGACCTTTTAATTTTTTATTTTTTCTTTTGATTCGTTGCTCTTTTTTTTTTTTTTAATTAAATTACTCTTCCAAAAGAAGAGAGATGAGAACTTGAACCCTCAACATCTTTCTCCATGCCAACCTCCCAGAGTTGCTTGATTTAGCTTAAGTCAAATCTTGAACAGAAGCCTTCGATGTTGAATAAATTGAACTATCAATTATTAGCCCTTTACACAACAATAAGAAAATTGATGACAATTATCAATTGCGTTCATTATAGATTTGTGGATTCTAATCGGACAGGCTACAATTTTTTTTTTTTTCCAAAAAAACAAAGAAGGTTTTTTCGAAGTGTTCCACTGATTGCATTTAACGATAACAAATGTTAAATTCCACACACATGAACAGTTTTCTACCAGCACTTTAGTCCCATATATTTCTAACTTTTATGTTGTCACGTCCGAACACTCTATTTATATCGTTTTATAAATGTCAGTCACAAAACTCTCTCGACAGTTCCTCTACAAAAAAAAAATAAAAAAAAAAATTACAAAATTTCGATGCACATAAGATACTTCTCATTGGTACATCAAACACATATGAGATGATGTACAGCTACAATTTTCTCTTCTTGATGATCTTCTCATTCCCTTGAAAAAGAATAGAGTTTAACAACTCAAATGAAAAGAGATATAACTTGTAGTTATATATATTTTATTTTTATTTTTTTTTGAAAAATTCAATATACCTCGAAATTAATGAACCAAAAAAATTTCACCACATGAAAAGTGTATCTTATTAAAGATTGCGAGGCTCTAATCTCAAGGGAAGGGAACGTGGAGATAGATGACAGCTATCGAGAGGCTAACTTTTGTGCAGACCATCTGGCCGTGTGCGGATTTAGGACGCCAATCCTTCTTCTCTTCATCCATTCTTAAGAGGCGTATCTTGCTGGTGTTGCATTCAATAGGTAGTAAATTTGCTTCTTTTAATTTTTAGATGTGTATGTATGTATGTGTGTATATATATATATATAGATATGTCATTTACTTGGGTTTCCAGCGAAGAAGCAGCTATAAGTACCAATGGAGATACTGATTTTAGGCTGCCTCTGGTTTTGTCGAGTTCTGTAATCTTGAACTTTAAGCAATAGAGGGTTTAGTAGAAAGGTGGACTCAAGTCCAAGTCTCTCTTCCTTTAGGCTGCAGCCTATAATCTACTCCAACCTCCCCATGCTTTGCCAAATGAGCCAAAAAATCAAGGACACTCGGAGACATTATGCGAGTATTAGCTATTAATCAAACAAAATTTGGAGCTAGTTCAACCAGAAAATCAACAGTTCACAATGTGTGGAAATGACCTTTCATTTAACTAAATATAAATTTTGGATGGAAGTTTGCATGTGAGAATCAATGGATTTGATTGAAACAGACTAGCTAAATAATAAATAAGTGTACTGAGGTCTAAGGAGGACAAAGGGAATGGTCCATCTGCTGACATATGATTTAGGATGTTAAGAGGTTGTAATCAAGTAATGGGTTTAAGTCAATCCGAAGACATGCATACATATTCTTTCAACTTTTGTCTTTTTTCGAGAGAGAAAAAAAAAAAAATCAGTATCGTTATATTAGACTAAGTCAAATTAATGTATCTTATACACAAATGTATATTATATTAGCGAGATATTGATGCACATTTATAATTTCACCGTTATTTATAATTATATATTTAAAAATTAAAAATATGTAACTTATAATTATAATAAAATAATAACTAAATTTTTTGAGTCACAGATTTTATAAGAAAAAAAATTTAAAATGCATATAAACAAAGTAAATTTTTTAACAAAAAAAAAGTTAAAATGATATAAAATTTAGATAAAAATAAATGTTAAATTAGTATAGTAAATTATTAAATATATATATATAAATACACTTAATTAAATTCAAATTTTTTTTTTTTAAAAAAAAATTATTAATGCCGGAACAAAAAGGATTGTAAGCATGAAACTCATATCACCATAAATTATCTCTTTCTCGCTCGCACTCGCACACACAATTTGTAAATCCCTAAACATTCCAAATAGCATTAATATCTCGCCCCCCTAGTCCGCTGCAGAAAGAGAGGATGGTTAGAGAGATGAATGACTCCCACCCACTCATTCCCTCAATCATAAAACAGCCCCGGCCCAACGTCCACACAAACACTGTCTGTCACGCAGTGCAATTTTGCCATATATCCATTACCCATCTTTTTGTTTTTTCCCACACCCCACTCCAAAGAAAACCACTGTCGACCCACTTACTGGCACCTCCCCCCCCCCCCACACCACTAGACCCAGTTCTGCCCGACCAGTCTAGTCCCATCCTCTTCTTACACATTTTTTGGACGCCTCTCTCTCTCTCTCGCTCTCTCTCTTGCAGAGGACAAGGAAATTTTTTTTAGAATTTCTTTTTCCATCTTTCTTTCTTGTTTGTCCTTTTAGGTGCCAATTTCTTCGTAGAATTCTTGATCCATATTTTGCCATACCTCCTAAAGAGAATTCTCCCCTACCATCTGACCTTGTTATCTTCAGTTTAAAACATATATTAAAATATGTCACAGGACTTGGCATCTGAACGTGTTTGTTATGTTCACTGCAACTTCTGCAACACCATTTTAGCGGTACAACGCTCAGTTCTCTCTCCTTTCACTTTCTGTATACGTATTGTCAAATACACTGTTATTTGTCTGTATCTTCTTCCTCTTTTTCTGAACCAAAGGATGTCTAAGTTTTTTTTTTTTTTTTTTTCTCTCATGGTCACATCCTTCAAGAGTAAATGGCCATAACAAATTGAGATCGGGAGCTTTTTGTTGTAGAATGACCTTGGTTTTGTAGGCAGATAAGAAAAGTCCAGTTGAGAGACTAAGTGGATGATTACAGATTTGGGCTATTGGAGTAACTATACTAAAAACCCCTTTTCTGGGATAATTTCCATTGAACCATCATGGATCAATGAATTTCCTTGATTTTGCTTGGAAATGACCGAAAAGACCGTTTCATTTCTCATATTTCATGAGAAATTCTAAAAGGGTTTTAGCCCAAAACCTGCAAGAAGAATCAAGTCGAGCAAGTCATCCTCATATCTTGATTCTTGAAGCTCTTTTTGGGTACGGTGCAGGCTATAATTTTGAGAGTTCAGTATTTAGAGGACTAGAGGTAACATAGTCTACGGGATAATCCAAGCCCTTGATGATGCACCAAAAATAGAGAATTTCACGGTTAAGGAAGCAATTCCCAACTTTCTCTAGCTAGCTCAAGGCTAACTGTAATTGCTAGGGCTGCAGGTAGGTGTTAGGGTTCAAAGCGGGGTCACCACCCCTACAGTCTACTACCGATCAAGACAAGCTGATTGGCATCTCATATTATTTGTTGCTTTGGTTTTAATTTAACTCATTTTTGCTACATGGTGGTCCTTTTCTGATACGTGATATTACTCCACATGTACGTACGTACATACATACGTGCGTACATACATACACGGGTAACACAGGACAGCCGACCTCTCGCTCTCTCTCTCTCTTCCATTGGAAGGGAGATCCTAAGCACTTGCACGAAGATCATAAATCATTTCAGCCCATGATTCATCTCTCTTTATTCATTGCTATCTTTGATAGCTGTGTTTACTGGTCATCGTCTTTATGGTTTCCGTTGCCGTCACATCGTTTTCATCTCCCCTCGCCCCAACTCTCTCTCTCTCTCTCTCTCTCTCTCTCTCTCTTGTAGGCTAACTTTTCCTTTCTGCTATCTTTTGTCATCTTTGCTCCCAGAGTGTCAGGCAAAAAGTCGTGAAAGGAAATATTTGATAGTGGCCTTTTAATTTAGGGCAAGGCCTTCTAGTTATTACCCATGTAAGGTATCTGTGGTAAGCGTGTGGGAAGTGGGAACTTGTAAGAAAGAAAGCTCTGAGAATCTTCTGTACAGATATATATAAAGTGCTTCCTTTAGAGCCTAGCCCCTCCATATGAGGAACATAACGCCACTGAAACTGTGACAACGACTTCAAATTCTTGCTTATAATTGCTAGGTTGATTCCTCATTCTTCTCTTCTACTTCTCTCTTTCTGTCTCACCCACAAATGTACACGCGCACACCCACACACACACACAATCTTTCTCTACGTTGAGTTGGCAATGCTTCCTATGCCATTGACTTGTAGTGAAAGATGGAAACTTTTGGTTAGACTGTTCTTACTGTTCTAAGTAAAGGCTTTAGAGTGAGGGATCGATGCTTTATGTGTGTGGAGAGAAAGAGAAGCGATGTGCACAGCCATGAATTAAGAAATTGCCTTTATGCATAACAAATTCTTTTGGTGTTGGCAGGTTAGTGTTCCAGGCAGCAGTTTGTTCACTGCTGTGACGGTTAGATGCGGGCATTGTGCCAATTTGCTGTCTGTGAACATGGGAGCTTCCCTTCCAACAGCTCCCCTTCAAGATCCCCCGGTACAATTTCAGATTCGTTTTGACAATCCACTATTTAAATACATTATAAACCAATGAGTTTTAACTTGATGGTATTGAAGTCCTCGATGGGAGCCAATTAATTTATAAAAAAAAAAAAAAAAGCATCACAAGTTCTTATGCATTGGATAGTCATACATTGCATATGTCCCTGAAATAGGAATTAATATATAAATTATTCTTGGCCTTACTCGTCTCAAGTTTTGAGTTTAATGATTCCTTGATCTAATATTTGAAAAGGAAGATTTTTTGTTCAAGTTAGGTCACTTGCACTTTATAATAAATTTCCATACGAGAAAGAGAGTTTTTGCTTTACTTATAGTTTCATCCCAGTGAATTTGTGGGCTTTTATATATATATATATATATAATGTAAATTTTATTAAATAAAGAGTATTATAATACAAAATTAAATTACTTAATAGTACCTAATTTTCTTAAGTCATTGATACAACATTAAAATTCCTTCTAACATACTAAAAACATCAACTATCACTGAAACAAAGGTAGTTTATTTGTGAGCATGTTAGACATTAGTAGATGTAGGAATTCAACTTTTGACTTAAGTTTTGGATTGAATAATCCCCTTTGTTAGCTTTCCTTCTTATCAATTTCCATTTTTTGCAGTATGAGACAATCACAATTATTATGCATTCAATTCCATATGACTTGTTCCCTGCCTTGTCTCTTTTAATTTTATCCTCATTGGCTATGTCATTTGCTAACGAAATTAAATGAGGCTCAAGTTATGCTACAGTGGTGCAGAATAATAAATGCCTACCGAGAGCTTCCAATTTAATTTTGGTATCTTTATGGTTAAGCTTCATTTTTGGTGAGGAAGTGTTTCATGGTGTGCTTGTCTAACTCTATGTAAGCAAAGCCACAGAAAACTCACTTCAACTCCGGAGATCTGAACAAGGACTGTGGGCCATCTTCCAAAAGCGAAAAAAGTCCGGCATTCGAGGCTGTGGAGAATGAAACGCCTAGAATGCCTCCCATTCCCTGTAAGTCTTCCTCTCTCACACACACAAAGATGAAATGCTAGAGTATTCACCTTGTTCTATTTTGTACGCTCTCTTTTAGACGAAGGGGTAAACTTTGTGTACCAATAAAAATTATTGCTTTGTGACCTCAGGTCACAAGTTTAGAGGAAGAGGGGAGTTAAGTATGAGTGACATCTAAGGCTCAAATTCAATATCTCATTCCAAGCTTTAAGTTTGAAAGCGACTAAATTATACCTAGTGGTCTGGATGCTGTTTAATCTTAATATTTGATGTTGAGGCGATTGATCTCTTCTTTGCACAAAAGGGGAAACGAGAAAAAAAAAAAAAAAAAAAACAGCTAAGGCCTTATGATACAGATTGTATCTATCTTTTTCTTTGCACATGTCTGGTGTTTATATGTTGAGCTTCAATTCTTTATTTGGATATTATAGACAAAGCATTGATCGGATATGAATTACATGCATGTATGCACAATTAATGGCATTATATATGTTTATGCGGTGGATGCTGCAGCCCCAGAAAAAAGACGTGTTCCTTCTGCATACAACAGGTTTATTAAGTAAGTTTTAGCATCTCATTTTGCGCGAGTGTGTGCGTGGAGAGTAGCATAACTTAGTTATCTACACCCTTAATTAGACCAAGTATATGTTTCAACATCATTTTGTAGGGAGGAAATTCAAAGGATTAAGGCTAATAATCCTGATATCAGCCACAGGGAAGCTTTCAGCGCAGCAGCCAAAAACGTAAGTAATTGTATTAGTTTTCTTGGTTTTTTTTTTTTTTTTTTTTTTTTGTGAAAAGTCATTAATACAGTCAAATTGATGGAAGTGCCTTTGCAACGAAAAATTAGTGTGTTAATAGTCCTCCAAATTTGCTTCTCATCCCGAATAACACGTGTCAATTATTTGTGAAAAGTAGACAATAATATTACCTCTTGTTGGAGCCTGATTAATAGCTTCATGGTTCATAAATTTAAACTATTCAACATTCATTTGTACATAGAATTATATGCCATAATGCTATCTAATGCGGACTTCGTTTTCATATTTGAGTAATATCAATGATAGTGCTATATATGTTCGAAATAGGAAGTATTATCTGAGGAATTATCAGCATAGATATGTCATATATTTAACAGGCATTTCATAGCATCGAATTGAATCCTTCTCATAATATATATGTACTAAGTGTAAATATTTTTCCAACAAAAAAATTTTTTTTTTTTTGGTATGAGATTAAAAATATTACAAGGAGATTAGTCCTTCAATTTTTTCCTAACAAGTGATAGACAAATATTACTGTTACGAAAAGTAGAGATGAAATAATTTACAAATGCAGCAAATATTTTTGGCAAGAAAAAAAATAGTCTTACAACGAATGAAAATAAAGTGATATTTTTACCAACGGAAAAAGTAGGCAGACGGAATTTGGGGACAAGGGTTGACGTTTTAGCAGCAATAAAATATTTTTCTTGAAAGTTATTTTTTTTTTTCAAAGAATAAAATAATGTACAGAAAAATTAACAAAATATGCAACTAGAACAATAAATTAAGCACTAAATCTTTTTTTTTTTAAAAGGTGCAAGTGTACATTTTTTATTATTCTAGTTGTACATTTTGTTTATGTTTTTTGTAAATCGTGCAATTTTAGATTAGAAAAACTTAAATTCCAAACTTATAATAATATTTTATTACGACTCTATCCAAAATTTCCGTCCACATAACGGAGCTCTTTCTTTAAATTCTAAAAAGACAAAAAAAAAAAAGAAGAAAGTTTATTGGTTGGTGACAAAATATATGTAGTTTAAATAATAACAAGGGATTTATATTTTTTCCTCAAACCCCCTAAAACAGGGGCCGAAGTAACCTATCAAAAGAAGAATAAAACCAAAGTAACGGAACCTACCAAAAGAATTAAAAAAAAAAAAAAGAGCAACGGAATAAGTAAAAAGAGAAAAAGGAAATGAAGACATTGATGAATTGTACAGCTTTACATATACATTTGCCTCTAAGGATTGACTTCGTTCAGATATTCATGATTAATGACCATCATTGTCCCTTGGACGGGTGCATCTGTGTTATTTCTGTGCACTTTATATTACCAAGTTTCGTATTTCCAAAATTAAAAGGCGTGGATCTGAGCTGCCAAATATTTTCTTTTTTACATATATATATATATTCCTATTTACATTGATGCATTCAGGAAGTCGACAACAATAAAAGATAACAACCGTAGGCACATATGTATGGGTTGGTACTCAGGCGGAGCTGCTGGATGTACTATGTATGCCAATTCACCATTGAAGTGTTGAACAGTAACACAAAACTAGAAAGCATACGGTTGGCAGTCGGCATGTTCTCCTTCCTTTTATGCATGTGGATAGGATTTGACATATAAAACCCTTAAATTGGAAGGTTTGGCACCATGTGATTTGGTGTTCGATTTGAACTCTTGAGACTAGCTAGTACCAGTGAGTTTTATATCAATGGCACTGAAGTACTCTCCAAAATTTAGAGTTCAGAGTTCACGTCTTGATTTGAACTAATTACAAACAAAAAAAAAAAAAAGGGAAAAAAAAAATCTTGAAATCGGTGCTCAATGTTCAGATGCTTTGAATGGTTAAAAATTGGATGTAATTGATTGTTTCATGAATAGCTTTTGAGTCTCTCTAAAATGTTCGCCTCGCATTTAAGAAAAACATATAAGCCAAAAAAAAAAAAAAAATCATGTGAAGCACTAGCAACAATTAAAGGTTTCTATGAAATAGTTTATCTTAGAAAGAATCCATATTCAATCAAAGGTCCTGGTTTTGCAGTGGGCACATTTCCCTCATATTCACTACGGTCTGAAGCTAGAAGATGGCAAGCATGCTAAACTGGACCAGCCATTTGTGGCAGAGGGCACACATAAGTCTAACGGATTCTACGAGATCAACGGTACCCTGTGACTATCAGTAAAAGCTTTATGGTTCTTTCTATTTATGATTGCATTACCACCCTAAGGCCATAAGTAAGGTGTCGGGGAATTGATCTCCTAACCAGAGAGGAAGGTCATCTTGAAAACCTCAATCCCATTTTCATTGTGCTGTGATTCTCGCATTTAAATATGTTGGAATGTTTGCAACTCTAGTATGAGTTGGAGTATAAAAATAACATTCTATGGATGCAGTTGCGTTTAGTTTATTACACTATTCTTGTGCCCACTCCATTTTTAGTATCAGTAGCTTTTTATAATTAATTATAATTACATGCTGCTACTTAAATGAATTTTTGCAGCCTTATCTAATGATACGATACATAGGCGTCATTAAATCATCAAACTGCTTGCGTCGTAGAAAAATTACATATGACGTAATCGTTCAAACCTGAAAAAAAAAAATCAATACGATCATTATATTAACACGTCAATGTTTAAGTTACAGAAATCCAAATGGTTGGGCAATTTGTTTGCATTGTTAAACTGGCCAGTTGTATTGTATATGTTCTAAACTGCCAGTCTTATATATACCCTTATATTATAATTGCTGATACGCATCAATGGAAAAACAAGAGATTTCTTTCCTAATTGGTCTAGTTCACAACATGGTATAGAGCCACAAAATGGCTAGTACTGTTACTTCCTCTTCTGTCTCTTGTATTCTTCAAACTTCCCAAAAAGAAAAAAACAAACAAACATAAGTTTATCTCTAAATTCCTTCACAGTCGTTCCTTTATCTCAACCCTCAACCCGTCACTCATTTTCTATAAAGTTAACTCGCACTCTTCATGGAAAAATACAATTTTCACTTGTTCTAAATTAGCAAAATATGCGCGGCTATGTTGATGGCTCTCTTCTCTCGTCACAAAATAATCGTTACTTCTTCATCTGATCCTCAAACCCAAATTCCAAGTCCTTAATTTAAAAGCTGGTCTAAAAGGATAAAATATCGATGACATGACAACTAATCTCTATTTCTAAGGGGGTCTTCACTTACATTATTATTGTTGGCCTTTAATCATCTTTCTAAGTTTGGTTTGCCTTACATAAGGCATTGAGATTTGCGTCCCAGACAAGAATGTCAAACTCTCGTTATCTCAAGAAGGCCAGGTTAATTGTCGAGTTAGCCGTTGCATGGAGGCCATTATCGATATCTGAGTTTAATGTTGTAATTTTTTGAAATTTTGGCACGGATTACCATTCTCTAATAACCATTGTAAATTTTAGGCCAGATCCTGTCCCTCTGTTGGAAGAAAATTGCAAAACTGCCATAAACAGACCCATGTCAGCCCTAGATGACACCATTCTCTCTCTCTCTCTCTCTCTCTCTCTCTCTACACAATCGTACACAAAACAGTCTAGACAGAGACGGAATATTCTACGGAGGACAAAATGGGAAGCCACCCTGTTTACCATGGGGGAGACGAGAGGAACATATTCCACGGAATGTGGCATGCATATTCATGTTTTATGTTGGCATTATTTTCAAGAACTCATGATCTCGCACCATTCTCAGTTTTGGATTTTTTTTTTTTTTTCGAAAAAACTTTTCTCAATACAAAAATACGCCATATCAAAAAGTGGATCTAACAACAAATTTCCTTCTTTTTAAAAAATTTCACGTTAGGGTTTATTAGAGTTGATCAGTGTGTTATTAACAAATTCCGTCTAATTTTATATTAAATTGGCTAAAATTAATAACTAGATGACTAAATAGCTTAAAATACATGGAGGACAAAATCGACTTTTTATTTATTTTTTAAATTTTTTGGGGGAAATGTGAGACGATTTTGGTATTTAACAACTTTAAGCAGTCCATTATATGTGCCTTAATTGTAAAGTTAACTTTATCATCAAGTCATCTCACAGTCGCCTCTCTCTCTCTCTCTCTCTCTCTCTATCTCTATCTCTACTGTTCGTTTTTAAACATGACTTGTCCAATGTTTTGCTGTGTCATGCTGACGTGTCTTGTTAAAACCCTAGCTCCTTCTCTACCAAAAGATCAAACCCTGTTATCATAACTGTGATTACTTAATTTCCACACCGTTTGATCTGACAGAGAAGTCTGATGTGTATGTGGGCCCCCCGCATGCAAAGCCCTGGTCATCTTCTCATGTATGGGTACTATTGAGGGAAAAGAATCATCAGAAAGTGGCCTGTAAAGTCTGAAACGAGCTGATCAATGTTGCTACCATGAACGAAACCTGCACTAGTAAAGCACAAAGCAATGCAACCCCGGAGAGAGAGAGAGAGAGAGCGATGGCAATGTAAAGTTACTCCAACTGGGTTTTCTCTGAGGGGAAAGGGTCAAGGGTACAGAATCTGATATGTTAAATCATGTCCTTGGTGTTTTGGATTTTTTCGTGGTGCTGTGGTTAAGTGGGGAGCGTGCGTGGGGTCAACATGTCTTAAAAGATGGCTGATTTTAATGGGCCCGGTTATTTTTGGACGGAGTCTCGTCACTGGTCGTGGGGCCTGTGTGGTTCTGTGCACCTTTTATTTTTTTTTCCCAAAAAATAAAAAAAAAGACCAACAATTATGTGTAACAAATAAAATATAATGTGCACCTAAAATTTTTTTATGATTTTTTGAAAATTTTATTGTTCTTGTTGCATGTTTATCTTATCCTATTATAAATCTTATATTTAAAAAAAAAATGAAAAGGTGTAAGGTCGTGTGAAACTCACACCCATCACATTGACGGAGCCCCACGTCTATAAGACTCCGTCCACCCGACTTTTTGGGATTTTAATTTGCTCTGTGGTCTGTCTGTCTTTTCACACAAACAAACACAAAATTGCACCCCCAAAAAAAAAGAAAAAGAAAACAAAAAAGGAAAGAAAGTAGAAAATAGAGGAGGGTTGGCCCTCTTGCACTCGTTGGCCTGTGGAACTAGAAACAGTGATGATCTGCCTACATGGGGCAGCAGCAATATCAAGCAGAAGCAAAAGGGGATAGAAAAGGTCAGTGAGTCAGTAGTGACATAACATTTTCTCGTTGCCAACTTCAATGCTGGAAGATACTTTCAGATTTCCCCATTCTATGCGTTTTAGCAATCAAAGGAGAGATAGACGGATTGTGATAACCCTACCCTACCCCACACTTTCTGTCATTTGGTGCACTCTACTCACTTTCTATTATCACCTATTGTACGTATTTACTTGGCAACTACGCACCTGCATTTTCCAAATAAAATGTTACGCCAAACCGGTGAATTAAACTCGTATCAATTGTATTATTATAATTATTTGTTCAGATTTTTGGTTTTTTTTTTTTTATTTGATTCGTAATTGCATTTAACGACGATGACAAAAGACATAATCTAATAGTATAAGTCATAACTCATAACCTAACAGCGTCAAATAGGAGTTTAGCTTTCAAAAGGTACTGGTGTTTATGATGAAATCAGTAATAAAGAAAAACGATAAGGTGATTTGTTAAAATCTATTACCACATTCATCGAAAGCATAACTTCTTTTTGACCAGAATAGTTCATGTCTATATTCATGTCAAGATGGCTTTGACAAATAATTGCTACACACACACACACACACACACACACACACACACACACACACTATATCACTGTATCACTATATCACTACCTTGAAAATCAGTCAATTCCAATGTTTATGAGAATTGCACAGATCAGTTTTACCTTATGCCGTTACATTACTGCCTCTCTATCTGAATGTCTACCAATTGTACAGGGAGGGTCCCTAGTGCCCGATGGTACGGGGCACGCAGAGACAATTGACATCGAAATCACGTGAGCTATGACATGCACATTATAGGTGCAAATGTTCAAGTCTACCAGCGGAAACTCTGGTTTTGCTTTGCATTTGATCAAGTTTCTATTTTGATGCAGCTGATAAATGAATAAGTCGCTAAGTCAGTAATTCTTGTAGTATTCTGTCGGGCTTCACATTGAGATACCAAACAGAGAATGTCTGAATTGGAAGCAAAGCTAGCAAAGTGGATATGCTACACGTTATTGACCAGGATTTCCGTGTACATGCAGGACTAGGCAACAAGAATTTTTTTGTGAAATTTCTAAGTTATGGTGAATATATTATCTGCCCTTTGGTCGAGCCAGATAGGTAAATTAATATTTTGTGCACAACATCAACTGCGATATTGTTTGACCATATATAACATTGAAAAAGGTTATTTTCTCAATAAATAGAATTTCCATTTCCCGATTTTACATCCCATAAACAGTGTGCCTAAATTTAGGACACTGTTGTGTCAAGCCTTGTGGCGAGTCATGCAGACAAATTTTCAAAGCGGTTGTGCGTGTACCCGATGAAGCATCTCTTCTCTACTATTAGTTCATAACGTATTTAGACATTGTCACAAGCTCATATCCCCTCGCAGCCTCACCGCTTTTTGTCAATTTTTTGGATCAAATTTTGGAAAGAAGACATGACCTTGCAGACAATGGAAGCAGGGGGATAAAAGAAATAAAAAATAGTAATAAAAAAAAAGTGATCTTATTGCCTTGATATTAGGAAAGAGCTTGGAACTTTTTATTTTCAAAAATTTTGAATCTCCTTCAGGCAAATTCTGTATTATTAACATGTTCTTATTACCATAATTCCTACTTAAAGTATGGAATACATACCAAAAGATTTGCACTTATGACCTTTCACAATTTTTTTTTTCATTTTTTATTTTTATCAATTGGATCCTATTGAAGTTTTAATTCAAGATCTTTAACAATAGGGGCAACTCTAGTATATATCATTAAGCCTTACTGAATCATCCACAATAGGGGAAGGATAAAAAATAGAGAGAAAACGAAAAGAGTTGTAATGATAGGTTTAATAATTGATATGACGTGACAGAGCCCGACTGCGTTGGATCATGTTCTGTTTAATGGCCGCCAATAGATTATTGAGATATTTGAAGGCTGAACGTGTAACATTCATTGGAAAATGGAAATGCATCAGCAGCCTTGAAGTACTGTGAGCCACAGAATTTTGAGCAGAATGTGGTCCTGCCCCGCACTCCAAGCTGGGCTTTCATGTGTACTCTGATACCGCTGTCGACATTGCAAGGTCACATCTTACGCCAATATGTAAAGGAAAGTAGAGTGGTCCAGCCCAGTTAAAGTCCAGCTTTATAATAGTACGAGAAAGCCGACAAAACTTCTATCTTTTCTCTTTTTCTTTGCTAGTTTTACTACTCATTTTTCTTTAATCTTCCATTAAATACTTTCACATACATCTCCCCCCTTAATAGTCATCTCTCTTTTTCTTTTTCCTTTTCTTTTTATTCTAATTCTTAAAAAATTAATGTATCATCATTTTCATATTGTATTAGATTTATATCCATATGTCATAAACTATAGTGGTATATTTCTAATTTTTCTACTTATAGCTCTTTTATATATATATATAATGTGAAATTATATCTCACAATTACAAATATTATGACTAAAAATGAAGAGTTGCACAATAATTATGGTACAATTAATCACATCTTTCAATTGATATTATGTTAAATTATATATCATAATTACAAGTATTATAGAAGATAAAAAGTTGTATAATAATTATAGTTGAAACTCCTCGTGTACCTCTGCCTGCAGGCTGTGCCAACCATTGTTATCTTTGCCTCCCCAAATGAAGAATAGCCTTGCTTATAAAAACTGTAAAAGACTTCTACCTTAATATAACAACGATTTGTTCTAGGCATGGAGCAATGATTTTTATAAAAGCATCCGACGTAAAGTGGTTGCCCCTTAAGAGTTGAAATGCTATCTATGGCATATTTTTACTGTAATACAGAGTTGTCGCAAGTCAGCAATATACAAAAATTTTAGTTTCAAAGAAATATAGGAAGCAAGTTGGATTGGATCTTCGAAGCCAGCGGAGAAAAAAGTATATATATATCTATATATATAATACATAATACTTTCACTTATTTCTTTACATTCATTTTTCACTTCTAATCTTTATTGTATTTTTTTAAAGAATTATGTAATTTTTAATTTTATGATTATAATTTATCTTACTAAAAGAGTTAATTAATATGAGTTGGTTTCTTTTAATATATAAATACGAACACATTGGCTTATTATCTGTTTTGAACTGTGTAATTTTAGACAATTCGTTAGCTTGCACTCTATAAATAAGGACGAAAAATTGTTGATCAAAACAAAAAATTGTTGCTAAAACAGACTGTATTTGTGTATAAAAATATTACACTTAATAATAGAGAACTTTGCTTTTAATATATATATATATATAATATTTGTTGAATTAAATAAAAATACTATGCGGGCGAATAGCTAGTTTTCAATGAGTGCAAACGATGATGAAATCAATGACTATTTACAAAGGCTTCTTCAGTGATGGTACTGGCAGCCCAATAATGTACGATGACATCATCTTTCATTGTCGAACAGATACCCTCGCAGGCACGGCATCTAAATGGTTTTGCTTGCTGGAGGCCACGACGCGGCATGCACCGGATCAAAATGTCACTGATTTCTCAGCCGTGTTCGCGCGTAATGTCCACATTCTAATTTTTCTAAAAATGAATGTGTCCGTTGGATCTCTACATTGTATGATGCTCATACCCACGTGTCATAAACTGTACCGAGTTACGAAAATTGATTGGTGATGCTACGTTTTGTAACGATGGGAATCGAGGTGTGAGGAGAGCTCGACATGTTTTATAATTTCTGAATTGAATGTCTTACAGAACTAGGAGCCCCAAAGGGTTCCGATTTTCCTTTTAAGTAAGACACAAGACAGACAAGATAGAAAGGGATGTGCTCTTGGACTTGGAGAGAGAGAGAGAGAACCCTAGTCTTGGTACATAAATTGATCTAAATCGCTCCGAGTAAATTGACCCAAAAAGTATGAACGAAAAACGAGAAAATCATATGCTTTGAGACTGATTTTGAAGCCAAATTCCTCCATTAGATACACAACATCCACCACAAACATTCAGATCCCATACCAGTTTTTTTTTTTTTTTCTTCTTTTTTCGTTTGCTTGCTTGGTAAGCATCACTCTCCAGTGTAAAGCTGGAGTCTTTACATGATTGGGTGTCTCTTTTTTTTTGGGGGGGGGGTGGTTCGGTAAAGCGAAGTATATTCAACAAGCAATTCCGCCACAAAGCATGCGATGCCAATGATACTTCCGGGGGAACTCCAGACTAAAGTACATGGACGCAAAGATACTTCCAGCCTCTGTGCTAGTGCTCAAGTATCAGAGACCGAGGATCTGAAACCAATTTTGAACTTGAATCTAATGCAAGTCAGTTCTTCACCGTCATTGTCCTTCATTGTCATCTTAAGTGTATAAGATCCCTGTGAAAACCACACGCCTTTTGTCACAGTCACATAAGTAAAGGAAAAATGAATGGTTGCAACAGTTTCGGGACAGGCTAATTAAGGGGGGGGGGAGGAGCACTGTGAATAAACAAACAAAAATGCACACAAGAGCATCAGCGTGAAAAGATAAATGCAAGTTAGGACTTATGTCTTCTAATTCTCTTCACTAGATGTTTCTACAAAGAACATAGATGTTGGCTGAGGTAATGGCTTTTTGCAGGCGGAACACGAATGAAGTTATTTGTCAATGCTAAACATCTAAGCACAGGATCAACAGCAAATTGCAAGAGCTGAAGTAATATAAAATTTTAAATAATACCTTTGTAGTCAAACAAATGTAGTATAGACAATTTGGACCAAAAATATTAGATTAAAAAAAGCAGGAAAGAGAAGAGAGACAGCCAGGCGTTAAACCAAAAATGACACAATTGAAACTGTTAAGGTACCCAAGCATCCCTAGACTGTAGAAACTGGAAGAAATGTCATGTAACCAAACCCGCTAGTTTGGGATCAAGCTCGGTTGATTGGAATTAGAAAAATGGAAAAATATGTGGAACACAGGAAAAGTTGGATCGCTGAAGGAAGGCTATGATGCTTTAGTCATCTGCACTTTCAAGAGACAGCCATCTAAATGAAGTATTTAGCAGGGTAATGAGATGTTAATTCTTCAAAAAAAGAAAAAAGAAAAAAAGGTACTGGCAGGGCAGAATGTGGCAGGTACACGGTGATATCTTCTGTGGGTGAAACAGATAGAACATAGAAAATGAAGAAGGCAGGCAAGGGATCTTTTGAAATGGTACAAATGAGTATGTCATCCATGAATCCATTGTTATTGCTATCATTATATTTGAGAAAATGCAAATAATCTAAAAATCAGTATATATTAAAATAATTTCTCTGATGGATTGGTTTGAGGGCATATGAAGTTCTGTACGCAGGTTGTTGGCATTGAGATCAATTCGTGAAAGGATAAGGTTGAAATGTTTCTTGCTTGTTTATTGCTCCCGAACTACATCCAAAGTCGGAAATGTTCAAGATCAGTGGCAGACAATGATGTTGGAGTTCATTAAATTTTCATCCCCGTTACTCCCAAATCATAAAAAACCTTCATACAAGGGCATCTACTTCTACTTATTAAGCAGAAATCAAATGTTAGAACAAGTTCAACATTTCATTTTTATGAGAAGGCTAACCAAATGTTGTATGCACTTCTTAGTTACAAGTCCAAAAGGCAGTGAAAGACAAATGCATACTACTGAATCATATCTCTGGTCTCTCAACAAACCCTTCTGGAGCTAAATTTTGACTTATGATCACTAAGTGTAGGAACAGAGACAAAAAAAAAACAATGCTCTCAATGAAGAAAAGGAATGGGAAATACAGGCAAAAAGTTGCCAAACATGATTTCAAAACACTTTAATTACAAAGGCATTCTTCCAAGACATAAATGGTGAAACCATATGACAAAGACCAAAGATGATCAAGAAAGAGAAAGATGGAAGGAGTCCTCTAAATTTAGAGTAACACAGGTCATTGCAATGGTCCAATATTATTAAGAGCAAAAATGTTCTGATATTTTAATTCCGATGTTCCAAAAAAATTATTCTAATATTTTATATGTGGTCCTAGAGGGATGAAGGCTAAATTCTATGATAAAAAGATATATAGCAATTTCAACCCAAAATTGCCCAGCAAGACAATAAGTTATTGGACAATTTTGGAACTTCCAGGGACATTCATGTGGTGGAATTCAAACTCTAGAAGCAACCTGAGAAGAGAAACACGATGATAATAAAGTCCTAGGCCTAATTACTGGAAAATTTCTTCTCGCTTTTACGTCTGCATTTCAGGCACCTAATTTTATCATGCAACAGGTTCTTGTTCACTTTAGTCCACAGAATATTTACTAAATTCCTATCTGAGTCCAGAAGTTTTAGAAAAAAAATCTTTAATTTTCATCCTTCCCTCCATCAGATCCCCAGAGCATGCTATTGCATTCAAAAATTCTTATTCAAACTAGAAACTCTTGGCTTATTCCAGCCCAAGGAGGCCATACAAGTATATTTTATCTCATACTTTAGCCAACCATACAAAATCGTGTAGGAAAATAACCACAATCCCTAGCTTGATGTTGATCAATTCATTATTTGAGCTTTAAAGATTGGTCACATGTATACAGATCCTAAATGACAATTTTCAATTATTTTACATTGAATGAGATACTGCTCATAATTTTAGAGGTACTTCATGACATTGACTTTTGCATGTATTAAGGGGTCCCATAGCAGTCTTTATAACCCAGACACCATCAAAATTGAAACTATCATCAGAAATAAGAATAACACCAAAAATACAGACAGGAAAACAAGTGTGAACGAACTGGGAGGATACCATGCCCAAACAACAATATAAGTCACTAAAATAACAAGTTTCTGATAAAAATAAAGCTCAGAAAGCTTGCACTTTACTTGCCAAGGGAAAATGCATGAGGAAATAGTGGACATGAAATTAAAGTATGCTATTATTGTTGCCAAATAAGTCGGAAAACCAGCTACCAGCCTGCCCTATTGTTGAATATGCTTAAGTTACTACCAAAAGTTCACACATTATTCCAAAGAAGTAAAAACAGAAGCAAAAGAAGATGTGATGCTAGCTGAAAAGCTAAGGTACACCTCTCTTAAAATCCCCGAGCACCTATTCCTGGTGACCTTTTATCACCACAAGATGCCGACATCTAAACAAGGTCACTCCAAATCAGCCTCACCCCAATTAAACCATAAGATAGCCTAGTAACATGTTTGACCCACTAGTCAGAAAGTTCAGGTGGCATTGATTTTTAGATATTTAACCTAAGGTCATCTATTTGCCTATGTGTTCAAAGAAAGTACTATCTAATCTTTTTCAGTTTGTCTTTAACTTTAGAAGACTATGAAACTACTGCATCTTAAGCCTTCATATGCCTTGAGGCAATTCCTATGTAGTAGTAACCTCCTGATTGAAAATCAACATCCTTATTATAAACCCATTACTGTTACTAGATCTTGCCATCAAAACAACAGACAGGAATAGGGAAGTTCTTCATTGCCTTTTATAGCAAAAATTGTCAGACACCATCCACAGCATTGGTAAAAGGCTGAGAGCTAGTTATTGGCTATAGTATTTAGTTTTGTAAAGCAAACACACACTCTCACATGAGAGGAAAAGCTATCATAAGCCATGAAACTTGGATTTTTGCACTAGTAGTTAACACAGACACACACGTGGATTGCTTGAATTTCCAAATCTACAATGATATCTATAAGCAATTAAAGTAAGCAAAATGACATGCTGAAGGTGAATTAAAATGGAACTGCATAAAGCATAAGTCTTATTGCTGTAGAACTTACTGGTGGAGTAAATCCAGGTAATGTTTGTGTGTGGGAGAGCACAAAGCTGCCCACTGCAACCGGGCAGCATATCTCATCACAAAGATCATGGATTTCTCTATGGACATGTATAGAAAAGTAAGAAACATCAATGACCACTGTGCCACCAGATAGAGCTTGGCCTGCGCAATAGAAAAGCTTGTTAATGAAATGCCAAAAAGCAAGCAACATTATATGCATAGAAAATGCTACAGGAAGCAGTAAAAAGAAACAATTGATAGTAAGGACAAATGAACAGTCTGTAGCTAAAGAATCAGTGCTTAAGTGATATCCCACAGACGCAACCAAGATTTTGAGAATTATGTAAACATCCAAATAATACTTCACCCTGGAATATAAAATTCCAAAAGTAAAGCTTCACAACCAGCTCTAAAATGGTGCCAAATTCCATGAATGAATGCCAAAGTTTTGAAAGGACAGAAACTGGCAAGATAAGCCAAGAAGACCCATAAGCTAAGAAGAAAAAGTACAGTGGTTATGCAGCATGATTCAAGTAATCAGGAAATAACAATCTGTATGATTTAAGTATAAAAGATTGAGACACATTTGAGTGCACCATCTAAATGAATCAGTTTTGGTAGACCCAAGAATGAATTTGGTGAATTATTAGATTTTTCAGTCATATTTTCCTGCTTTGATACCATGTAATATAGGTCAATCAAGCCTTCACATCACCTTTTTGCTCTAAATTCCTTTGCATTAGTATATTTCTACCACTAGGAGACTAGGAAGTATGCCAGCCCAAAATTTTCAGGCATTTTAAGTGTTCCTCAAATCTTTTTGTCAAGAAAAAGAAACAAAACCTCTGCCATGAGGACCCAAAGACAGTGATTTTGCAAAATTATGTAATGAAGTAAAACTACAAAAAGGGCAAGAATGGTGAAATCACCTGTAGAGCCTGATATGTTAAAGGTGGCTGGCTCACCAGTCACCACAGGGTTAGGGAATATCTCAACTCCATGGACCTTCACAGCATAGTTTGCTGTCTTATCTGCATTCATTTCGTTAAGTCAAAATCTAATTGACTACAATCAAAAGAAAATACAATAGAAACACAATTAAGATAGATATGAATCTGAAACTTATGATGGTGATAATTCTGATGATGAGAATCAATCAACCCAAAACAGGAGATTCAAAAACGCATCACAAAGCATCAATATTTCTCAGCAAACTCAAAACAGTAATACTTTCTTTGAAGTTCTATCTTTTAGCTCCCTGCTTGCCATTGAGAAAAGTCACAAATGCACGGAGATTCTTATCTTTCTGATTATTTGGAGTCCGAAAGTTGAAAACTTTCACAGAAAGAATGAGATATACAGAAACTGTAACTACAGAGTGAACCAGAAACCGATTAAACTGAGAAATGAATTCCTCTACCAAGAATATCTCAAGTACCAATACGGAATAAAGCTGAAAGTTAAAGAAAGAAAGAAAGAATTTTTCTTCTCGAAAATGAAAAGGGGAAAAACAGGAAGGGAAGGGAAGTGGAGTGGAGAGGCAACTGACCGCAGTATTTGACATCAGTGGAAAGAACAGAAGGTAAAAGAAGACAAGTGGCTATGAATAGCAGATGGGTTTGCTTCAACCAAGAAGAATCTGGCAAACTCTCCATTGATTGCATCTTCCTTGAACTTGAAGATCACCTCCAGATACTGTTTGGTTTGTCTTCGTTCGCAAGTTCACGGTTCCAACTTTTCCGAACCACAGCTCTTCCCCACGGAAATATATATATATATAAAAGTAAAACAATTAATTTCAACCCCAACATTTAAAATATTTTTAATTATTTTTATTCAGTATAAAAATTAAATTTTATTTATATTAAATTTTGTATTATATATATATAATGTGTTATTAATTTTATTTTTAAAAAATATTATTAATTATAATAAAAATAAAAATTAATAATTTATAAAAATAAATAAAATATATTAATATAAATAAATAAAAATATATTTTTAAAAAAATTATTATAAAATATCGTATAATTTATTAAAATAATATTTAAAATATTTATTAAATAAATAAATATAATTATAAAAATATTTAAATATGCGAATTATAGATATATATATATATATATATGTAACGAGTTACGGACAGTTCTTTTACCCCGGGGCCATTCATGGGCAATCTTGTAAATATGCATGGACAAAATGAATCCAAACTGAATCACAGCAAAGTGATAAGGGAGCACACAAGTCAAGGTGGCAAAGCTGTGGCTCGGAAAAGTTGGGACCGTGAAATTGAAAACGAGTGTTAACTGAAAAAAAAGTGCAGTTTATTCTATTTTAATTACGTGATAATTTTTTACAAATATTTAACATTAAAAAATAAAATAAAATAAAAATATTTAAAATTTTTTACAACAATATAATCAGTTGAATATAATTTACATCTTTTGAAATAAAAACCTATTCATAAAAAAATAATTTTAAAATAATTTTTTAGCAAAAAAAAATTAAATTTTCTCTCTTTTAATGAACAAATAAGTAAAATAAAGTTTTTTTAATAAAAATAGTAAGTTTTTAAAAATTTTTAAGAAAATAAAGAAAAAATAAAAAATACTTCACATTTATTTTGTTGTTTTAAATGATAAATTATTTAAATTTTTTAACATATTTTTATTTTGAGACACTTAAGTACTTTTAAATTTTTAAATAAAAATATAATTATTAAAAATTAATATTTTTATATTTTAAATTTAAATATTTTTATATAAATAATATTTAAAAATAATATATTTAAAATTATAAAATTTGACTTAATTAAATATTTTTATTTTTGTTTCGTAGCTACAAAATTTAGATAAAAATTTTTATATGTTAAAAAGGGAGAAAACTAATTATATGTATATAATTTAATAATTTAAATTAGATATATTTATTAAAATTTAAGTTATACTTAAAATTATAATTTTTAATAATTACAGATAATATATAATATTTTTATTAATTGAACTGAATTATTAATAAGCCTTTAATAAGTATATAGTTCTAAAATACTTTAATATTGTTAATTAAGAATGTTTTAAAATTTTTTGATTAAAATTAATTAAATTTTATTATATTAATTATTATGTATAAATTAAAATAATAAATAATTTTTTATATTTCTATTATAATATAGTGTTATTATATTATATATTATTGATTATTATTAATATAATTAAAATTTATTTTGATAATATATTTTTTGACATAAGTGTAAATTTTTATATTAAATATTATCATAAAATCAATTTTAAGATATTTGTAAACATTCATAATTAAAAACTATTATGAGATTAAGTTTAAAATATTTAACACATTTTTTATTTTTTATTTTTCTCTTTAATAATAAAATGCTTTAATTTTTATTAAATTTAACACTCAAGATATTTTTTATTTTAAGAAAATATAAATATTAAATTATTATATAAATTTTTAACAATTTGATCATGATGTTAATAATTTTAAATTTTGAAATAAGATTTTATAATTATAACAAATAAATTATAATTTTAAATCACATCAAAATTTTTATTATTATAATAAATAAAATAATAATAAATATTGTTTATTATTTCACAATATTACTCTTACTCTGACTTCTACTACTTGATATAAAAAAAATTAAAAAAAAAAAGATTAAACTCAACAAATATTAAACAAGCTTTAGCAAATATCTTGGCGTTTAAACGCTCTCAACAATCTCGTGGAAAGATGGTTGCTTTATTGTCGTTGAGTAGAACCACCCGAAGGGTTTTTGACTGACACGTTCTAATTGTTTGACCGAAACTTTCCATGCATTCCACCGATCCATTTACGTCGAATTCTCCCATTTCTTTTTCTTTTTTTTTTTTTTTTTTTTTGGTTTCTTGAATTTCCAACCCACCCCTCTGCGTAATTTCCTTCCCCCACTTACTCTTTTGTCCCTTGGATTTTTTTTTTTTTTTCCCTTCTGTCTTTAGGAGCCCAGTTTGGAATTAACCTGTGAATTTTACCAATAAAGAAAACGAGTAGACAAATAGTAAATCATTAACTAGGGGTACCAAAAAAAAAAAAAAAAAGAAAGAACAGAAATTTCACAACTGTCTTCCATCTCTCTAGCACTTTTGGAAATATGGTTTCTCCGACCAATTGGCATTTAGGACAACGAGCATACAAAGATAGCAAAGAGTCGGGTGTGATGTCAAAATGCAATTGATGTTTCCTGCAGGAAGAGGAGGGCTGCCTTTAGGGGCCTTCTAATGGCAGTCTTCTCAGAATTGTCACTCGCAGAAGTTGAGGTAATCAAGTGTTTGTTTCGATATTTGATCATACTCGAGAACCCATAAAGCCTATCATATTCTCAGCACTAGCTTTTTATTCGAAGTCCGCACGCTTGAACAATAGTGTTTGCACAAGCAATCTCTCTTTTCGGAACTAAACAATTGGTTTTCTATTTGAAGGGCCTCCTTGTAAGTACTTCAAAAGGAAGATAGATGAAAGAAGAGCATGAAAATTAAAACATAATTCCACGCGTAGAAATGCCAATGTTTTTGGGTAATCAAAGCCTTTTTTATTTTTTGGTGTTTATGGCAAAGGAAGATTCAATTATACCAGACCTCCTTTCCCTAATCCTAATTAAAGCCACCGTTGCCTAATTAATCATTTTCAAATAGACATCAATTGTTATATGATACCTAAAGGTGAACATGCATGTACAAGCCTTTTATCAATAAGATACATACCGGTGATATTATTTGGCTTTAAGGATTTATAATGAATACACAATGTTAAATTTAAAATTTATTAATATTAAAAATAAAAATAAAAAAAAATTGTTGGGTCTAATAATATTTAAGTTCTGAATTCTCTTTATAAAAAAATTGAATGAAAATATTAATAAATAATTTTTAATTTTAATTTATAAGTACGATGATAAATATAAATAATATTTTTGATTTATCAAAAAAATAAATAATTTTGATCCATAAGAGTGCTACGTGTGAGTTAATACCCGAAGAATTTTAAATCAGGAACAAACAAATTATTTTAAACTATGTTTGGATGAAGTACTTAAATGTCTTTTTGATACAAGGTTTCTCATTCACAGTAAGAAAAAAAAAAAAAAACATAATTGAATCCCTGCTCCCATTTTCACCCATCAATGAACAAATAACGGGAAAAAAATGAATAGTGGGAAGGGGGGGCAATTTGGCGCAAAAACTGGTGGAAGTGACGATGGAGCCAGTGAGACTGACAACAATACGCGACAAGTTCAGTTCTAAGCTTCTAATTGGAAATAAGAGCAGAAAAATGGGAAAGAGATGCAAACTGGGTCACCATTATTTCCATGGAGAAAAGGAAGTTGTGACAGTAAATCTACAAATGAACCCATCTTCAAGTTGACATGTTCAAGGCAATAGTATCTGTAGTAGCCTCTAAGGAACTGGAGGTTGTGCATGTGTCTCTTGTGTCAGTGTTACAAATGCCAGCTTCTAATTTTGATCATAAATAATGCCGGCTTCTAACTTTGATCATAAGCCAGAATTCTTTTTATGTGAAAAAAAAAAACAGATGAAACCTTTCCGGGTATTCCTAATCTCTAATGACCCGCCAATATATGTACACAGCTGAATTGGTCTTCACTGCAATTAAAGAACTTGGAGCTCAACCTATTGCACTGGTTTAAACTGCAATGCAGAACATAATAATAATAATAATAAGAAGAAGAAGAAGAAGAGGAAGAAGAAGGATGAAAGAAAGAAAGAAAAGAAAGAAAAGGCAACCAATGCCCAAAAACAGAAGGAAAGAGAGAGCTGACAGTGGTTTGACACAATGTCTGCCATGTGGGCTAAGAACCTTTCATTGTCTATAATTTGCTTCTTAGGCCCAGTTGCAATAAACAAGGATAAACTTGTCAATAGCTTTGTCTCTCACAATTGTCATGCACGTGCACGGATCCTCCCAGCTATGCCTAATCTATTGTACTTAAGAAGGCCCAACTAACAGTAACAGGCTGTGAAGGGTCATCCCAGCTGGTAAAAATGCTAAATAGCATTTACCAAAAAAATAAAGGGGGCGAAGCAATGATTGTTAACAGGGTATCCGTTTACTACAAGTAGCAGCAGAATGACACGTAAGGCCAGTCGAGAAAGCAGTTGGGATCTTAACTTTTGGGGTGGAGTTGGGGTTGGCTATGGATCGCCTGATCCGCAAGATCAAGCCTTACCTTCTTTCCTGGCTTCGTCGATCTCGTTCTGGTAAATGCAAGTACTTCCACTTCGCTTCAATTCCCCCCCCCTTTTTTGCCTTGACTTGTTTTCTTGCTTACAATATATACCATCTGACTGAATTTTCCTGTATAATTCTGTTCTTCCTGGTTCACTTTTGGTTGTCATGTGGATATTAGTTAATCAAAAAGTGCTCATTTTGTAGCCTTGAGGCTCCTGTATATCAATCAACTTCTACTTTATTTGCCTGTAAATGAACAATACTGACTCCTCATTTTGGAGTTTAGATTGCTGAATTAACCATTAAGTATTTGAGACATTTTGTGCTATGGAGTCAGTGGTGGAATCTGAATTTAGGTGATAATAGATGTTTCTGGAAATGTGTTTTGGCAACAATTAGACTGGATTTCAAGTAAGTGGTCCTACATTTGATAGTTTTTCTATAGACAAACAAGGCAGCATCATTGATGATCTACACATACATGATTATATCTGATTTCAAGTTTGGTTCTTATGAGATGAATATCTTTAGCATGGTAGCATCATGACGGCGGCAGGAGTACAATGTTTTTCCTCACCTGCCAATCTTATTTCACTGACATAAACATGTTGCCAGATATTGAGATTTTGATAATTCATAAATAACAAATGAACATTGACTGAATTTAGGTGTTGTTTTGATTCCGTATCTTTTACTTTGAATGGTCAGTGAAGCCTGCCTTTCTATAAATCTAGTGCACTGGTATTGCAGGCAAAGTATCATTTATTAGGCACTTCTCCTTCAAAGATGTGAAGAAGGCAACAGATGGTTTTCGAAGGATAATCTATAGCAATTCTCATGGGATTGCATACACAGCCAGATTTCGAGACGGGGAAGTTGCATTGGTGAAGGAAGTTACAGGTTTTAATGAAGGAAAAGATCTGTTTAACAGAGAAGTTCAACTCCTGGGGTGCTTGCATCACCGCCACATTCTTGCACTTAGAGGATTTTCAGTGGGACGCAAAAGGTCTTTTACTGTAACCTCTTTTACAGCTTTGTCTTCTTTTACTTCCACCTCCCATAGCAGGGCAAAGTCAACTCCATTTCAAATGACCGGAGAAGAGAAGTGCTTAAAATTGAAGCATATGTTGAGGGGTTGTATCAACTCTAGTGGGAGTTGACATTAGGGCTCTGGCCTTGTGGGAAGCAGAGGAGGTTCGAGACTCCGCTCCCCCAAAAAAATTCCTAGAAAAAGCAGATATTCCCTTACTCTCCCTTAATGACCAAAAGAGAAAAACAAACATCTAGTTTTATGAATTCGTGATGCTGTTGTTGCTATGCACAACAGAGAGAGACTATGTTTTCTCTATCCATTGTCTTTTTCTTTTTTAAGTTAAATTTTCTATCCCTTCTTATTTCTCTTTGTATCATCACATTTTGCAGGTTGCTAATTTTTGACAATATAGAAAATGGAAGCTTGAAGGAGCATCTCAATGGTAAACACTCGAGCAAAACTTCTAAGTAATAAACGATTACAAAATTTGATTTTCTCGCAAGTGATTGGCTCTTGGCAGATCCACTTAAGACTCCTCTGAATTGGAAGACAAGGTTACAAATAGCCATTGGGGTGGCAGCTGCATTGGTGAGTTATAATATGCTGTCTTCCTGAAGGATGTCGTAGTTGCTGAATAATTCTTCTTGAACAATGGTAAATTGAACACACACACACACACACCCCTTTGTGTAAGCATTTGGTCTGTCTGCACCAATAGTCTGGTGAGTAATATGAACTAGCAGGTTTCAGTATAGAATTTGTTCCTAAAGCTGCATAAATTAACAGTACCTTTGGTATCATATTACGCATCGTTATTTGAAACTACAGGAATATTTGCTTCTCTTCTGCAACCCGCCAGTATGCCACGTCTCCTTCAGCTCAAGTAGTATCATGTTAGATGAAGACTTCACCGCAAAGGTATGGCAACTTGCTATTTCTTTTCTGTAGTATGGCTCGTATGGTGATGTTTCACATATTTGAGTGATTTTGAGCTAAATTTATGGAATTCTTAAGAAGGATATGAATATGATCATCCCTTTTCTTACGACAGCTCTCTGATGTTAGCCTCCTTAGTTCTGGCGGAGACCATGTTAAGTCCCATGGCTCACGTTCTAAAGGTGATTGTTGACCATCACCTCGCATGACATTCACTAAGCTTACCTTACTCCATATAGTAACCAATATCTGCATATTTCTAGCATTGCAGAGTTTATCGGAGACATAATTTTCCAGCTGGGGGTGTTGATTCTGGAGCTAGTAACTGGTCAATCATCGGAGAAAGGAAGCACAGATCTAATCCACTGGATCCAAGAATCTCGCATAAGCAACACCATCCAGAAGATGATAGACCCTGATCTTGGGAACAACTATAACTCCAGAGAGCTTAAACATCTTCTTGCTGTAGCAAGATTGTGCATAAAATCTGGGAATAACCCAAGATTTTCGATATCGCAGATATTCCGGTTTCTCCAGAAGAAGGATGACATTCCACATGACTAATGCATACACCGGCAGCAGTCATAATTTTCTTTGATACAAGGTTCTTTTCTGTTACTTCCAATCGAACATTTGTTGGTCGATGCAGACCCTTAAACCAATAATTCTTCATTTCGGTCACTTTCTGTTTACTCGGCGCAACTAAGATGAAAGAAATTGATGGAACCATTCATTAATGATGCGCTACTTCGACACCGTCCATGCAACCCACCCCGGAAGAATACCTCTAACGAAGCTGGTAGGTAACTGACATCAATCATTAGATTTTTGGGGACACTGGGCAAATTTAACTAAGCACCGGGGTACCCCTATCGTTGGCAGCGATTAATTTTAAGAAGGTTGCTTAAATCCTAAGTTTCCCACTTCTCTCTAACAGTTTTTTATTACAGAGACATATAACTACCACAATCCCAACGTGCTTTTAAATAATTTTCTTCCATCAAACAATTTATCGCTGGCAGAGCTGAGTTCTGTGCAATTGGGAGACATTACTTCAGAAGGCTTTAAACTATGACCGAAAAAGGCACAAAAGTCTAGGACTAGCTTGACAGGCATCGAAGGAGACACAAAAGGCTCATTTTCACAAGAGCCAACATTTATAACACACCACTCATACCCTATTTATCCATCAAGAACACATTTAACTAGGGAGGAAGAAGGGGCATAGAATTCCATGAGTTTTTCGAGATCATCACATGTTTAATAAATCCATGAATATCCATGATTTATCAAGACCTCAGCAACACGCTATAATTCTCCCGAGTCTCGAGTCTAGGCTAGCACCACCTGAATTAAAAAGCTTTCGAGACTGCTACATTTGCTGCCTCTTTAGTATAATCACTGCTGGGCACATTGGACTCTCTGTGAACCACCATGCATCTCCTCGTCCTCTTCATATGCCTCCTGCTGAGCCTGATGCTGCTTCCTCCTCATCTCTTCTTCAATGTTAACGTCATGAAGGGTGGTCTCCTCACACTCATCCAGCTCCATGTCTGTCAGCTGACTCATCGGTTTTGGTGGCAGGATAGTTTCAAGTGCCTTCACCTGATCTGGGCTCAAAGAATCAGGGAAGTCCACAGTGAAGTGGATGTACAGCTTTCCTTTCATGAATGGCCTTTGGTACATGGGCATACCCTCATCATTGATTGCCTTGGTTGAATCTGGTTGCAACCCACAACAGCAATGTTTATCATTCCAACAAATATGCAGTAATAAGAATGCAGTAGAAGTTTATTTACTTCACTAACCAGGCTTCACAACTTCTCCAGGGTTCAATTTGATAAGAAGTTGCCTTCCATCCAAGTGGGTCAATACAAATTGGAAACCACAAAGAGCCTCAGTGAGAGACAGTGTGTGTTCCACAAAGAGGTCGTCGCCCCTTCTCTTGAATCTTGGATGCTCCTTTTGCTGAAGAACAAAGACTATATCGCCTGTGACCGTATCAGGCTGCAGCAAGCCATAGACAACAAGGATTCTGATAAGCTACAATAAAAATACAATGGTACTGGCTATTATCTAACCAAGACCCTGGGAACATACCGCCTCATCAGCTTCTCCTGGGAAAGTGATCTTTTGTCCATTCTGCATACCCTTCTCCACTATCACTTCCAGGACCTTCTTCTCTGGAACAACCTTCTCTCCCTTACACTGTGGGCAGCGGTCCTTATCACTAATGGACTCACCAGTACCTTTACATGCATTGCAAGGATGCTGCATCTGCTGAATCATCGATGGGCCAAGATGCCTAATTGAGACCTTCATACCAGTGCCCTGGCAACCAGCACACTTCATTGATGCACCAGATTTTGAACCCTTCCTGTTATGCGCAGAAATACAAAACGAAACCTTCATGGTTAAAATCAAATTCACAAATATCAAAAGCATGAAAAACCAAAACACTCACCCACTACACTTCGAGCAAATCACATTCCGGGATAGAGAAAGCTTCTTAGATGTACCGAGGTAGAGATCCTCCAAAGAAATCTTCAACGGATGAACCACATCCTCACCCCGTCTCTGCCTCCTACCTCGACTGCTACCACCTACAAACAGCATGACACCATCTAACTGCCCGTTCAAGCCACAGCATAACAATATCAATTGAATGTACAAAGTTCCATACCTCCGAAGGGATTCCCACCAAAGAAGGATTCAAAAATGTCAAAGGGGTTATGCCCACCGCCACCGGCACCCATTCCTTCCTTAAGTGCATCTTCGCCATACTGATCATAGATCTCACGCTTCTCAGGATCACTTAGAACCTCATAAGCCTGAGCAAGCTCTTTAAACTGCAACAACATTCCAAACATCCAACTCTCAATTCTTGCTCATCTCAAAGCTAACTAACTACATCAACCTCACCCACAAACACGAAATCATTAGCCTCACAACATTCACTAAAAATCCAATGATTTTTTTTATTAAAGCAACTTTCTCACCAACTAAACGACATTAAAACAAACTCTAACAGAGCTTCTAATTAACAATCATTGAGTCAAATCAATTAGCTGTCATATCAACGATCTGAACATTAAAAAGTTACAAAAATAAAACCTACAATTAAATTAGATCCCTTAATCCTAAGGCTACGCGGATTGCAAATTGATCATTAGCATAAGCAGTAAATAACCAGTTCCTGAAATTCCACGAAAATTGCGAGCAAACATGACATAATAAATCCAAAAAAACAAAAAAAAAAAACAGAGAGAGAGAATGAAAGAAAAAGACTGAACCTTCTCGGGGTCGCCTCCTTTGTCAGGATGATTCTTAATAGCAGCTTTACGGTACGCTTTCTTCAGATCTTCCTGCGAAGCATTCTTCGAAACCCCCAGTATCTCGTAGTACCTCGTGTTATCGCTCTTCTTCGGCGCTCTCCCGAACATTTTCTCACCGTTTCTCTCTCAATTTTACCGGAAAAGAAAAGCCCCAAACAGAAGGCCAGTAACCCACGCGGTCTCTCAATTGTAGATCGAAATCAGCGAACAACTGGCCGAGAATTTGGCTGAATTTATATCTGAGGGTTGGTATAAGCTAGGCGGTGTCGATGGACGGTCCGGATCGAGTCCAGTCCGGTTTTCGTGTATTTATTTCCGAAGAAGACTCTAGAATTTGCTAGTTTTTGGAATTTCTATCATCTGAACCGTTGGATCCGCTCCTGTGTTATTCTAGATGCTTCCAAAAGTATAATGCCTTCTTCTTCTTCTTCTTCTTTTTTTTTAAACAGCACGATGCCTTTTTCTAATTTTCTCTGGGTTATATTTCCGCATCTTTTAAATAAAATAAATTGAAACATTCCAAATTTTAGGTACAGAAAAACAAAAATAGTAAAGTAATTATTTTTCACCTATAATTTTATCTACTTTTGATAATAAAAAATATAATTAATATATATATATATCTTAATAAATATTATCAATTAATTTTTCTGTTTTATGAACCACAAAGTTTGGGCATTTACATTCCCGTCCTCGGCAAGTCCATCGACGAGTCTTCTAGTAGGTTCAAAGTTGCAAGCATCCAAGACGTCCTCTTGTTTTCTGATCTACCTAATATTAAATTATACAAATATATTAAAAAATAAAAAGATAAAATTAAATTATTTTTTTTATATTTTTATTTTTGTCAAATTATATTCATCCACATAAAATAAGAAATTGTTTATAAAAAATAATTAAAATATCGAGTTGACACAATTATCATTATTCTTAATTAGTAATAATTGTGTCGAGAGAATTGTGAGGATGAAGTGAATAGGAAGTGGCAACAATTTTTGCAATTCATGTCAGCAGAGTCTTATTAGAAAATTCTCGGCACCTGTCTTCCATAATAACGAGAAAAATACACAAAAAAAATTTAAATTTATTGGAAAAAAATAAAAAATAAAAAAGCTTTGTTTTATTATTGGCACCGATTCCCCTCCAACCCCAAGATATCTTTAACTGGCACATATGGTGCAAACGTATACCGGGGTGGCAGAAAGGCGACGTGGCGCGTCGTGGTGCGATCTGGATGTCATTCAACGACGCCGTTTTCAGTAGTGCGAAAATAAAACAAAATTCAGCATCGTTCGGTTCTCCCCCGGCGTACTTTATCCGGCATTCCATCAAAGCTGAGGGGCAAGAGGGTCCGGGGAGGGAGAGGGGAGGTTTTGACTTTGACTTTACTGGCCGATTGATAGAATCGACGGCCAAAAAGGCATCCATCATCGGTTTATATCTCATTGAAGCTGAGTCTGTGTACACACGATTTTCTCTCGCTCCCTCTCCGTCAGTTCAGTTTCTTGTACTTTTTTGAGCTCGCTCTTGTGTAATTCTATTTACCTACGCTTCTGCATTCTCCGTCAGTTTCAGTGGAGGCTTATAGCGAGAGGTTGGTGTTTCTGCTACCTTTTAGTTACGTTATCGAATCGATTGGCAATTTTTTTGTGTTTAATTTGTGTTAGTGTGTTTGATTGTTTAGATGATTTAATATAATGGCCATGCTAGGTTTTGTGTGGGCCGTTTTTTTTTTTTTTTTTTTTTTGCAGTCTAAGCAATAAAATTTTCCAGATATTGATTTTCAAATGCTTGAGATTTAAGTAATGTGTTCATTCCTTTTTCTTTTTTTTTTTTGAAAAAAAAAATTGTAACAGCTACGTTTTGTGTTGCTGCGATTGCCTCGTTTCGGTTGCGAACATTCCCGTATCTTGATCGCTTCGAATATGTTGTATGACAACTCTGAAGCCATTATTAAGTGTTGCACTCAATGCAATCGGTGTTCCTGCAAAAAGGGGCTACCCCGCCCAGAAAATTAGCCGAATGTGATTAGTCTGAGCAAAAGGACGCATAAGAAGCAGGCATGCATCTAATAACTTTATATTACTCGCTGCACACTGTTGGGTAATCACATAACCAGTGGCCGTGTATTGGACTCGTCAGGAAAGAAACTTAATACACTTTGTGGAAGAAAGATTTTTTGAGGTTATTCTTTTACCAGCCACTCTAGCAGAGAATGTTGAAACGATCAATTTTTTAATACTACTCAATGTGCAATGTGCAATCAGATTATGTTTTAAAGTTATGTGATGAATTTGAAGTTTCTGTGTGGCAGGTCCACACTTTTTTGAGGTAAAGGGAAGGGCACCATGGGTGTGCCGGGGAAATGGATTAGAGCATTGGCTGTATTAAAGAAGTTGGAAAAGTTGCATTGTTCGGAGGAGGATGAAAGTTGCATTGTTCGGAAAAGTTGCATTTTCCTCTTTTTAATTCATTTATACTTCTTTCCCCGTTTAATATTATTTGCTGTTTTCATTAGTTGAAGACATGGTTATTGCATGGGAGCATTGTCGCTGAGGTTGTGATCTATTGTTATAAGCTATTTTAATGGTTGCATTGTGATTGTCTGAGACAAAATATAATGTTTAACAGTGATTTCTGTCCTCATTGGAATTTGAGTATTGTGCTCCCTTTCTTCTTCTTTCTTGCATAGAATTTGCTAGAATAGGCTGTCTCTTGTTTAGAAGTCCAGAAGAAGGTCAAAAAGCTATTTAATTCATAATTCTGGAATTTACTGGAATTGATTGTCTCTTGTTTACAAGTCTGTATTGAAATTCAAATAATTAAACTGGCTTTCGCCTATGTAATTCTTAATTCTATCCAGTTGATCTTATAAAATTTTTTATCTTATCTTGTTTTGTTATCAAATTTTTGCAGAAAAGAGCAGCAAGCAAGTCTCTGCATAGGAGAAAGCATTCAGTTGAAATTGATGCCGGTAAACTCCAGGAGGAGCTCAATCAAACTGTTACTGCTCCAATTGGTGATACAAAAGCTCGTTCTATCACAGATACATCTGAATCCCCTTCTGCCTCACTTCAAGTGCAGGATATAGCTCCTAATCAACAAAAAATGAGAGAAGAATGGGCTGCAACACATATTTAAACTGCTTTTCAGGGATTTCTGGTATTGCCTCCTTTGTGTCATCTTGTGAGTTATATCTTTACATGGAGATCAGTCAATTCTGACTTTTTTTCATCAAGCATTAGATAAAAGGTGCATTTAAATGTTCTTTACATGCATTTTTGTCTCTTTGAACTTTGCATGAGAATTATCTTGGTCCTCTCTCTATTTTTTGCCAATTATTTTTGACTGTTAACAATAACAATTCTTAGTTTTAGCTCCTATCTCCTGTTTAATATGTACTGCCTCAGGAAATAATAAAGTTGCAGAGTTCATTTGCCTCATGCAGATAAAGTAAAGCTTGGAATCCAAATCATTGCCCTCTTTATGATACTAATCAATAGTGGTGATGACCAGAGATTCATCCTTGGTAATACTGAAATTACTGAGTTGGACAAATGCTCTCTCTCTCAAGATTGAAATTACTGTTACTTTGGCATCAAGCTGTGGCTGATCACCTTGTTCTTTTCCTTTTGTGTCTATGCTGTCTTAAGTACATTTTTTATTTGTCTTTGGCTAGGAAGGACGAACTTTTGAGGAAACAGTGTGCTATCTCAATGAGCAATAAGCTCTTGGAAGCAACAAAGTTTACACTATGTTTAGAAGCAAAAGAAATCGGGGGTTGAGTTTTGAGAGGGAGGATATTCATCTAGCTATTTTGCTACTAGAGTTGTTGCAATTGTTATAAAAATCAATGCGCTTATGATGGCCAAGCGCAGAAATTTTCTAATATAGGATGTGGAGATGTAGATTCTGAGACATAGGTCAGTTGTATGTCTGTAAAGACTTCAGTACTTTTTGAGAGAAGGAGATTTTCTTGACAGTCTACTGTGCATGTACTTTTGTTATCATTGTGGTGCAATTTGTGAATATCATGGCTCTCTGGTTAGCAGCTCATTTTCAATGCATGCATCTTTATGATTTTGGCCAATGTTGAAATGTTTCTGTGCCCTATTAGGCTAGAAGAGCTCTGACAGCCTTAAATGGATTGGTGAGACTTCAAGCCTTTGTCAGGGGCCATACTGTGAGAAAACAGGCTGCAATAAGACTTTGCTGCTTGCAAGCCTTGGTGAGAGTTCAGCCTCATGTCTGAGCAAGGCATGTTTGTTTGGCCTTGGAAAGTCGAATGGCTCAACAGAAGCTTCAGCAGCAACTTTCAAATGAAGCTCGAGTTTGAGAAATTGAGGTAAGCAATGTCAAATCTCCTTTCGAAAATCTCTCTCATGCAATATATGTATACTCATGCAATGCACTTTACATCTTCTTTTGTAGTGCCAATTTCAGCAATTAAGCATGTTATATATATGAGTTTTGCTAGATCCTGTGCGATGGATCACTTTCTGAATATATGGAAAGTTTTCCAGTCCTGGTCTAGACTTTGTGTTTCTGGTTTTGTGAAACTACTTAAGTTTGGCTTATAATGGCTCCCTGCTGCAAATGATAGCTGTGACCAAGCTTCATTTGTAATCTTTAGCTCTTATTTTGAAATATAATGGTTCCCCAGCATGCATGCAGACACGGACAGGGGGTCTGATCTGCTGTTACCCCCCTGGAGGGCATGAAAAAGATGTGTGCCCTTGGTAGACATAAGCTATCTGCACTTATTGCTTCTTGTTGTCAATTCTCTCCTTTTCCTTTCTATGCTTCACTACATTCATCATTTTTACTATCTTGAATTTGGCACTCCTGCAGCAGTCACTCCTTCCAGTGGCAATTTTGTTTTAGGTCTGAAAGGGAGCCGATTTCTTCTCAAGTTTCAAACGGGCCCTTCTTTAAGTCCTTGCTGTTATCTTGTTCTTTCTTTTTCTTCCGGCTCTTCCTTTTGTTGGCTTGCATTAGGATTAAATGGCTAGTATTCATTATGATCCTCTTTTGGAATTGTTTCCAATTGGAACAACAGTGACTGGCATTGATGAAGCACAAACCTCTTTGTAAGAAACTGCAAAAATCCAAGTTTTCATTGTATAAGCATGGGATGCATTCAAAACTTCTCACAGACTTACAGTTGCACAGTGTTGATGTGCCAATATCATCTCTCTCTCTCTCTCTCTCTCTCTCTCTCTCTGTATTGTTCCTCTACATTCCCTTTTCCTCTCATAAAGAAAGCAAAATGGCATGAAGAGTTAATTATTCCTCTATGGCAACAGTAAACACTTGCGTGTCACTTCAAAGCAAGGTGCTATTATGCATAGAAATTATAATGCTGTGACTAAATTACTTCTGCTTAGTTGCCCTGGGTCATTTTCTGGGAATTTTGATGACTTGATGAGTGCTTCATATCAGTTATGCTGTGATACAGGAAGGATAATGTGATAGCATAGTATCTGTTGAAGAAATTCAAGCCAGGTTGCTGAAGAGGCAACAGGCTGCAGCTAAACGTGGCCCATCAGGTAAAAGTGGTAGCTTCCTTGTTTTGCTTATGGACAAAATGCTATATCTTGTTTCAGCATAGGATAAAGGTCATAGGTTCTAGTAAACATTCTCTTTGTAAGACTCTGTACATTTTGACCCTTTTTTAGACACCCTGCAATGTGAGAGTCTTGTGCACTAGAACGCCCTTTTTTTTAGAAAGTCAGAGTTTGTCAGAACTTACATGTCAGGAAACACATATTTGAACTTCAGATACGATATGTCTTTAAGTGATAATCGGGTTTTATTGTTATAGTGTGTATTCTTTATTGATTGTGTTTGCACTTGTGGTAGAGCCTCATAGAGACTTTTGCCTCTCTTTGACTTCCTGCCAAGAAATTAAAGGAAAAATCAAAGGTACAGAGAATTAGGTTCATTTTCATGTTTCTGTCATTATGTTATTACACGTACTTCTTGGGAGCTTCCAAATCAGATGCTTAGGATGTACAATGGTTACCTGTTGGAGCTTTTTCCTTGCTGCTGCGGGCTGATACATAAGATTAATATCTGTTTGCACGGTGGCAGGCAGGCTTAAGGCAAAAGGCTGCTCCCTCTGGCTTTGAACCAGATAAGAGCAGTTGGGGTTGGAACTGGTTGGAGAGATGGATGGCTGTTCGTCTATGGGAGAATCGCTTTCTTGATATTAATGTCTGAGAAGGAGTGATGATTCACGAAAATGGAACAGCTAATGGGAAAGATACTACCAAATCCCATTCAAAGGCTACTGCCAAGAAACCAACCACATCAAATCTTCAATCAAGTATTTCAAGTCAGAAAGCAGGTCCATCTCTTTCTGATGGAGGTAGTTCTTCCCCTAGTAAGTCTGCAGGCATGTTAGAGGCATCCAATAAAATTTCTAGTAAGCCAAAGCCAGTCCCTGAAGACCTACTTGAAGAAGCCAACTCTAAACCTGTCACTGTACCAAGGTCCCAATGTAATTCCAAAGATAGATGTACACAAGAAGATAAGAGGCTCTCTCTGGCTAACAGTGGTTCGCTCTCTCTCTCTCTCTCATTGGCTCAAAAGCATGCTGTGGGCAGTTTCATAGTAGCTCTTAGGTTCAAAAGTCCACCTATGAATGAGTACATCCTAGGTGGTAATCTGCTATGATGGAGATACCAATAAACTTGAGTTCTATTGAATGCACATGGAGACAGGTTTGCCTGCTTACATGAAATCTGTTTAGTGTTTTTTTTTTTTGGATCAAAGTATGGTAAAGGGCATAATAGTTGCACTTCAATTTGTTGTTGCTTTTGACTGAGCTTTCTAGTTCTGCATCAAACTGGCTCATTTCTGTTGTCCAGAAATGTATTTGTTAACAAATGGTTGTTTTTCCTAAAATGATTGTCTTTGTCATAACCTTCTAAGTATTACTTGAGTTTGCAGTCAACCAACAATAGAATTTGTTTTGTTCTGTAAATGCTCCTTTTTCTTGAATTTTGTTATAAACAAGGGACATCCTGGGGTGCAGGCAGCCAGAATGTTAAACTTACACATAGCGGGACTCCCAACTCTCATAAGCTAATCAAGGATAAGTCAAAGCCATATGTGTGACGGAGTTTAAATACTTAAATATCTGTCGCACAGGCTGTTGATCTGTAACACTAACCATCTCATCGTGCATGATTGATTCACACTATTCTTCTACAACATTGCCTATCATTTTGTATATAGGTCCTTGTTCCAGAAAGATGCAGTCAAATTGGCCATGTTCTGGTTATAGAAGTTTACTGGAGACAGGGAAGTTGAGGATTCAGCTCCACTTGGTTTGTCAGGGGAATAAGGTGAGGAGGTTTGGTTTGTATTTTTTGTAGTCATCTTCATTTGTTTGTGTTAATTATATGAGTATGCAGCATTTGATTTGGTATATATGCGCCTCAAGAGCTGTTGGTCTTCTTTTTATGGTCATTGATAGTAGGTTTTCTGCTCCGTTCTCCAATGGTTCAGAGAACTGGCTTTCCCCGCAACTAATGTGGGAAGAAAGTGGAAACGAGATTTGTGGAAAGGAACCCTTTTGTGTGAGTCATTTAGTGTGGATTGAGACATCACACGCATCATTTGGGTTCATTGAATGAAATTCCCTGAATATACACGAAGAATTGCTGTTAATTTGATGTTTTTTCCAGATAATCATGGAGTGTTTAGGTGGAAGAATACAACTGAAAGTATCGTTGAAGGATGGATGTCTTAATTTTGTGTCATTACTCTTAGTTTTCACGAAGGACGAGCCTGTAAATTACTTGACTTGTGACCTCCAGGTTCACTATCACCGTGAAAATTTCCTGAATTCTACAGAGCAAGAGTTTTGTGCACTGGGACGCAGCTTGCTCTAAATTGTCATCGTTGTCATACCCAATGGACGTTCCCCCCCCCCTCCCCACCCTTCCTCCCCACCCTTTTTTTTTTTAATGTATAGAAACAAGAGAAAGAAATGGACGTGACATGTTTCAGTATTTTTGGCATGATAATACCAACGGGAACGAGAAACTCACATCAGAGCCGGACCCAATAGTTGCCTTCTAGGAGTCTCCTCTCCTTCCTTTCCCCCCCCCCCTTTTTCTTTCGTAGAAGTTACGTGAAACAGTGAGAAGTTATGGATGAAGACTCTATAGTGATCTTTAACCATTACATCTTATTTTATTCCTTTTGTTGAAAAAAAATAAAATAAAATAATAATAATAATAATAAATCCCTCCTATTTTTGGCATACTTCGTAGCTTAGAATTAGAATGCAGCCTTACACCTAGGTTTGGTGTAGCCTAAAACCTTAAACAAACTATGGTGAAAGGGTGGGGATGCTAATCACGCTTATTTATTTTGGATGGCCAACTAGCCATCAAGAGGCGTACCCAACTCTGGCGTGCGTTTACTTCACGCGTCTCCTGACACGCCGCATGAGAGAGGTAGAGGGAGAGAACTTCATTTTCAAAAACATTTCAATAATTGGAAATTTAAACTTATATATTTAAATTAGCAAAAAGCTTAATGGGCGTTTCAATAGAACGAGAAGATTCTCATGGCATCGCGGCTGCTAATTTCCTTGGATATGTATCACCGTCGGATTTGCGTTGACATTTGGGCCAATCTCTTTCCATCATCTTTAATGCTACCAACCCCTGTGTTTTATTGCTTGATTAGTTAATTTATTTTTCTAATTTGTGCAACCTTCAGTTTGTGTATTGTTTTGGGTTTCGTTTTACACACTTAATAATAAATTCATCCTATCAGCACAAAAGAAATGGTGAAAATTCAATCATAATCGCCCAAAGTCAATGAAAGATAAATAACTACTATTTCAATGTTATTTAATTCCTTGGTCGTTACATCATCCTCGGGTGACACTATGGCTCTCCGTATTCGGCATTGTTGTTGGAAAATTAAACAAGAAATAACCACGAAAACGGCGGTACTCAAGTATGGTACCCTTAAGTGACACGACGTAGTGTTATTTTCTCCCTGCGAATTTGGAAGAGCTCTCCCCCGCCCCTTTTAACAAAGTGTTGAAATTTTTTCATTTTCGTTTTAATAAAAGCATTGTAAAAATATTGATTTATATTATTTTTTCTTGACTCAATTTGAATCATTTGTTAGTATTTTAATTTAACATGCCTAATATATATAAAAAAAAATTAACATCTGGTTTTTGTTTTTTCTTCTTAATTAAGAAACAGATAGATATTGCGCCTAAATTTGAGTCTTAACTAGACGTGTGCGAATACACATGAAGTTGTCACTAATCTCGTGATATTGAGAGGCGAAGTTTGTGCAAGCGAGTTCGTGTTTTCTCACATCTAGAGAATGTTCACAGTAATTTCTAATTGCTAAATCTCTCAACATCAAAAGGCAAGAGTGTTGTGTCAGGGAGCGATACAAGGGGGGAAGACTACAAACAAGAGTTGGACGACCCCATTTGCTGTGAAGTCAAATCTACCGACCTTGTTGCCCTGTATCTAAGGATCCCCCCCCCCCCAATGGTGTAAATAAAAAAAAAAATCTTAATAAATTGCAAAAAAAAAAAAAAAAAAAAGGAGACAAAATCCCGAGACTAGAGTCAATCGGATATTACGACGACGAAAACCAAGCCTTAATCTTCACGCCGTTGGGGAAAAAATCGGGAGAAAAAGGTTCAAACGAGCAAAAGACAAAGAAGAAGAAGAAGAAGAAGAAGAAGAAGAACAAAAAAAAAAAGAAAAGGAAAACAAAAAAATAATAATAATAAAAGGCAAAAAAAAGCTCCCCCGCCCCAATCTCCCACTCATATTTCCAAAACAACCCCCCCCAAAAGAGTACATCTCAATTTAAATTCTCCCCAACCCCTCCTCGTTCAACACCGTCACCAAATCTCGAAAGCCCCCCCTCCCCTCCTCTTGGGCCTCCCACCAATCTTTATGCCAACCCGAGACCCCAAAATTTCATCCGAAGACTTCAAAATTGTTCCAAAAACCGATTCAACCACAGCACTGTTTTTGTTGAAGTCCTAACAATTGTAATTCCCCCAACCCCCACGTCCGAACCAAACCAGACCAAACCACTGACACCACCCATCAGCATTTTATGCCAAATTGTCAAGCAGCAGCAGTAGCAACAGCAGCAGCAAGAACAACGACAACAGCAACAAAAAAGGCAATCTCATTCCAAAGCTGCTTGCTTTCATGCCTACCGAAAATTGGACCTTCAATGTTCTCCACCCCATTTGTTCTCACTTTCTCTCTTCTCCTTTCCATTCCAATTCTCTTCCTCCTCCTGGCTCCCAGAATCTTCCCTCCTCCACTCGCCGTCGCCATCTCCGACTCCGACGAGCATGACGATAACCTCCTCCTCCGCCGGGCCGCCGCTGCCTCCTCCTCCCACCCTTCATCTTTCTCCCACCTCTCCTCCTCCAAGCCCAAGCTCAAGGTTGCCTTCCTTTTCCTCACCAACGCCGATCTCCACTTCGCCCCTTTGTGGGAAAAATTCTTCAAATCCAATAAAGATCTCTACAACATTTACGTCCACGCCGATCCGTCGGTCAATATTACCCGACCGAATGGGGTTTTCAAAACCCATTTCATCGGCTACGCCAAACGGACCTACCGCGCGTCTCCCACCTTGATCTCGGCCACGCGCCGCCTCCTGGCCACCGCCATCATTGACGACCCCGCCAACGCCTACTTCGCTGTCCTTTCCCAGAACTGCATCCCTCTCCATTCCTTTAAATATGTATACAATGCGCTCTTCAATTCCAAATCCTTCGATTTCTCCTCGTCGGACCTGGATTCGACCCAGTACGGCGTCCGGGTCCATTACAAGAGCTTCATTGAGATAATCTCCAAGGAACCTCGGTTGTGGAAGCGGTACGTTGCGAGAGGGAGGCACGCGATGACCCCGGAGGTTCCTTTTGAGAAGTTCCGAGTTGGGTCTCAATTTTTTGTGCTTACTCGCCGGCACGCGCTGACGGTGGTCAAGGACCGGCGTCTATGGAAGAAATTCCGTTTGCCGTGTTACCGGGCAGACGAGTGTTACCCAGAAGAGCATTATTTTCCTACTTTGTTATCAATGTCGGATCCAAATGGGTGTACCCACTATACATTAACGAGGGTAAATTGGATGGGGACCGCCGACGGCCACCCTTATACGTACCGGCCCGGCGAGGTTTCGCCGGAGCTTATTCAAGAATTAAGGAAATCAAATCATTCGAGCTCCTATCTTTTTGCGAGGAAGTTCTCGCCGGATTGCCTGAAACCCTTGTTGGATATCGCCAATCAAGTCATTTTCCGGGACTGAACTGTAAAATTCTGGGTAAGTACCTTTTTTTTCTTTCCAACTTTTTAGTCAAATTATTTTTCTTGTTTGATTTTTCTGTGCACTTGGTGAGTTGAGACATTGAATATTTTTATGCTATAAAGATAGAATTGGCAATGGTAGATCTTTGGTTAGTGGGGTTGGTTTGAATCTAACACTGGAGAGCTGGAGATTAATTGTTTCATTGGGGCCAAGTGAAGAGTCAATTTGGATCTCTTTTTTTGGATGCATTGATATTTTTCTATTGATATTTATAAATGTGAGGGTTGATTCTTCATTGGAACAAAAATTATTAGCCTCAACTTGTTCATGCAAGTCATTGTCATGTTAGACTCTTGCAGCCTACCTCACCAAAATCACCCTCCTCAGAATGACCCGTGACTTGCTTGCGTGTGATCATTTGGAGTAGTGCTACCGTTTGCTCTTTGTTTTGTGTTCCCCCCCCCTCCCCGCGGGTAAAGTTTTGTGTATTCTTGTTAGATCTTGGACTGAACAATATGTGATTGAACACCCTTGTTGCTTTGTTGGATGGTCGAATAAAAATAAACAAGGAAGTTCTGGTGATTTAAGAGATACACATTGCAACTTTGGTATTGTAATCAAGATGCGGTCGAGTTCTGAGTTGTAACAGGATGGCATTTCCCTGTTCGAGACAAGACTATTTTTTCGACCGACGGATTGGCTTCCCGCAAATCTCAGCCAATTCAACTAAATGTCTTCCAACACATTGGACACTAGTGCTGCAAGACTCTTGATTAGGAAAATCTTGATCATGCTTGCTAGTTATATCTTAATCAGTCTTGAACTTGTGTTTTTAGTGCCACTGGCCGAATAGACGTGTCGAAGTGCAAACAATTATTCTTGTTTTTTGCATTTTTACTTTGTGACTGCCGCCCTGTATACAGTTGTCAATCAAATTATTTAGCTGTAAAATTATATTCCCTCAAATCCCATCTCCCGGTTTAGGCTGACTCGTCCGGGTGACTTGAAATTGTACAGGTGATTAAAGATTTTGAGGATATCTGAAGAGGTGAACCAGCATGATGTTGGAGGTAAATTTCCGGGGTGTGGAGATTGGTGTTGTTTTGGAAGAGGCGTAAAGTGCCCACAACTTGCCAACCAACCAACCAACCAACCCCCGAGGGGCCAAACTTAGAAAGAAGTTCTCTTTTTGGACCTTTGAAAACGGGATCATAGGTAGTAGGTACCATATACTAGTGGGAAGCAAAGGCAGATACTTTACTTGGTAAAGGTGTATTTTGATGGCATAACAGCCTCGAAAGCTTTTAATGATGGTAGGGGTTTATGGGGTCCCTTTTTGTTGTGTGTACTTTTGTACATATATATGAGTTAATGAGTGGTGAATCAGGAATTGTGAGTTGATGTCTCAAATGTAATTTCATGAGGAAAAGTGAAATTCAATACATTAATTGCAAAGTCAGTGAGGGAGAGTAATACATGAGTTCAAATTGACAGAATTAAAATCAAATCAATTACTAGAGTTGGATTCCAACCCCCATATTTTGCCTATAACTATTTTTCTCCTCACTCTGCTTCTCGAAGTTTCAGGTGACTAACAAAACTGTTGGGCTGTTTATTTGTTCTTTCATTTGTTTTCTTGGTTTTTTTTTTCTATGTGGGAGTTAATAATTGGCTTTTGGGTTTTTATTAATTTTTTCCTTTGGGCCTTAACCCGAGAGTAAAATGGTTGTAGAGCTGTTATTATCTGCCGCCGACAGCTCCGGTGTCCACTCTCTGCATCAGGTAGTTGAACAGGTGCCAGCTGGCTAACCTCCTTTATCGAAAAAAGACAAGTGTGATTGCGAAGGGCTCACACCTTTTCTGGATTTCATCAAATTAGACTTGCATGTGTCGTTCAAAAGGGTTTGTTGCTTCTACGGTTATTGAATCCACTGCTGATTCTTTTTTTGTTATCTTCAATTTCCTAAATCGAAGGTACCCTTCAAAGCCACTGAAAACAAAACATGCTTGTTGATGTATTTTGTCTGTCCTTTTTCAAAACTTAGGAAAATTTCTTATTTTGTTCAGTTTTTGAACATCTCAGCATTTTTTTTTTTCCTTCTTCTACATCAACAAGATGCTTCGGAGTCGATATATAATTGTTTTTTTTTTTTTGGTTATAATATGAGATTTAATTATTTTAAAGTCTAAATTAATGCAAATATCATAACATTAATTTTTTAGCACTTCATTATTATTATTATTTTTTTTTTTGAGGCACAATGGTCTTCGATTTATTGACGGAGACCCTTAATTCACCGTCCCTTTTAACTTCTAGCATCCATGTGGATTGCTTATGTATGTTAGTCACGTAGGGGTTGTCCAAGAGCTCTGGTGGGATCTTTCGGCGTAGGTTGATCCGAACTACTTACTAGCTTCTTCGGCTTAGCCCTGCAGCCAGTCCACGCACCTTTTAACAGAGTTGGTTCGATTGCTCATCGATTTTTCCGCTTTACGGGGGAGAAGGACAGACAATCCGGGGATGCTTCCGTCGAAGAGTACCCACCAACAGTACGTCACTGGTGGACAAATCATGCTCACTTTGGTATAATCAAAGCAAAAGGGGGCTGTCACGGCTCCACGGAGGTGATTTTCAAACCTTTTCCCCAAGTTCACATGGCATGTATGTAATGGACGGCAAGCCGAGTAGAGACGTATGGCCCACTCTGTGTCTATAGACGCATCATCACCTCGATGGACGGATGACGATTTCGTTGACAAAATATATCCACGAAACAACCTCTGAGCCAAAATGCTGAATCAGTATGTTATCGAGGATTGGGGAATTGAGGAGTCATTCTAGTTCGGCCTTTTCCTTTCAAGTCCATTATTTCATTCCAAACTTTTATATTTTGATGATGATTAAATTATATTTCTTAATTTTACTCTCTCTCTCTCTCTCTCTCTCTTTTTAATTTTTTAAAAAATAAAATCATTAATATTGGCTGGATTTTGATCTAAGTGTAATTTTGGTTTTGATTTTTTTTTTTTTAGAGAATGTGTAAAAAAAATATAGTTTTAAATTTTTATAATTAAATTGTTAATTTTTCATATTTTTATATAGATTTTAAGAAATATATAATTTAATTAAAAAAATAAAAAAAATAAAACTAATTTTCAACGCATCACATTTTTTAAGAGTTACAACTCGTACTCAGAGGGTCCTTCCCATCCCATACAGTCCTAGTTCCAATCGGTTCAAATTAAGCGGTGGAGCAGGAAAGGGTGTCCTTTGTCGAGCATAATGGAGTGGGGAGGGGTTAGGAATGGGAGAGGGTGCTGACGCCGACTCTGCCAGTGTAGTTTGTTTGGTTGATTAACGACCCCAACCCCTCTTTCCTCTGCCAGTGTAGTTAGTTTGGTTGATTAACGACCCCAACCCCTCTTTCCAGGCCTGGCTATGCCCCCCCCGAATGAGCCCAATGGCTCAATTTATATGGACCAACAAAAAAAAAACATTATGATTATTTTCTTTTCTTTTCTTTTTACATTTTTTGACTTTTCTCTGTTTTTTTTTTTAATTATTTTTTTTCTTTTTTGACTTTTTCTCTTTTCTTACTTTCTTGTCACCCATCGAAAGCAACCAAAGAATTTGGGTTTAACCCCACAACAACAACAACAACAACAACAAACAACAACAAAAATCATCATTTATTGAGCCGACCCCGTTGGTTGACCCCACATTTCAGTTCTATTTTATTTTATTTTTATTGAATTCAGTTGTATTTATTTCGAAACAAAATATGAGCCGACAAAGATCGGAACACATTTTCTAACCGTTAGGGCCCGAGCCCGGGCCCGGCCTGCTGGAACAAGTCGGCCCGGCCCACCTTTTTGGGTTTCCCTTCCCCCACGCCCACCGCCGCGCCGCCACCAGCAGCCGCTCAAAGAACCCAACGCGTATTGTGAATTTCTGTTAGTTGCTCCTGCTGCAGATTGATGCGGTTCGATTCGAGGGAACGGAAAGGGATTGATTGATTGAAGAAACAGAGAAGGATGGGGAAGAGCGAGAAGAAGGGGCTAGGTAGGGCGCTCGTGAAGCACCACAACCACATGATCCAGCAGTCCAAAGAAAAAGGCCTCTTTTACAGGTCTCTCCAGAAGAAGGCCCTCCAGTCCGTCACCGACGTCTCCGACATCGACGCCGTCGTCGAGCAATCCGAAGACTTCTTCTCCGTCCCCCGCCACTCCCTTCCCAGCCTCCCCATCAACCTGTTCGCTCTCTTCACCCCCTTACTTCTCCCTCCCCTCTCTCTCTCTCTCTCTCTCTCTCTCTCTCGCTAGACTTAATTTAATTGTTTAGATTTCTGTTCATATTTTTCTTATTTTTATGGTTTAATTCATTGGAAAGTAAAATTAATGTTTTTTCGCTAAGCCAAGAATTTAATTAGTTAAATGTTTGTTTTAAACTCCTGGGCCTTAAAAGGATGATGCTTTTTCGCAGGGACACAGGGTCCAGTACAAGTGATGGTATGACACCTGAGGAAAGGAGAAGGCAGCAGAAGGAAGAGGAGGCTCTGCATGCCAGCAGTCTCCGAGTTCCGCGCAGGCGCGTAGCTTTTGTTGAATATTTATTTGTCAATTGATTTTTGGGCCACTGTATTGACTTATCGTAGGAAATTTTGCTTGCTTTTCTGTAGGCCGCTGTGGAATGCTGGAATGTCTGTGGAAGAGCTCGATGCTAATGAGAGACAAGCTTTCTTGAACTGGCGTCGAACCCTTGCGAGGTGAGATATATCATATACCAGTGCGTTTGTGTGCCTGCGTGCGCGTGGATTGGTTTCAGTGTCCGTGTATGAGCAAGTATATGAGCCAAAACGAGTACATGTTAGAAAATTTGTTTCACTTGGTCAAGCTAGAAGTTTGAATAAGAGGGTTCTGGCTTTACTTTCATTCAAATGTTAAACAAGTCAGTTGCTATGTAGGAGTAATGAGATGGCCGGGATCCTCCTACTCTGAATCTTTTGAATTCAAGTACTATATAATGGTTGTTTGCTATTCAAACAGTTATATCTGGATGATATATCAGAGTCCTAGTTTCCACTTGGAAAATTGTTTTATTTTGCCTGTCATATTGTCTTGGATCTAACTAGAATGAATTCAATACCAACCCTAATTGATACATTTGAGTTGCATGTGATACAAGTGTGGAATGCTTACTCACAGTTTGTTTTTCTAGTTTTTAAGAGTAAATAAACCCCTTGTCCAATATTCATCATTGGATTGGGTTCATTGGCATCTTTTTATGTTATAATTTTTCTTTTTGACTGTAATTGCTTCAGCCTTGAGGAGAATGAGAAACTTGTACTTACTCCATTTGAGAAAAATCTGGATATTTGGAGACAACTTTGGCGGGTGCTTGAGCGTAGTGATTTGGTAAGTTTCTTGTTTTTGAACCATGTGATATGTGATGTGAAGATCATGCTTCCAAAATTGAACATCAACCTTCTTTTCCTTTGCCAATTCTCTTGTTCCCTCCTTGCATGCGTGTGTGTGTGCATGTGTTTGTGTGTGTGTGTGTGTGTGTGTGTGTGTGTGTGTGTGACATACAACTGTTGTAAATGAGATAACCTAGAATGACCATCAATAATTGGTTTCATGTTTGCCTACAAAATAAGTGCATGCAGAAACCTGATTTGTTCATTCAATAGTTCACCAGCTGTTTGTATCTTTACATGCATTGCAATGAAAGTCTGCATTGTGAGCCAAAGCTAGGTTCTGCCCCCTGGACTCTGATCAATTAGACTCTGATTTTGCTGTCAAATTTTAGAACTACAGCAATAATGACTTGCATCATGATTTTGCATGCTTTATATGCTAAAGGTGTAGGAATTTTGATGAGTCACAGGGTACTGGGATATTTTAGGACTGAGGCTTATGTCATCTGAAAAGTGTAACAATTTGTGTCACTATTACACATGGTAGCATTTGTTGGGTGTGTATTCCATGCCCCAACCCTTCTACATGTTGACTTGATCAGCATTGCAATAAGTATCCAAATTTGATACCATCTAAGTATGCAGCTTCCTTACTCTTTTAAAGTGTTTTTGTGACTGTACCTATTTATGGGCATGGCTATGAATCGGATGCATCTCTTAAGGATGTCTGATTTATGCACATCTGCTGCCTGTTGAAATTGATTTCCATTTGTTAATGAGTGCAGCAGATTAGGTATTTCCTTGTGTGGTATGTTATTTTCTGACATTCTTTTATGCTTTTCAGCTGGTAATGGTTGTTGATGCCCGAGACCCCTTGTTCTACCGCTGTCCTGATCTTGAGGTATTGTTTTTACTCAGTCATTTGGGATATGTGGCTTAATTAATTGAAGGAAGTGGATTTAATAGGAGGCACATGTAAGGATGGGAATATGTAGGTTGACTTTATAAGAAGCAATTTTGTTAAAGAATTGGAAGATATGAGATGCTTCCACAATGCCATGCCAAAAGAATTATTTTGCAACCAGTACTTCAGAATTGAGTACTTTATTGCTGTAATGATGATGGTCATCTTGAAGCTGTGATCAGATTTTGTTCCAAGAGACATTGTTATACAAATTCATACAATATCTCATTTCTTCCCTCTCCTGCCTTTCATTTCATTTCCTACTCTAGAATTTGTGAGACATCATGTAAACTGGAGAACTTGTGCCAAAGTGTTGATTTATGTTACTTGGAATCTTCACCTCAAAGTACCTATCTCCCAAATTTTCATGGGATAAAAGTCTTAGGGATGCTCTGCAATAAGGGGGAATCAGCTAAAGTATGACACTTGGGTCCATCCCCAGCAACAAATCCATCTAACATGAAGTTAATGGTCAACTTACCTGGGATAAATCTGAAACAAGGAATTATGCTTTAATTGACCTCTTTAAACAGTTCACAGATTATCAGTTTTTCTGCAGTGAGTATGCAAATTCTTTCTGAATTTGTTTGTCAAATCATTTTGTACTTAAAAATCAGGGATTGAATGATTGATATTGGTCTTTCACTTGTCCCTCCATCATTGTTTTCTGTGGAGTTGGTAATATTGATATTGTTATGCAATACAGTCATATGCACGGGAGATTGATGAGCACAAGAGGACTTTACTGCTTGTAAACAAGGCAGATCTTTTACCATTGTCAGTCAGGTTAGTAGGTCCTGTTGTTAACTTTTGGTCTCTCTTTGATTATCTGCTTCTTTAATCTTTTAAATATTATTTTCTTTGTGTAATTGGCAGGCAGAAATGGGCGGAGTATTTTCGTTGCAATGGGATTCTCTTTGTGTTCTGGTCAGCTAAGGCTGCATCTGCAGCTCTTGAGGGGAAAAGGCTTAATGACCCATGGAAGGCAGAAGCTGCACTGCAAAAAACAGACGATCCTGATAAAGCAATATATGGCAGGGATGAGCTTTTGGCCCGCTTACAGTTTGAGGCAGAGGAGATAGTTAAAATGAGGAGAAAATCGGGCTCCAGTGGGACTAGCTCATCTCTCGGTGGAAATTTTGCTGGAGATTCAGCTCCTAAGAATGTGGTAGTGGGATTCGTCGGATATCCAAATGTGGGCAAAAGCTCCACAATCAATGCTTTGGTGGGCCAGAAGCGAACAGGAGTAACATCTACTCCGGGGAAAACAAAACATTTCCAGACGCTAATAATATCTGAGGAGCTGACCTTATGTGATTGCCCTGGATTAGTGTTCCCTTCTTTCTCAAGCTCAAGATTTGAGATGATTGCTTCAGGGGTGTTGCCAATTGATCGAATGACAGAGCACAGGGAGGCTGTGCAGGTTGTGGCCAATCATGTCCCAAGGAACATTATCGAGGAAGTCTACAAAATAAATCTTCCAAAACCTAAACCCTATGAACCACAGTCTCGTCCTCCTTTGGCAGCAGAACTTTTGAGGGCTTATTGTGCATCTCGTGGGTATGTTGCATCTAGTGGACTGCCTGATGAAACAAGAGCTGCTCGTCAAATTCTGAAGGATTACATAGATGGGAAGCTATTGCACCATGAGTTACCTCCTGGAATGCTGAGTGAGGATGGAATTGTTGAAGATGATGCTGGATCCAGCTTACCGGAAGCACATGAGTCAGATTCCTCAGATACTGACAACCCTCCAGATAGTCACAGTGAAAACACAAATATCCTTGAACATGTACTAGATGATCTGAACTCTTTTGACATGGCTAATGGGCTTACTGCCAAGAAAAATACCATAAAGAAGCAAAATGCATCACATAAGCATCATAAGAAGCCCCAAAGAAAGAAAGATCGTTCTTGGAGGATTGGAAATGACAATGCTGATGGAACACCAGTGGTAAGGGTCTTCCATAAACCAGTTAATACAGGTCCATTCAAAGTTGGGTAAGCCTATATGTCAGATAATGCATTGAAACTGGCACCTCCTGTGGATCATTTTTCCTGTACACAACTCAGCAGTCTCTTGGCAGATACTATGTCCAACAGCCATGTCCCTTGCACCGTAATAGAGAGGAAGAAGGGGGCGACAAATGGAGAAGATATTCCAATAGCTTAAGCTCATGGGCCATTGATTTGTGTTGGCTTGTGTATCTTATCTGTGCCCAGCCTACTTCTGCGGTTCCAACTACTTATTAGATAGTTTTGTTTCTTCTCTCCGTGTGCTTAATTAAAACAGATATCGTGATAAGGTTGGGAGGATTTAATGTTTGTTAATGTGGCAATTTATGGCTTCATTCCAAATGTGAACCTCTTGTACTTTTAAAACAGCGGCTAATTGAATACTGAAATTGGTTAAATTTGGGCTACAATGACCCGGCCCCTTCGAATGATTGTAGATTCAGTAGTTAGCAAACTCTGAATGGAACCTGGCAAAACTGCTCTCCACCTTGAGAGGTTTATCCCATTTAATTTTCATAGTATTTGTGAGGATGATCTGCTCAAGGGCAGGTAGGGAAAATGGACTTAGGTTGTGTGTGTGTGTGTGTGAATCAAACTCAATTTTGTGCAACTTAATGCACTACCGAATCAGGGTTGGATTGAATTATGTGGCTTTTTCATCGATGATCGACCGTATTATTATAGACTACAGGCTAGACATTATATTTGTAACATCTCTGGTTACTCGATTGGGATAATTACTCTTTGGCAACATTAGATTCTTAAATAGAAATTTAACATTTGATTCTTTGGCAACACTTTTGAGAGGTTATATTGTAAATATAAAAAAATAAAAAATAAAAAATATATATATATATATATTTTATTTTTTATTATTATTATTTTTTAAACAGCAACTGTTTTGAGTCTAAAAAGTACTTAAAGAGTACTTTATTAATCAGCTACTTTTAGGGATCTATATCGACAATCAGCAGACAAGAAAAAAATTACCAGAGACATATGTGCTGTTATTCACAAACTGAGCAACAGTTACTAAGTTTAAAAAGTCAAATTAAACACTCTTTTCACCCCAAAAAAAAAAAAAAAAATATTTTCAGGTACGTGTGATGCGTCAATAAATTTGAGATCGAAAAGCCCAAATCAATTCAAAAATTATATATATATATATATATATATATATATATATATATATTCTTTATACTAGGCTAACTAATCTTATAACAATAGCATCTTCATACAAGGTACGAATTGTACGAGATTCAAATTTGTAAGTGCTCCATTAGCTAGAACTACTGAGCTATTAGTGCCCGGTGCCAGCTCCATGGTCCAGAGTCCAAACGCTGGCGCGACAAAATGAGAGAAAAGAAAAAAAAAAAAGAGGTTGTAGGCGTCCTAAACTTAATTTAAAGAAGAAATTATAAAATTTGGACACAACAACAAAGTTGTTGGGAAGAAATTTGAGGTTCAGATTTTTAACTCTATTAATTATTCACAGAATATGAGTTTTAATTTTATTCCCCTTCTCTTAACTATACAAAGAGTAGAACTTACAATTGTTAAAAATAAAATCAAATTTGCCATCAATTTTTATAGCACACTATATAGAAGGAACGTAAGAATAGAATTTGAATTCCCAAATTTTTGATATTAAAAATGACTCCTATATCAATAAATTAGAATTCATTGGTTAAAAATAGATAATTGTAGGTCTTGAAGCTGACCATTTCTAAATAATACATTGTACCATCGTTTCCTGTTAAATGCTTGGCATGAACATCGGGGGGCGTATAAAACCGCATCAGTACATCGCCACACGACATTATCCATCACAACGAAAAAGAAAGGGTGCTTGTGTCCATCTCTCTTACCATATACATATATATATATATATATATATATATAATATTCTAATTTAAAATATAATATTAAACTCACAAATTTTATTATTTTAAATTTTAAAAATTTCATATTTTGAAAACATTTGACCACTTAAGAATATTTAAGTATTGAATTAGTTAACAATTTTATATTTCTTATAATTTATTATTTATTTGACACATACTTAAATTTTTTTATTTTCTTAACAAATAGCTCAAAACTTGTTAGAAATTTAAAATTTTATTATTTCAACCTCGAGAAGTTTTACTATTTTAAAAATTTCACTTCTTCAAAATATTTATATTTTAAATTACGCGAATTTTCTCTTCTTAAAAAAGAAAAACAAAAACAAAAACTTTTACTCATTTTGAATATTTTATTTGCCAACAATAACAACTAGACTCGTTCGAAGAAACAAATCGTGTAAGGTCCGACCCGGTACAAAATTTTCTTTGACATTACCGGGTAAAAGCCTAGTGGTCCGGTGGTGGGCGTGCCACTGCCACGTACCTAGCCAACGCTTCAACTCTTCGCTTGCGCAAGCTTTCAAAACGGCGACTGGGCTGAGAAAGATGAGTCAGCGGTAGATTCTCAGAGTAGAACCCAATCATGACGCCAATGGGCCACAACTCAACTTAGGTGGCTAAGCCACGTCTGCGATGACCATATTTTGATGACATCAATTTTTCATTTCAAAAAGATTTTAAACTCTGTCTAATTTAATGCATAATTCAATTTAAATTGTGACATTACATAAAAATAAGATAAAGAAAGGTCGATACTCGGTCAAATTTTTATAAAAATTTAGAAATTTATAAGAAAATTATTAATCTTTGACAACCAAATAAACTTAACTATTAATTTAATTAAAAAAAATTATGAGGTCCTATCTATAATAGTTATAAGCTAATTAATAAATTAAAAAATAAATATGAACATCAAAATTTCTTACCTTAAGTCTAAAACTTTTTGTTTTTTTTTTTTTGGGCAATGTCTTCAAATTTTTAATTAAATCAAAATATTGTAAATTTTATAAATTAAAATAATATTTAAATTATAGTATAATAATTTATAAAATAATAAAAAATAACCCACGTGTCCTACCTCGTAGCTTGAGCGGACTTATTGTTATAAATACTCTAGTTTTCTAAAATATATGAAAAGATATTACCTTTGAATGAATATTCGAGTAAGGTTCGGTGGAGCCCAGAAGGAAACATGGAATCTCCGGGAGGAATGCGTGTCTGAATGAATTTATATTTAAAATACATTAAGTGGAATGTGTTAATATAATACAATTTTACGAGTAATTATAAAAAAATACATAACATTTAATTTAATGTATAATTTTATTTTTTGACTACCGACATATATTGAGAAAAATAACAATAGTATTATTTTTTGTAAAAAGTGAAAATATTATAAATACATATTTTTATTTTGAATATTTGATAAAAAAGACAAATGAATTAATTTGAGAATAATAAATATTACAGATAATACATGCATATTAAGGGAAAAATATTAAGAATTGAAATATTTGTAGATCATATTATTTTATATAGTAAAAAAAAATTTGGGTTTTTATCTTTGATTTATAAATTTAGTGGGAACATAGATTGCTCTTTAATAAGAACAAACAAAATTTCTCCTCGGTCCGTCACATTTTTTTCTCAATCCATCCATGTACATAGATCCGCCCGTGTTAGGGGGTCCGAACGACGCGAACGGGTGGGCCCAAGCAGTCTGTAATGTACGTGCCAGGAATGATTGGGATCGCCCTACGTAGTTCCTAATCTAACAGGCAGCAGAGCAGCGTTGTCGCAAAGCTACGGCCACATCGCTGCTCCCTAAGAGTCTTAACCTATTCTCAGTGCTTGCAACGAGAGCCGTTACAAAATCAGACCATCATCTCGAGATCCTTCTTTATTATTATTATTATTATTATTTCATTGAAAAATAATAAGTGCAGTTATCTTAAACGAAAAAGGAACACGGGAGCGGGATCTCTGTGCATTCATTTATTTAAATTGCAAGTCTTGCCATGATTTTCATATTGCATTTAATTCAAATGCAACTGGAATTCATTAATCACAGATTCAGCATCGAGCATGCGATATTATCTGTCACTCTGATATTAAGAAATTTATTGAAATGTTGCAAATTGGGTTTGCCGAAGAGCCTACACTCGAGGTCCCAGCCTCCGCAAAACTTGGCAGCTGGGGGGCACACGTACAATTTTTGAAATTGACGCCTACAAGGAAGTGTTAAAAGAAAAAGAAAATTTTTAAATAAATATAAAAATATAAATCTAAATAATTTGTATATTATATATACAAAATATTTTATATATGATATATAATTTGTTTATTTTTAATAAAATTTTATATTTTGTTGTATTCACGTAATAAAATTCTAAAAATAAATCTTCGGATTAGTTAGTTGACACGTCATAAATGCAAACCTCAATCCATTTTTAGTTAGTTTTTTACAGGCTTACCTCACCTGATGCATACATTAGCATCATTTGTAAGCTCACTTAGACATTCTTTGTACGTTGACGTGACAAATGCTTGGCATATACAAAACATAGCTTTTTTTTTTTCTTTTTGGGTAATTAATATTTTAAAATTCTGTCTTACAAATTTTGAAATTTAATTCAAAAAACAAAAATAAATTTTGTAAAAATTAAAATATTATTTTCGTTGTAACTCACGCGTTATCCTATCTCCGGTTAGTCTGGTAATCCAGCCTCCTTTCTCGGCCGTCATCTACTTCTGACGGCGCCCGGGCTCGCCGTCCGTACGCTGCCAAACTGGCCGCTAACGGTGAATGAAAATAATAAAAAAGAAGGCTGAACAAAAATTAACAATTAATTAATATAACACTATTTTTTATTTTTTATGGGCAATTTGTTCAAAGATAAATTTAATTTACAATCAAATTATTTGATGTGTGTGTATATATATAGGTAAAAGAGAGGCTTGGAGATTATCTCCGTACCGTTTCTTTTTTTTTTTTTTTTTTCTCTTTCTTTCTCAACTGGCTCCACGCTACTTTCTTTGGCTCGCAGAAAGGCAGAGAGAGAAAGCGTGAGAGAGAGAGAGAGAGAGAGAGAGAGAGAGAGGGAGGAGGAGGAGGAGGAAAGGAAAGATATACTTTTTTTTTTTCTCTCCGCTTTAAAATTTTCCCGGAAAATTGCTGGGAGGTTTCTCTTTGATTGGATTGTGGAAACGCCGTCGTCGATCTTTGGCTAGGGTTTCGATTAGTTTCAAGCTGAATTGTGGAGAAATGTGGATTAGTGTTGCGAATTGGTTGAAATTCTAGCTCCGATCTTGAGCAATTAGGGCTCCGCTTGGGCTGGTTGAGGAGATGGATGTGGACTCGTCAACGATGACGGAGACCGATCACGTTCCGGCTGTGCTAACCGCTTCGTCGCCTACCGCAATGGATAGGGAGCAGCAGGTGGGCGAGCAGCCGCAGCCGGCGGGATCTCCGGCGGCGGCGGAGACGGCGGAAACGTCACCTCCAACATCGGCGCAACCACAGAGTGCCGTGGTGGGGCCGCGGACGGCGCCTACTTACTCGGTTGTGGATGCGATTATAGAGAAGAAAGAGGACGGGCCGGGGCCCAGGTGTGGCCATACGTTGACGGCTGTGGCTGCTGTTGGCGAGGAGGGGACGCCTGGGTATATTGGACCGAGGCTGATTTTATTCGGTGGTGCTACGGCGCTCGAGGGCAATTCTGCAGCCTCGGGGACTCCTTCTTCGGCTGGGAATGCTGGCATCCGTATGTGTTTCAACTAAATTGGTTCCATTTTTATTGTTCTTTCAATTTCCTTTTCTGGTTTGATTGTTTTTTAACTTGTAATTCTTGCTCCGAAGTTTATGTGTTCTTGGAAACTCTGATTCTTCGAAGCCTGTTTTCTTTTAACCTGCTTAAGTGTTTTTGCTTCTTTTGATTCTAATATTGTTGAGAATTAAGTAATTGTGGCTAGATAGGTTGCTGCTAGGGGAACTTTAAATTTAACTTGGAACAATCATTTTTAGTTAGTGATTTCAATGTTGTTAATGGTGTAGTAAATGACAGTGTAATCTTTACTGCAGTGTTGTCCCGATGCTATTCAGTTGACAAGCAATGCGGGAACTCATGTCTGTTGAACCTTTTGCATTTCAAGTGCTGCACATTTCTCTTCTTGTTTTCAATTATTGTTTGATCAAATGATTTTGTTATGTACTGTTCTAGGGGCTTGTAATGCAGTTGGTGTATTGTTCATGTATTACTTATGATCCAAAATCTCATAGTTGATTGAGCTTTTGAGGTTTTAAGTGATATATGGCTGCTTTTGGTTGGATTTAGCAGTGTCAAGCTACCTGATTATGGACAAAACTGATGTAGCTGTCATTTTTGTGCTTCAAGTAATGTGGATGACATTTTAGTTTTAGATCCGATACTTTTATTGTACTCTACAGTGCTTAGGTTTCTAACAGTTTTAAACGTAGATGCATAGGTGCCTTGCTAACCCTAGCTTTCTCTCTTTTTAATTTTCCACCTTCCTCCCACCTTCCCTTTTATCCTTTGTAATTTCATGAAGCCTAGCATTTAAGTTTGACTTGGAGGGACATAGGTTTCTTTTTGTTTTGTGGTTTGGGGAGCTTTATCTTTGTAATGAGAACTTAGGAAAGGGGATTGGCCTCCGATGATTTCCTTGAGGGGATCAATCTCTAACAAGTTAAGTAGATTTTAATTGTATTTAATTGCTTGAATAAAAAACCATAAGACATATATTTGTAGACTCCAAAATTTGACTTAACAATTAAGAAAAAATTTATTTTTAAAAGGACTTTATCAATTATGTATGTTAATACAGAAATAATAAGACTGATAGGGAAATAATAAAAGACTAATACGGAAATAATAAAAAAAAATATTAAATGACATGATTGATAATTATCTCATAAAATGAGGAATCATATCACTTTGGTGCAAGTAGCAATGGCTACTAACTTTATTGGCGTAAAGGGGACCTAACTTTATTCACTTTTGATTTCTTGTGTATTCTTGTAACTTCTCTCTGTGGTTTAAGTACCATGATGTTTTGAATTTCAAGTAAGTTAACTTGCCTTTATTATCACTCATCAAAGAAACCAAAAAAAAAAAGAATTTTTGCCTTTTGTTATCTCATTCATCTTCATGTTGTCTATGACTGTGATGATGGTTAATCACATTAATTGCCTCAATAGGTATTGGTTTTGATTTTTCAAGAAGAAGAAGCATAAAGGAATCTCAAGTTTTGTACTTTGCTAGGTTGCATTTACAAAATGGCATGAGATGATGAATTTGGCTTATCCTTTTGGAGTCTTGCCATGGAATTGTTTTTCATTTTGAATTTTTGTTACCTTTGTAATTTGGTTGAATTGCAGGATTAGCGGGTGCCACTGCTGATGTTCATTGTTATGATGTGTTGACAAATAAGTGGTCAAGGTAAGTTTAGGATTCTTCATTACATCAGCCTGCAGCTAATTAAGAACACTGCTTCTTACTCTACTGTAGACTATACCATTATCATAATGAACTTGCTTTTTGTTTTTAGGATTACTCCTTTTGGAGAACCACCCACGCCGAGGGCAGCTCATGTGGCGACTGCTGTGGGAACTATGGTAGTTATTCAGGTTAGATTTTGCAAATTATTTGACAATTATACACTTGGGAGTAGTTCAATTGATTTTATCATGTATTATTTTAATTTGTAAATGACAACTAGAACTGAAATTTTAACACAGGGTGGAATTGGTCCAGCTGGTTTGTCTGCTGAGGACCTTCATGTTCTTGACCTCACACAGCAGAGACCGCGATGGCATAGGTTTGGCGCTGAAAATGCACTTGCTCATTTTTGCACAATTATTACATACTTCTGATAAAAGTAAATGCTCATTTTCTCTCTAGAGTTGTTGTTCAAGGCCCTGGACCAGGGCCACGATATGGGCATGTGATGGCTTTAGTGGGTCAAAGATATCTCATGGCAATTGGAGGAAATGATGGTGAGTCACTTCACATTCTGTTCATTCATTTTGTGTAATGTCTTTAATTAACATTTTTATCAAACATTGTGAATACATGGATATCCAATTTGAAAACCATTAATGCATCTTTAAATATCTGTTTCTTGCTTATTAGGAAAGCGACCTCTGTCTGATGTTTGGGCCCTAGACACAGCTGCCAAGCCCTATGAGTGGCGAAAATTGGAACCAGAAGGGGAAGGCCCACCACCATGCATGTAACATCTCTCTCTCTCTCTCTCTCTCTCTCTCTCACCTACACACACACACACACACACACACGTGTGCATGCGTGTGTGCAAGCACCTCCACACAACACACATACTCCCAAGTACTCGCATGCCCACGCAAACTTGGACAGATGGGCAGTTGCATAAGTGGGAGTTTGTGGTGCTTTCTGTTGATTTTTTTTTTTATACTTAGCTATGTGCTATGTAGGTATTTATAATTATAGACTTTAACTTCTATGGCCCTCATGGCTAAATTCATGTCTTGTTGATGGAGTGCGGTCATTGACGTCCTTGTGAAATTTTGTTCATGTGGTGGTTTCCAAATCTGTAGTCTTGCTGTGATCTACTAGAAAGAAACTTTGGACATTGATGTAATGTAAGTGGTTATGGAATCTTGCATTCAACAACTCTTATTATTTGAGAAAGGAAGATATCCAATTTTCTGTAATCCTTATTGTATTGATTTTTAACATGTAAGCCACTTTACCATTTCTTCTTCCTCTGATTTATGAACACTTGTTGGGACCTTAAGCAAAGATTTGTTGCAGTATTGCAAGTGTTTTAACACCTATAATTAAGATTTATTATCATTGTTGCACACTTGGAGTTTGCTTCAGTTTTATATTCTTATCATATTCTGTTGTCCCTGATGTATGATTAGGTATGCCACGGCAAGTGCACGCTCAGATGGGCTTCTTCTACTTTGCGGTGGAAGAGATGCAAATAGTGTGGTATGTTAATAAGTCTGGCCACTGAGCAGTTTGGTTTTGGCAGATCTATTGTGGAATGTTTATTAAGCCTTAATGGGCTTTATAATTATAAATTCTGATTGTGAGAGACAATTCAGGAATGTATTCTTGTAAACGTAAATGTTGGCAAACATTATGTCTAGAAATATTAGTCTCCCAAGGGTCATCACGATATTGAAATGCTAAATGAAATTTCTGATTGCTAGCACTGAAGATAATTAATGTGTGGAAGAATTTTGCAAAGCCAAATGAGCTGGGCTTGGCACTTATGCTTGTAATGATCTGGGGAATCAACCCACCTGGGCCAACGTCAGCAAAATGTAGAGTTGGATTTTAAAAGAGAGGGGAAATTCAATTTCTTGTTGTAGGTCAATGATTTAAGCGTATTATGGATCACTATAATCTGCAGTTGCATGGATCACTATAATCTGCAGTTGCATATCTGTTGCTGGCATTACTGAAAGCCATTTTAAATTGATGGGCCTGGGGACATCCAGACAGGATCTGTCATGAATTTTTACCTGGAAGATGTTGCTCCTGCATGGCTTATAATTTTCCTTTTTGTTGGTTGGTTAGCATAGTCACTTGGTTCCACAGGAACAGGATGTCCTTTTTTTTTTTTTTCATTTCCTTCTACAAATGAAAAGGGAAAGTCAGTCCATCTGAAAAAAAATGAAAAGACACAACATGATTTTTTCCTTTTTTGGCATAATTCCTTGAAAAGGTGGATTCTGCCATTGTTTTTAGATTCTAAATGATTTGATGAATTGGAATTGTATGTCTCAAGCTCCCTTCCTTCTCAAGTCCCATCCTTCTGTTATTGGTAATAAGGACAGAACCCATCTCTAAATACACACGTGCATGCCCACACAGATGTATGGTTTGGATTTGTATGTCTCTGGTTTTAATTTTTTCTCTAAAGAATCACAATTCTTTTCTCTAAATTCTACACTTTTAGATTCTCTTGAACTCTCTAATTCAACTTTGATGGGATGGGTGAAAAATGTGTTTCCTTTTTGTCATTTGGCAGGTTTCATAGTTATTTTCGGGTGCCTTTTGTTCTTCAATATGCTTTATACTTACAAATAGGGTCATGGAAGGTGTTTTCTTCGTGTAATTTTTATTTTCTTGGAAACTCTTTAGTTTTTTTTTCTTTTTAAATTTTACTTTTCCCTTTCTATTAAATTGATTTCATTTGTTGGACTGTCTTCGGGTGCTGTGAAAATTTGTTATCTTGTTGCTGAAGATAGGTTTGACAAATTGTAATCTGTTCTTCCATGTAATTTTTGCAGCCATTATCAAGTGCTTATGGACTTGCGAAACATAGGGATGGCCGCTGGGAATGGGCAATTGCTCCTGGTGTCTCTCCCTCTCCAAGATATCAACATGCAGCGGTGAATCTTCACTCGCTTCAAATTTATTCCCTTTTAGTTAAGTATCACTCTTCTTCCCGGAATGATTAATTACTCCTTGTGTCATATACTTAGGTCTTTGTTAATGCAAGGCTGCATGTGTCTGGAGGGGCACTTGGTGGTGGGCGCATGGTAGAAGATTCATCAAGTGTTGCTGGTACTTAATCATGCTATTTGCAAATGCAATACTTATTTATGCCATATTATGAAGATAATTTTGTATTTATTTTGTCTTTATTATCATTATTTGCACCATAATGATTATTATTGATTATCATACAAAAGTTGCTTTCAAGATGACAATGCTTGTATCTATTTGTGGATCTGTGTGCATTGTGTTTGTCTGTGCTGCATCTACATTCAGGAGCACAAGTAATGTAATAATATATGTTTATATTTCTGGGCAGATGATACTTTCTTGTTCTTTACATGGAGAAGCTTCTGTTCTTAGATTGAGGATGGAATTGCAATTTGAACTTTGAAGCAAGTATATTTGGATTTGAAAGACTTGTTGTTGACCTTAGTGGTTAATACTATTTCATTTGTGATTGGCATTTGCTGAGTTTGAAATAATACAGATGCAGTGCATATATCTGAGACCTGAAGTTATCCAAAAATCTTTTTTGTCTTCTTGGTGGTGAATAATAGTATTTTGTTTTTTTTTTGGGTAGTTATTCTTTTTGTCTGCTTCCAACTTATTGTGACAAAATATGACGAGTATTGTTGCACTTTATCCGCCCGGTATTAGCCTTTTGTTTAGTGCTTTCACCATGCACCCATTTTTTTGTGCGTGTATGTGTATGCAAGTGTATGAAGTTTTTCTAATTACTCTAGCGTGTGTGTGTGTTTGTAGATGAGTTGAGCATTTTTGCAGCAACATAAACTAAGTGTTCTTGTTATTCCTACCAAGAGTGCACTTGCTAAGATTGCTGCATTATGCTCTGTAAAGAGATGCTGTGGCCAGGGAATTCTGACAAAACCTTATCATTCTCATGTAGTCTTGGACACTGCTGCGGGAGTTTGGTGTGATACGAAGTCTGTTGTTACTAGTCCAAGAACTGGTAGATATAGTGCTGATGCTGCTGGTGGGGATGCTGCAGTTGAGTTAACAAGACGTTGCAGGCATGCAGCTGCTGCGGTTGGTGATCTGATATTTATTTATGGTGGTTTACGCGGTGGTAAGTATCTAAGCTACTTATCTTGATAATTCTTGCACTATTTGGCCTGTTTCCTCTTTTTGATGATGGGGCCAACTACTACCAAGAATAGCTGTATAAAGGATATGCTGATCATACAAGTGTTCTCCTGGAAAGGTGGACGGTGACACATGAAGATGATTTCATTTGATTCTTATAAAAGGGACCAATGGGGGCTTGGAGGCTGAAATTGACATTGTCTAGAATAGAATTGGGGTGTAATATGCAATATTGTCAGAGGCTCAAGTAGAACAAAGCATGATACACTTCAATGCCTTTATTGCTGACACTTTGCAGAGGGCTAACACTAAATTCTTGGCTCACATATCAAATTCTTGGAGGACCCAGGAATTTGGTTGAAAGTATGAAAGCATTTTGGATTCAAGACTCGCTCTAGAGATGATGTGGAAGCCAGTATAGAATTCATTGTAACAAGTAATAGTGTGCATATGTATTGATGGCTTTTAATCCCATCCTTTTTCTTTTTATGGATTTTTAGAATGCTGTATAAACTTCTTGTCTAATTCATCTCATGACTTGTTTTTATTTGTTCTTATTTTTGGCCAAATGGTTGGTGATGGTAGATGAAAGCAATTCAGTTTAATTTTGCATGTTAATGGTAGTACATATAGTTTAGTGTAAAAATTTTTCCTAGCTCAATCTAGGAGTTGCACAAAGCTTTTCTAATTTGTTGACCTTGGATGTCACATCAATTCTATGCCCTTTTGAAACATCCCAAAATTCATAGACTGTTAGCATAGTTACAAGTTACATTCTTGCTATAGGTGTGTTGCTTGATGATCTACTTGTTGCTGAAGATCTAGCTGCTGCTGAAACAACCAGTGCAGCTTCCCATGCTGCAGCTGCAGCTGCTGCATCTAGTGTGCCAGGTGGGCGGATACCTGGGAGGTATGGATTTGTTGACGAAAGATCTAGACAAACTATGACTGAAGCCACACCTGATGGTGCTGTTGTGCTGGGTACTCCAGTTGCTCCTCCTATCAATGGTGATGTTTACACTGATATAAGCACTGAAAATGCAATGGTTCCTGTACCCAGGTAGGTTGGGTACCACCTTAGTGTTTTTATTGTCATAGAATGTGGATAAGATTTTCTTCAATTTTTTAAAGAGCTAATGCATATGCATCATCACACAGGAGAACGAGCAAAGGTGTTGAGTATTTGGTTGAAGCATCAGCTGCAGAAGCTGAGGCTATCAGTGCTACTCTGGCTGCTGCAAAGGCACGGCAAGTTAATGGAGAAGTTGAGTTGCCAGACAGGGAGCGCACTGCAGAGGCTACCCCTAGTGGCAAACAATTATCTACCATGATAAAGCCTGATTCTGCTGGACCAAATAGTGTTCCACCAGGAGGAGTTCGTTTGCATCATAGAGCTGTAATAAGAATGCAATCTGAAGTCAATTTGGCATGAAAATACTTAATACACCTTATTGATGTTTGCTTCCTTGTGTTGCCAGGTGGTTGTGGCTGCAGAGACTGGCGGAGCCTTAGGTGGCATGGTCAGACAGCTTTCAATTGATCAGTTTGAGAATGAAGGAAGACGGGTGAGCTATGGGACCCCAGAAAGTGCAACTGCAGCCAGGAAACTACTGGATCGACAGATGTCAATCAATAGTGTTCCAAAGAAGGTATGATGAATGGTGTTTTATGTTCTTATTTTTGGCATTGTGACTCTGGTATGCTCATAAATGGATCTGCTGATGATTTATGGAATAGATGATTGATGCAGTGTTGTCCATACAGCTGTTATTGTGCGTGGAGATTACTGGCTTTCTTTATGTGCCAGAAGTTACATTTGGGGCATCTTTAACATTAAAAAATATATGTCATGGATTACAAGAACAGACTATCCATTTTGTTTGTGGGATTTTCAATTTGTGTTAACATTGTAGGAGCAGGATGCATATAGTTCTGCTTGGATTACATTGCTGGATATACCCTTTAGCCCTGTATTTTTCTGGAAGTGGTAGTTTCTCCTGTTTCATGGCTTCCTATCTTATTATACATGCTTTTCCATGGACAATTATCATGGCCATTAATAGGAAGTGGTTGTAATAGCGGGAAGTGTCATTTGTGCACTGTTTTCTTCTTTCCAATTTGATTTCTTTGTCTTTTGTTCAATACTGATGTGGTTGTAGCCCTGCAGAACATTAGCTTGCTTGAACTAGGTGGAACATTAATGTATTGATGTCCATTATTCATCTGTCCATGATTCATCTACCCATGAAATGTTAGGCTACTGGAATGCTATATAGTTGCTTAGATTATCTACATAATCTGAGGGTATGCTAATGGTTGGGATGTTTCACAACTTCCATGATTTGATAATGCAATCATTCCTAATTTCATTTTTTTCCCCTGTTTTTTCCCCTCCTTATCTGCATCCTAATCTGCAATAATATAAAAGGAACTTTAGTGACTTTATTGATCTATTGGAGGGCATACAATTGTTAGATATTTGGATTTGTTTGCATTTGTGATTCTCCTTAAGCCCAATTTTTGTTCTGGACTCTCTTAAGGTTGATCTTTGTTAGGTGGCTTAGAGCTGTTGTGCTTGTGGATTGTGTGTGTGCCCTCTTTAGATGTTGTAGATCAATTGCCTATCATCAATTTTGTTTTTTCCTTTTTGGATGGATTTATGGTTTTGTATTGAAATGCACATTATTCTTCTATTACAGGTCATAGCACATTTATTAAAGCCTCGTGGCTGGAAGCCTCCTGTTCGACGGCAATTTTTCTTTGATTGCAATGAAATAGCAGATCTTTGTGACAGTTCTGAAAGAATATTTTCAAGTGAACCAACTGTTTTGCAGCTTAGGGCACCTATCAAGATATTTGGTGATTTGCATGGGCAATTTGGGGATCTCATGCGACTTTTTGACGAGTATGGTGCACCATCGACAGCTGGTGACATTGCGTAAGTATTTTAACTATATGATCCTGCATCTTGTGCATACTGGTTGATGTGCTGTGGGATTCTCATTTGTTTTAGGATGAGAAATCCTGATTTAGTCAAACCTGCTTAGGCTGTTCAATCCTGTTCAATCCTTACATTCAGACAGCTGACCCCTATCAAACTTGTGATTAAGGTTTAGTTGACTTGAGTTGTAGAACATAGACAAGTTCCTGTCTCAACATGATGTCCGCATTAAATTCTCTGGAACTGCTTTCTAGCCTGTTTTGGTTGCAATGTTTTGCAATCTGCCCCCCTTGAAATGATCAGTGTAGCCATGGAAATGTGCTAAATCAAAAACCTACAATCACTTTGATTGGTTAATGTGATAATAGATGATCTTCTGACTTGTATTATTCTTGGATAAAGAAGAAAAGCAATTCTGTTTTAGTTGAGTTAATTGGGTAATCTGGGATGCTTATTAGATCTGGAATGATGCTAATTTTGTTTTGTGACTGTCAGATATATTGATTATCTCTTCTTAGGAGATTATGTTGACCGGGGCCAGCACAGCCTGGAGACTATTACCCTTCTGCTTGCATTGAAAGTAAGGCTTGCTTGTTTCTACTTCTCTTCTTGTTATCTCTCTACCACCCCCACCTGGTCACCTGTGCAGGTGTTCTTTCAGTGACTTTCTTGGATCTTTCCAAGGCTGTCTTGGTTCTTGACAGGTAATGAACTTGATTTGACACTCTAATGTTGTAGGTTGAGTATCCCCAGAATGTGCATTTAATCCGTGGGAATCATGAAGCTGCTGACATTAATGCCCTATTTGGTTTCCGGATTGAGTGCATTGAGCGGATGGTAAATGTTTTATTCATTCAAAATATACCTTTTTATCAACTCACTTGCTGGCTAAACTAAATTGCTGAACAGGGTGAACGGGATGGAATTTGGGTTTGGCATCGGATAAATCGTTTGTTCAATTGGCTTCCTTTAGCGGCACTAATTGAAAAGAAAATAATCTGCATGCATGGTGGTATTGGCCGTTCAATCAATCATGTGGAGCAGATTGAAAATATTCAGCGTCCAATTACCATGGAAGCAGGCTCAATTGTGCTTATGGATTTGTTATGGTCAGTGCATTTCTATTTTTTTTTTCATTTGTCCCTTTAATCAGTGGTGACTTCTTTCTTTTGAATATTCCTTAGGTCCGATCCAACAGAAAATGATAGTATTGAAGGATTGAGGCCAAATGCTAGAGGTCCCGGGTTGGTGACTTTTGGTGTAAGTACAGCTCTTTTCTTGCCTTATTGGCTCTCTTTCAAATATCTATTGCAAAATTTCTCCTTTCCTTTTCCTCTGCAAGTATAAAATGTTTTCGATGTTGAAAGTAGCAACTAGATGATGTATTGCCTGGCATGATGTGCAGTCTACTTGAAGAGTAGATTTATTTAGAAATATCCTTTAATAGATTGTTCAATTTTGAGGAAAGGAAACCACTGGCTTGGTGGTCTTATGTTCAATATATGTACTGTTGCTATTTAGCATAAGGATGATGGCTTGAGATTGAGTCCATTTAACTTTTAACCTGTTTCTTTGCAAAACATGGCCTTCCTGATGCAATAGCATATCCCATTTACTGATGTCATGATTGCACTGCCCTTTTCCACTATGGACCATAAAATATATCAGATGCTATGGGGGCACCACTTGATTTTCTGCACATTTATTTGGTTGGTGTGTATCATTGTGGAATAGATTTGGCAACTAACTTTTCTCATTGAGGCTTTTAAGTGTCACTTAAGGTACATGTTACACCATCTTTAGAAGGGATAATAAAGCATGTACTTCACACCTGGACTTTTTTGCCTGCTTAAAGATGGTTCTATTTTGTTAGAATTCTTTTACAAGAAGGGTGACTTATAATGATAGAGATACTCCATTGTGACTTAAAAGATTTATAGGTTTGAGTTGCAAAAACAATCTCTGCCCAAATAAAGAAAAAAAAAAGGGTTAGGGCTGCTATATTTGACCTTTCCCTAGACCATGCAATGCTGGAGCCTTTGCTCTGGGAAGCCCTCAGAATTCTTTTAGAATAATATCGACTTGGCATTTTACTTAATAGTAATTTGGCTGGCCGGGGGCAGGATACATCAAATTGTGTTAAAAATAAGCTATTGGATACATCAAATTTAAAAAAGAGCCTTTGGAATTACCTCCTAATGTAAGCTTATAATGCTGTAATGATTCATTGTTGAGTTCTTGGCCTCAAGAAGACGTTCTCATATAACAAAGGGCAAATGTGTGAGGGGCTTCGGCATGTGGGTGTTTGATTCATGCGAATGTGAGTGGCGGTAGGGTTGAAGAAGATTAAACTGGCATTTGATTTGAATGTCCGAGAGTTAGTGGTGGCATGGAACCGGTGGTGCCTTATTGAAGAATAAACTAACAGGACATCATTGGTTGTCAATAATTCTGTTATTTTCTGTGTGTTTCGAGCCTTTTCTTTCAACAGCATATTTTCGTTTGTTTGGTTGGCCTATTTGGACATGTAATTGAGAATTGGTTGTCATGCCAGTAAGGGCTTCTTGCAAAGTAGCAGAGTTGTTTGTATGGTAGGCACTCTGATTGTAGCTGCAATAAATTTGTGGTCTGCTAACCTCGTGATGTGCTTATCCAGCCTGATCGAGTTATGGAATTCTGCAACAACAATGATCTTCAGTTGATTGTACGTGCCCATGAATGTGTGATGGATGGCTTTGAGCGTTTTGCCCAGGGACATCTGATTACACTTTTCTCAGCTACCAATTACTGTGGTATGTTTGTGGTATATATATATTTTTTCACAAGCTTCACAGGTTGTTTAGCATTGTAGTCAGATTCTTGGTCCTTTTTTTTCTCTTTTGCAGGGACTGCTAATAATGCAGGGGCGATCCTAGTTTTGGGAAGAGATCTTGTGGTGGTTCCGAAGCTCATTCATCCTTTGCCACCAGCAATTTCGTCGCCAGAAGCGTCACCAGAATGCCATATTGAAGATACATGGATGCAGGTCCGTACATGTTCCATTCTGCTTGATAATTTTTATTGAAATTATGTTCTTGTAAGTTATATTCCTAGTGATGTTTTCTACCCACTTTTGTTTCTTACGAGAGCAGGAGTTGAATGCAAACAGGCCTCCTACACCGACTAGAGGTCGTCCTCAAGTAGCAAATGACCGGGGCTCTCTTGCTTGGATATAGCAGATCCTTCTGATTGTTTCTACAAACCCGCTATGGGTTCGTATCACTGCCTTGGGTTTCTGGTATCCGTGTGAGTACAGGATGCTGTTTCCAGGAATTCCAAAACTTGTGAAACTGGTTCTGATTAAAGTTCTGAGGCTGTCTGAATTTTATGGCAAGCCTGGGGATGATTGAGACATACAAGTTAAAGAACCAGGTTGCAGGCGGCAATTAGGTTGACTGATTGTGCTAGGAATTTGGGTTTGGGAAGAACTGCCAATTGTAGATTGAGCCACAAGCAGGTAGAAGTGATCAGGGTTGTTTATTTGGAGGGTTTGGTAGTGGTGGGTATTTTTCTTATTAGTTCCGTATATTTTTTTATTCCTCCTTTTTTCTTTAGGTCTAATTTTTTTTTTTTTAATTACTCTGGGCATGGGGTCCTTATATGTATGGTGAGAAATAAAGTCAGTCTTTGTGAGCGTCCATGTATCACAGAGGGTGTTGTGTAATTCTCATTTCTGCCTTTTGTAAAATGTGTAATTTGTGAGAAAATCAGAAACTTTTTGGCCTACAAAAAATCTGGGAAGTTTTGATGGGAATGGCTGTCGGCTGTTGCTCTCTGTTTCTGTAATTGCAAAAGCTAGACCTTCCATTGTTAAAATACGTAGGTCTGACCGTTATAGTTTTTCTCTATTTTATTTTGATTCTTTTTTTTTTTTTTTTTTTTGTGGACCAAAAAAGGGTCCTAGTTTGATGTAGGACAAGACGACAAGAAGATTGTTTTATACTATTCTATAATTTATATTATAATCTTGAATATTTTTATTCTACACTATTTATTTGTTTAGGTCATTTTAGCCTAATTAATATCATTAGAAGACTCACTTTAAAATAAATCGCATTTTCCCCCTTACTAGTAATTGTATACACATAGGGTCTTAAGTCTTATGGTAGGAATGAAATCAGTCTGTTCGAGAATTATCAATCAAATTATCTTTGGAGGGGTATCTTACCTTTGCCAATAAATATCCCCTTGTAAGTGCAAACCAAGAAAGAAAGCCTGAAGAAGTAAAACAGGGAAAGGATAAATGATGAACAAGAATGAAAAGAAATCCGCTTAAATTAAGGTCGTATGTATGCGCTGGTTTGCATTTTAGCCATTCCTCAATTTATTCCCGCTAATTGTGATTCTCAGCTTTTTCTCAAGTAAAAAATATTCAAGTCCATTGGGCTTGGAAGAAAATACTGTGAGAGCTTATGCAGGACAATGTCATCGCACCTTCATCGAGAACCAGAGCCCGGTCGCCGTCAACTATAGTTGGTATCCGATGAGCCACGGTGATGACAGTGCAAACGACCTGTTTATTCTCTTTATTTGTCTTCTGAATAATATTGTCCGTTGCAACGTCGCCATCCTGGTTAAGACAAACAAGCTGCCTCTGTACAAGACTCCAGTATTGTACCATCTTCAGCAACTGCTTTGATATTCATTCGACACGTATCTTCCCATGTTAAAGCCACGCTGTGCAAAATGTTGAACGATACAGAGGGGGGGCACAGGAAAATTAAGGCGCGAAGATTGATGATCAGCCACAATAGTTGACACCTGACAATACATACCCGGAGCATCAAGAAGGCTTTGGTCGTGCCTCACTACATCGGCAGGTTGACACTTGTCGAGGGCCCGAAAAAACAGATTTCTTACTAGAGAGGCAAATATGCATATTGTAATCGTAATGATTTTTGACCATTAGTTTCCTCTCATGTTTCTTGATCTGAGCACTCTTCCAAAGGATCCAAATTAGTCCTCACAGTTCCTTGAAACAATGTGGGATCCTGAGGAATTATGGCAAGACTGGATCTCAAATCTTGGGAGCCTATCTTTGAAATGCCAAGTCCGTCAATAAGAATCTTCCCTCCTGCTGGCTGTACCATCCCGAAGAAGGCCAGAATCATGAGTGGACTTGGCACTGCCAGTTCTGTCCACGACACCTATCCTGTTCCCTCCAGGAAAGGTGCAAGTTATCCCTTTGAGAACCACTGGAGGGGGCAGAGCCATAGTGGAAATAGAGATTCACAACTTCAATTGTCTCGTTGGCAGGCCACTCGGGCTTGGGCCTGCGGTCTTCGATCACTATGGGAGCTTCCCTGGGTATGTAGGTGAATTGAATTACTCCTTCAACCGATACCATCTTTTTCTCAACCTTTACACGGGTTCCATATGACCCATGCCTGAAGCACATTCAAGTTCAGACAACATGTGGCTACCGGCCTTGCCAAGCCTACCCTTCCAATCAAGCAGCTTTTAGCTTCATATATTGACATTAAATGGTGTTTAAGCAGAACCAACTTGAAGGGAATTTTGCAGGACATGATTCTCTTATCAATCAGCTCGACGAAACTGTTTGCTGTAACTTATTTATGCCATCATCCCTCTGTAAGTGTTGGACTCGTGAGGCATGGGATAGAAAGTAACTTACTAGGATCAATTGCTGACTTTGGAAGGCTCACCAAGACGATTAGAACCAGGAAAAAGCCTAAGTTGAAAAGTAAATTTACTCGGGTCTTTCATCAAGAAGCGGTCTTCTCGATTGCAACAACGGATGATCGCTGCACCAGGCAATGGATTCTGAGAAGTGATACAAGACAGGTGCCTTTCTGGTTCCAAACATCCTGGCCAATTCTCTGGCAGTTTTGATATATTAAGCCAGCAAGAAAATTTCTGTTGAGAGTACACAAATGCAGGGTGCTTGGAAGATAACAGCCAATACTAGGGTAAATCACATCCAACACCCTGTGGAAATACTACAATATTAATCTGTTTCTGCAGCTTTTAATTTGGCCTCTGCGGCATAAATGAGTAAGAATCGTCCTCTAATTTAATAAACTTCATATGAAATCAACCTTTAAGCTCTGTTTCTTTCATGCTACCTCAAGCCTACCGCTAGTTGTGGTCTTGTGGAAGTTTATCTGCAATAGTTTCAGCGGCCTTATTGCCTAGATAGATGATGATCAATCACGATTCAGTTTGCACCACAGATATGCTAGAAAACTGGTTTTAAGAAATAAATCAAACTAGCTTGAGGCAAGCCAATAATTAGACTGCACATTTAAGATTTCCTCCTGCAAGTTATCGAATACAACCTTTTATTTTGTTGTTTAGGCAGTTCTATATACTATTAGACAATATTAATCTAATCAAATACTATAATTTTATTTTATTTATTAGTAATTGAAAATTAGCAACAGCAAACCGTAATAACAATCGGCATCAGAAAAACCAATCGGGCATCATTCTATTGTGAATAGCAAATTGATCTCCTGGACCTCTGTGCATCATTCTACTGTGTAACAGAGTGGCAACGACTGTATAGTAAAGATTACCGTACGTGAAATAAATATAATTGCTTGATGTTGATGTAACATGATTTTTTTCCTTTTTTTTTTTTGGTTTGTTGAAATATTTGCTATACACATCTGCCAGAATGGCTCGCCAATTTTACTATCTTTTTGTTCTTGTTATTAAAATTATACGATTCATTGTCATTGTCAGAGACTCAAAATGCTCTTTTTTTTTTTTTACTTATTAAAATAGTAATCTAATTAATAATCTAGTTCATATTAATTCAAATTTGAATCCCTTTATCAGAGAATAAGTTCATGAATTTAAATACATTGTATTAATATTTTAAATTTGTTAATATTAAAATTAAATGTATAAAAATTCATTTAAATTTAATATTATTCAATAGTAAATTATTTTTATGAAAAAATTAAATATAAATAATAATAAATAATTCTTAATTTATAAATACAGTAACTAACAAATTTATTATATATTATTTATTATTTTTTTCGAGTTGTCTCGACTTTTGCATATCTCTGAACTCGCCCAAAAAGAGGCCGCTCACCTCTACTTAGAGGTGACCCGAGAAGCATTTCTGGCCCTAACCATCTAAGCGGTGGAAGATGGACCTCCTAAACCCCGATCCATTTTGATGGGCCTTTATTTTCTTCCGAAATATAGTTTCGAAAACCTTACCTATATCAGAATCGTCCCTTTTAGTGCTATGATGAAGTGACTATACAACACACGATGAAAATCCAAATTATGTTTCTCCTAATGTAATTATACTCACAAATTCCTCAAAGATTGGAACATCATTCCCCAAGATCTCTGAACGATGTTACGGTCTCCATTAATTGTTTAGATCAAATCAAGATTGACTATAGTTTACTAAGTATCTTCAGATTTGGTAAGACCTTCAAGCAAGGCCGTAGTAACAAGTAATAATCTGTCTTTTAAAAGGCAACATACACCCGCCCAGAGCCTCTATAGACTCCCGAGGGGCGTTGGCTGTTAATGTCACAGATGCCAACAAGTCCTACCATGCAAATTAAGTTTTTTTCACAGGCCTTTGAACATAGGACTTATTGGGATCCTCTGTCTTCAGCTTCGGTGGCCGAGTTTCTCCCTTTTTCCCCTGCTAATGTCACGCGTAAGGCATAGCAGAGATGATGAAGAAATGATGGTGTGTTGTTGTCTATTCTTTTAGAGTTTCATGGAATATGTGTATGCATAAAATATAGCTCATCTAAAATAACCGAAATCAGAATAGTCTAACCTTCTTGCCAGTCTTCATGAAATCTCTCCAGCTTGAAACCTGATAATCAAGCAAAAGCATGAAACAGATCTAACCGAGCCAAATATTGAAGTAATGAGAATTATATGACAATACACAGCATAAAAGGCCGAAAAATATTCTTAACTTGTGCCACAATACGATTTTTAATATGCGTTGTATGCACTTCTAAACAAAGGCACATGCCAAATTTTTATGTTGATCTGTGAAAGATTGAATGTTTGGGACCAAAAAATAGCAAAACTGAAAGGGAAAAAAAAAAAAAGAATAGTAACAAAGAGAATGCAAACCAATATACAGTTTTTTTTGGGGTGGTGGGGGGGGAATGCAGGCAAAGCACAGAAGTAAGATGACGGTGGAGATTTTATATGTATTTTTTCAGAAAATGGCTGGAAAAATTTGAGTGCTTTTACTTCATTCTTCCATAAACTTGAGCAAACCAAGCAAGAGTTTCAACAGCTTTCTCCCTCTGACATTCAGAATTATATATGGATATAACATTTAAACAAAAAGATCATGGGGCTTTTCTTCTTGGCATACCTTCCATGACATACAAATTGGTATGATTATCAGTTAACAAAGATTTGATCCATAGGACACTGAACCATAAAGAGAAATGCACAAGAATGCACATATTTGAGAAATAAAAAGCCAAGAAAATCAATGAAATGTAAGAGTTCATGAAGATAGATTAAACAGTGAAAAAAGGAATAAACAGACCCTCTGTTCTCTTGTTCCTTCCCACTGCTCCTCATGCTCACGCTTTCTCTTCCACATCTCCTTCTGCTCTTCTTCATCCTTCTTCAATCTACCTTCTTCTTCTGATATCTGAATGACAAGAGAAGGGGGATAAAAGGCAGGTACTTTAAATTATAACCCTGCAAATAACAAGGAAAAAGAGCTTCCAGCATACCCTCATCTGCATCTTTCTCCTCCGCCATTCTTGTTCAGTTAATATTTCTCGGACCTTCAATTTCAGCTCTTGTTGGAACTCCTCTGACTGCTCATACTGCTGCTCATATTTTCCCTGTTTCACATCGAAGAGAAAAAGAATTGGTAGCATTCTGAAAGAGGTGGCCTTATATTCAGAAATTCAAACAAAAATCTCAGTCCCTTGAAGATGAGTAGACAGATTAGTTGATGAACAACCAAATCATCAAGCAGTGACTAATCTATTAGGTAGAAACTCAACAAGCAATTTTTGAAGGCACACAAGAAGGGCATTGATTCTCTCCACAATTAATGAAGCCAAAAAGGTAGAGATTAGATAAATAGTTGCTAAAATCCTGCCAAATGACTTAACATTTTTGGAGGATTAGTTAAGGAAACGAAAAATTTCATTTGCTGCCAATTTCAACAAATAATAGAGATAACAAACAAGATTTTTAATGTCTATGAGATTCAAGTGGGTGCCAAGGACACCAACATCACAGCAGGTGATATGTACTATCAGCACTTGTTAATTCCAGTATCACACAGTATAAATGATCTCAATAATCATCAACCTGTCAGAAACACAGCACCAAATTTGCAAGACATGATCTAGTGGCCAACTTTAAAATAATCACTTCAATGTCTTAATTGTGCTTCCAGATTCATCAATACAGAATAGTGCCAAGGCAAACACAAAGTAATATCTTGCATACCTCATCAACCAGTGACTTTATTTTGCTAGCAGTATCTTTCTTCAACTGCTTCTTCCTCTTTGCTCTAAGCTCCTCTGTAGTTCACATAATCTTAATCATAAGCAATTTTCATGGCTGACACGATTGATCTTAATGACAAAAGAAGAACTGCCACTCTGCAATAATGCATTCTAATGTTTACCAGGAGACAAATAAAATGTGAATACATTATACTGTTCTTCAGATTTTTGAGTGTAAATCACTTTGCAAATGTCTACAGAAGCAGCAACAGCAACAACAAAAATTTTGCAACAATTTCTAGTTAGGGTCTAAAGAAGTCTGCTGTGGCACACACTTTGCAAATCTAGAAATTATGGATAAAATCATAACACAAACATTATTGTAGGTAAGGTATACTCTCCCCATAGATCGGATAAAGAAAGACGTATGCATTTGATCTGATCAAAGCTGATCAAATATTTGATTGGCTTTTAGCAAACAAGAGAGTCACTCAAATTGGTCATTTATGAAAATAGTTGCTTATATGAGGCTTACTAGGGACTTACTTTTTTGCATGTTTCAGGACTTTAGAAAGGCAGGATGGTTATACATGGGAAGAGTAACAATGAGAAAAGTATCAAACCTTTAGCACTAACCTTTTGCTGCATTTACTTGGCTAAGAACATAATCTCTTTCTTGCTGGTCAAGTAGCAGCTGTTGGGCTTTTGCTAATGCTGCTCATAAGTCAATAACTCAGTCTTGGTGAACCATTGAATTCTAGTAGCAAAGAAAATAATGACAGGATTATGCATCTCTCTGTTCTATGCTTCTACTATTGACACATAGTTATGCCCAGAAAAATAAAACTATCAATCAATAAAATATCATACACATACAAAATGACCATTTGTCAACAGCAGTGTTGGGCACAAAACAAACACATATGGACCTTCATTCTTTAAACTTAAAAAAAAAAAAAAACCAGAAAAGTTCTATTCAGAACAATGGAGGTTTCCCAGTTAGTCCATTTCATCCACTAAAATGACAGCCTATACATAAACACTCAATGACTTACATGTGCTATGTTCATTAAAACAGATTTCCTAAACTGAAGTATGGTCACCACTCTATGCCAAAAGATGAAACTTTAATTGGCCATTAACACGTAAATCTGCACTATCCTTCTTTTTGATTATTCATTTTCTTGACAACCCATTGGTCGTAGACTACACATCCATAATTGCTCACAACAAACCATAATGGGATTTAAACATGAGACAGGCCCATTTGTTAGGTCTGAAATAATACTCAACTCCATTCCAGGAAAGCTGAACATCATTAGAACTAGTCAAATCTATGTTACAAGCAAGAAAGATGATAAAGCACTAAAGACAAAAAGGTTACCTAGATACTTACATCCCTCTAAAAGTAGGTATAAGGCATCAATAAACTTACCAGAAAAGGCCTCTTTTGCTTGTGGATGCTTGCATTTGTCAGGGTGAACCAGCAAAGACAACTACATGTTTGGGGACAGAATAGATAAGCAGCACAATTATGAGGTACGCAAATATCATCGAAATAGCTAGTTTAATACCAGTTGGATAAAAATTACCTTACGATACTGCTTTTTCACATCCTCCGGAGAGGAATCAAATGGTAAGTTTAGATACTCAAATGGATTTAGCTTGAAACACGAAAGAATCCTATAGAAAAATTACAAAAAGGAAAAAGATCAACTAGAAAAGAAAAATAAAAAATCAGTGAGAAATGGACTGCAATAAGTAATTGTAGTTAACTACTACAGACATCTTAGGAGAATCTCTAGATGGTGCTTCAAAAAGATCCAACAAGGGAAGAACACAAAAAAAAAAAAAAAAAAGTTTGCACGTAGCATTCTCGGTTAAGCACCTAGGAATCTCGGCTATTGAACATGGACAACGAGAAAACAGAATGGCAAGCCTCAGAAAGCTAGCCTTTTGCATTGACAGGAGTTCACCCAGTAGGTCATCTCTCTCTCTCTCTCTCTCTCTCTCCCTCCCTCCCCTGCCCTCCCTGTTTCTCTCTCATTTTTCTATCTCGGACAAAAGTTTTGTAAAATTAGTCCTGCAACATAAAAGTAATAGGGGAGAACCACATAGAATTAATCATCATCAAGATATTTCCCAAAAAGCAGAATTTTTGAACAATGGAGGGATAAGATCACTAAGTGAGGATTTCTCACATTTGTTCAGACCTAAAAGGGAATTCCATCAAACCAGTATGGTGCCATGTGAAGATGAAGACTATGCAGTCTCTCATTTTCCCCTAAAGTCCAGTGTCTCTCAATCTGCTGTCCTTTTTTCTAATGCCACAAATCTTGACTTAATCTCAGTTTGTGGATTCACTCTTTCTTTGCCGATCATTACCATTAGAAGAAAAAATAAAAAATGAAAAAAATTCACACTTTGGCTAGCATAGGGTCCACATTATGAAAATCTAATTTCCATTCTCTGCTGCTCTGTGTTCAAAATTCAAGTTTACGCTTCCAGCTTCATGCATCATAAATGTAAACAATTAATAAAAATAAAAAATTAAAAAATCTGCGGGCGAGGAAAACTATAAAAAATTAAAAAAAAAAACAGGTAACAAATTAAACTGCTCGGATGTAAACACAATTAGAATATCAGATTTCCAACATTCAAATTCATCTCCCAACCAAAAAAATAAAAATAAAAAATACAAAAAATCATTTCACTGTCCATCAAATGGAAATTAATGACAATTTTATCAAAATTCGCAGTAAATCAGCATAAAATTACACGGAAATGAACCAATTTAACAAAATCAAAACAAAAATAAATAAATAAATAAATAAACAAATCAGAAAAGAGGGCGGCGGGGGAAACCTGAGGACTTCGTTGTCTCTCTCGACTTCGCTGACCTCGGCAAAGAAGCTCTTTAGCAGTAAATCGTCGTCGGTGACTGTTTCTCCCATCGCCGGCGCTTCTCTCTCTCTCTCTCTCTCTCTCTCTCTCTCGCTTTCTCTTTTTATTTTTAATTTATTGTTCACTTCGGCTTGGCTTCACCAAGAAATTGGATTCGCGACGTACGAGAAGTAGCTACGACTACACACACCCAACCCAGGCCCAGCCTCCCAGGTATTTGGTGGCTTCGTATCGTATCTTTAGACCCAAACGACGGCGTGTCAAGGGAAGCGGTCTAAAGACACAGCCGAGAGTACAAAACGTTCCAAGAGAGCGAATCTCTAAATTTCACATTTGTGGGTTTTTTAAGAAGAGCTGTAATTGAGTTGACAATTTTCCTTTTTGAGTACATAATATAATGGGTTTTTTTTTTTGCTTCTTTATTTTTATTATTATTATCATCATTTTGTGCATTAGACTTAAATTGGGCTTACAATTCCACCTATTAAATCTATTTTTAAAAATTTTAAAAATATATCAATACTTAAAAATTTAAAATCTTTATTTTAAAAATCATTATCTAATAAAACTTTTAATTAACTTAAAAAAAAAAAAAAAGAAAAACTTACTCGATCCAATTAACAGCAACATCTATGCAAAGACTTGAAAACTGTTATCCTTCTCCCCCAAGATTTGAATGTTAAGTGATGGGAAATTTTGATGCTTTTAATAAATAAATAAATAAAAATCAAAATTTAAGCATAAAAAATCACAAATTAACTGTTAGGCTCCAAGGTCTCTACGTTTTGTGGGATAATGAGTGATGACTCTTGGATTATTAGGGCCTGTTCTACTTCTAGCAAGCCCAATGATCGTTTGGGTCAAAATTAAGGAGAGGTGGATGTGGTCCAGTCTATATGGGCTCATATTGAACAATTCGTTTTAAAGCCCAAGGCCCATTGAGAGTGGTGCTGCTGACTGCTGAAAGAAAAATTAAAATTAAAGCAGTTGATTTATAAATTTTTGTGTTAAAAGGAAAAAAAAAAAAAAAGAAAAAAGAGAGAGAGAGAAATTGGAATGCTATCTACTTTATCCCCTTTTCCTGCAATATGATTTTTCGGACAAGCAAAAAAAAAAAAAAAAATATTAACCTTTGGCATTTCCTTTGAATGAAATATTATCCTTCTCTTTTCACTTTTGATTTTCATTTGCTTTTCGGCATTTATGAGTTTGCCCCACCTTCGAAAACTATAACACAAGTGGTGAATATCATTGATTGCGGCAGCTTAGTACGGATTGATCTTCCACCCCAACTCATTTTCTTATTTATGGAAGAAAAGTGGCCCAACCTGATACGGAAACTGTAGACTCTTGCGTGGAATTTTTGTAAAGTATCGATTGATAAATATCCATCACAGTAAGTGACAGTCGTAGAGCTGCTTCCATGCAAGGACAGTCCTCCGAGATCAAACAGAAGATCAGCATGTTCCCAGAATTAATATCAGTTAGGCCAGACAATTAAAATAATAATAATAATAATAATTAAAAAAAAAAAAAAAACCCCACCGGCCCAAAGAAGTAACGAAAAGCATGGCAAATTTAAAAGAAAGAAAAAGGCAACGTAAATTATGCGAGAGACAGGAAGGACAGTCCACCAAGGTCAAAGTTGATGCAAAGATCTCGTTTAATTAGTTAATACAACTAAACGGCAGGAGCTGAAAAAAAGGTTGTACATAATAATTATATGACAGTGCGCAGGTCAAATCTCTCTTTCTTACTCATCGCTTAAATCAAGGTGCGGTTGTGATGATGATAATAATAATAAAGATAATAATTAAACTTAATAATAATAGTAATAATCTCTCTCCCTCTCAATCGCTTAGTTGACAACACAAATCTCCACCCTAAATGGGGAGGAAGTGGAAAACAGGGAGACAAAAGGGGGGCTGAGACACAATCAGAATCAGGTAGCAGAATAATTATAGTAATGGACTAGGATTTTTCACTGAAAGGTGGAACTTTGTGGGTGGGACTAGGTGGTGGCAATGCAATGGGGATCCCAGAACAGAAGTGACCTCCTTGTCTCCTTGCAGCCCTTCAAGGAAGGAACCAAGCAATCAGCATTGTTCCCTCTCAATACTAGCAATTCTTGTTGCTCATTTGCCACTGTGCCCTTGGGCAGGATTAGCTTATTGCCATTCCTCTTTGATGCCGTCATGTCCTTGGGCTTCCAGTAATACGCGTAAGCATTAAGGGAAGCTGCAGCTTTTGCTGTGGCTGCCAGTGCCAGCGCCGCTTTTGGCTGCGAAGTTATCATCCGAGCCACCGTGGGCCGTGGCGGAAGTGACTGTGTAAGTGGGGCAATTGGCTCCACCGTCCCCTCCACTGCCTTGGCCTCCTCCTCATCCTCAAAGTTCACATCTTTATTAAGGCTTTTAGGCCCTATTGTGTTTCTATTAGCTAATAAAATGGACTTGTTCATCACTGGGGCTAAACTATAGAGACTAAAGACCCCACTTGACAAATTTGATTCTACCTCCATCACAAACCTCAATTGATCTCCATTACCACCACAACCTCCTCCTTCTCCTCCTCCGTTTATCTCCTTTTCAAGTTCCTGCTCCTCTCCATCTTCTTCATCAAGTCCTGATTCAAATTGGTCATCCTCATTCTTGAGTCCCTCTCCTTCTTCCGGTGCTTGCTCTTCTTCATTGGTTTTATTGAAGAAAGTGAGGACAAGCCGACCGTCCTGGCGCTGAGCAACGAAGTTGTTCAGCGAAGGAACAGAGACAGCTTCAAGAACCAACCTTCCATTATCACGACGCGACCTCATATGCAGAAACGCCCCATCTTGGCTAGATGCTGACGGAATTGGCGGCGGGAACCATTTTGGTGACGATTTCGTGCTGCTAGTTGCTGCTGCAGTTTTGTACTCGGCTACTCGCCAATCCTCCATGTCATATTTCTTTGCAGCTTGTTGATGGTTTGCTTCTTGTTGTTGCTCTTCCTCTTTGTCCTCCTCTGCATGCCCAGTCTCTGATGGCGGATACGACGAGAACCCATCAGAGCCAGTCTCGGATCCGAGGCTCTCAGTGCATATTTCGAGGCTGTTTTTGCTTAACGAACTTGCTGCTCTTTTAACCAGAGGATGGATATATGGAGGTGGGAGATTTTTGGGTTCTTCTTGCGCTTTCTGTGATAGAACTGATCTCCATATATCAAATTGTCCAGGTTGCTTCTCAGCTTTTTTCTCCTCCTCCTCCTCCTCCTCCTCCTTAATTAAATGAGAACCAGTGTTGATGATTACTTTGTGCCCCTCTTCATAATCATCTTCTTCTGATGAAGATGAGTCAGTGATGGAGGAGACCTGGAATCCATCATCAGATGATGCAATTTTCTTCAGTGGACAGAAGCCACGGTGAGATAGCCATTTCTTGGAGGACATATCAGCTGAGAGAGTTCTCCTTAGAGAAGTATCAGATTTGGTTCTTTCACCATCAGAACCAAGAATGGACACTATGCCCTGCTTCTTGTTCATCATCACCTCTGATGACATCCCTTGTCAACAAAGGGCAGATCTTGTTTATCTGCACAAAAAGTGATAGAACAATGAGAAAACAAGGCCCAAAAGCCATTGGAGTGCACAAAAAATATTTACATAAAACATGCATGTAGTAATAGCTAGTGAATTGAATTGAGCTGAAATGTTATAATTACCGGAAGCTTAAGGTAATTGTTAAAATTAAGAGAGCAATAGCAACCAACAGAGGTCTGCCAAGAGACCACTGATGTGCTCTCTCTCTCTCTCCCCCTCCCTCTCTCTCTGATAATGATAGATAGAGATGATTTTAGTGGCTATGGCTGATAGGCAATGCAGAGGAGGGAATGTGGTTATTTGTAGGAGGCCAAAAGCCCTCGGGAACCGTGTGCCTTGGGGCCCCTCACGCCACCATGGAAAGACTCTTTCATTGGTCTCCAATTTCCTGGCCTTACCAGCAAAGTGGGTGATAAAAAAAAAAAAAAATTAGACTTGCAGGGTAAGTTTTGAAGGAATAAATATTGTGATCTATGAATTCCCAATGTTTTCTGTTTCTTTGATGAAAGAGAGTATGGAAAATTAGTTAGTGAAAAGAGTAAGCAGCTAAGCATCTTAAGCACCTTCGCGCTGGCAAAAAATGGTACCAGAGACTCGTCTCTAAGTCTATAAGTACTCGAACTAGAGTCAATTAACACAAGAAAACAAAATCAAGCCCGTGAATCATGAACCTCGAATCAAATGATTATAGAGATTATTGTATTTTATGATCATTTAGTAGAACAGTTAATATCATATTCATAACTTTTCGAATGGAACTCACATAGGAAACTATTTATGAATATGTTCTATGTGTCAATATTTAAAATAAAAATATTAGAAAGAATGATAATGGCATGCCCTTTAAAGGGGATAGTTTTAAAAATCAAGATTTCGCAAACAGATGTCAGAGCAATCGGAGAATATGCGCGAGTAATGCTGATATCTGACAGTTAATTAGTCACTTTTGTTTTTTTTTTTTTTGTTTTTTTGGTAAAAAGATAGGTGACAGTGTGTCTGCGTGTACATGCGTCACGAGTGTCATATCTATGGCGTACACATATCTTTGACAAGTGCAGCATTATCGGCAAATTTCTTCTCGTCTTATTCTATTCACTATAAGAAAATATAAGTGTGAAAATCACGCAAGAAATTAGAATATTGAATATATTGATTTTAAAAGAAGTGTACGATTTAAATTTTAGTTGATTAAGTAATTTTACAAGAATTAATACTTATATATGAAGCCCTTTTCATATATTAAAGAAAAAAAAATTGACAGCGTTCGACTATTTGTCTCGTGAACAAAGAGTGTAATTGACAGCGTTCTCATACAAATCACCCACGGAGGTGTGTTTTACAAAGAAGGAAAAATTAATTATCGGAGTAATTCTAACAAACTGAGAAAAAACAACCATCGGATGGTAGTCATGTTCATTTTTCTAACTAAAGGATTTTTCGTTTTGGATATATATCATAACAATGAGAAAAAGTTAAAAAGGAGAGGCAGACATATGCTCGGGTTAATAAAGAAATAAGATTTTTTTTTGGGGGGGGGTGAGGTAATGGAGAAATGAGATGCGTATATCGTTGATTTAGACAGCGGCTATATAAGTAAACGGTCTCGCTATTATTAGGTTGATTAAGTTGACAGCTGTAATTAGAGCTCTTAATGGAAAAATTGGTTAATTTGGGACACCATGGAAAAAGATGACTCGCCAATGAGGTAGCATTGTTGAAGGCCTTGGCCTTACGTCAATTTCAGTCACTAAATGGGAGGCAAAAAATTATAGGATAGCTTTGAATTACGCTCCATTGTACAATTCAATAGAATTTTTTTAATAGGAAAAAGAAACGAATGGGAGCAAGCTCCCCCGTGGGGCTTGAAGAGCGAAAAAGGCACATATAGCTATAATATGCATGCAAATGACAAAAACCAATTAGGTAAGCAGACAAATGACACTGACTGATGTGAACATGGCTTAAGCAGGAAGCAAAGGGTACCCCTTTTCGGAGAGCAAGATGATTAGCCGGCCAAAATCCATTGATCGCTGAACAATTACAAGCCATGTACCCGTAGATACTATATGTATGTATGTATGTATGTCTTTAATAAGATGTATAATAAATACTACGAATTTTACAGAATTTTTTTTTTAATAATAATTTTTAAAATACAACAATTTGTGTACTACAGAATTTTTTAATGTCAAATTCATCTTACTGTTGTCATGCAAACGGAATCCATTTGTTGACATGGGTGATTTCGCGGCGCTGGAGAGAGCCCCTCTCTTTTGGAAGGCGTTTTCACAGAACTCTTTTTTCTTCGGTACATCAAAAAATTAAAATCACAGAACTCTAATATCAAATAAATATGGGTGTACGTACGTGCGAGAGAGAGAGAGAGAGAGCGGCAGAGGGGTGATGCAAGCAAATAACCACTGGAACACGCAAAGTTGCCACAAAGTCAGAAACAGGAGAAGGGCGAAAAGGATCAAAACAGGATGCTCCTTGTCTGCCTATAATGCAATCGTGCCACTCAACGCTCTCATTTTTAAAAAAAAAAAAAAAAAAAAAAAAGCTCGTGTGCTTAGCACCTTACAGGTGCTAAAACTATAATGGAAATGCTAGTTAGCGACAATTTTTCGATGCAAGAATAATATAAATTTACAAACTTATAATTATATAAATCGTTGAATTAGATTTTTATTTGGGTAACTAAGGGCTCTGATTGCAATTTTTGTTGATTCGCATCGAAAACTGGATGTTCATGCAAGCAAAACGTACCCCTGATTTGATAAATTATTTTGCAATTATGTCACCAAAGTTCTTTTTATTTTTTTATTTTTTGCCAGGTTTGGGGTTAGGCGGGCCACATCAGGTGTTGTATCGAAGGCTCGAAGTCGTTAAGTTGCAGCCAAATCATACTTCTTGAGTTTGCGATGCAGTTTAAAGAAGTAAAAATTCTTCTACTACTAACTTAAGTTTTTGGCTATTTTTCACAATTTGTTTCGTGCACTCATTTTATTATTTATTAATGAAATCACTTATCGTTTTCTTTCTACATTAATTTTTCCATTACGGTATTATAAGATTGTTTTATGATTGTATCGAGTTCATCTTCTCGACCTGGCAATTGTTTCATGAAGGTGGAGAGAACAAGGTATTGCAGAAAAGTCGCAACAGATCAAAAATTGTCGGAAAAAACTTGCTATTGCATCTCACTCCGTCCAACTCCGTTAATCTTCTGATATGTTCATTACTAATTTGTCTAATCATTCTTAATTTATTTGGCGACAAAAAAAAAAACAAAAAAAAAAAGAGAGAATCTAGTGTGATGGGAATTTAATCACAATTACGTGAAGGCATATAGAGCAAACTGCAAAACAATTGTCTAAACTAGACAGATTCTTGTTCATTTTACGTCCAAAAATTGCAGCAAATGCCAAATGGATGTTCTCTCCCCAGTAAACAATTAAAATAGAAAAAGAAAGTTTGTCCACTATTAAGCCATCAACCCTTTGACTGGCCAAGTGTTCACATAAATTTTAAAAACATTCTTAAAACACGATTAGAATCACTTAATTAGACAGGCCAAAATGCGTGCTAATTTAGGATTTAAACAAAAAGAAGGAATATACATATATGTTGGATCATAATTCTCTGGATCATATGCCTGTTTTAGAGTACGACAATTTGCTTGGGATCAAAATTTTACTTTGAAGAGATTAATCTATAATTAGTAGTGGCTCTTGTTATTATTATTATTATTATTTTTTTTAATGTGTGTATATATATGTGGTGACGTTACATGCATGATCACCGTCCAAACGAAAGATACGCCTCACATGCAGCTTCTTGTCGTCCGCTACAGTTAGAGCCACTGAGAAAGAGAAGTTAGCTCGTGGACCATAATTAGTATATATTTTAACCAATGTGTTGACTTCATCATCCTATGAAACCTTATTTTGAGCAGGATCTTATAAAGGTATTGCATTAAGTTGCACCATTAGGGACCGACCCAAGTTGATAAATTGCTAAACAATGCTATTGACCATCGAAGCCTTGCCCAAATTTCTTTCTTCTTTTTTTTTTTTTAATTTCGTAAAAATAATTTAAAAAAAGGGTGGTACTCAAAATTCCAATAAAAAAATTACGCACTATAAAAATAAAATAAAATAAAATTCTATAAGCCTACTAACTTTCCACCATTAGACCGAATTTCTTTTCTTTACCTACGTCGCCACCGACATTTTTATTTAGATAATATTAGTTACCTATCATCAACTTAAAAAAAAAAAAAAAAATCCCACCATTAGGTTCCACCTGATTGGTTGAGACCACTCATAAGATTGTTTAAATCCTACATTTTTTATCAGTTTGTCCTTTCCCCATCCCGACATTGAATTATCCAAATTTTCAAATTGAAGCATATTTTTGTTAGGGCTAAATGGTATAAGATGGCTTTTACTTTGCTGTCACGCTTACTAGCCTTCCAGTGGCTGCTGCGGGAAGAAAGATAGTGAGGGAACCATCCTGCCCTAGGCATGCTAGGAGACACGGACGACGTAGGACTTACCTTGCTAAAGACCAAGAAAAATCCATGGACCACTCAGAGTTTCTATTTACTTGACCTTTAGGGTGACACAAAAACAATTGCAATTAAAGGGACACAAAACCGCTGATAAATCCCACATGTAAAACGGCATCTAAAAGGGCACCAAAAAATAATAATAATAATAACAAAAAAAAAGCAAATAGCATTGAGCCCCGTAACGAGTTGAAAGAAAGAAAAACCCTCTTCAATAATCATTTGCCCATGCTTCTCCCAATAAACAAATGCCATAAAAAGGGAGACCAGGCATTATTGAAAGTGGAAGCATACGGTTCTCTCCAATTAACTTTATTTCTATTTAATTTTTTTTTTAAGGCATAACATTCCAAAACATTCCTCCAAATGTCTCTGATTCCCAGTTGCACTAAGAGATGGACAATATTGGATATTGGACGTCTAGTAGGAGAGGCTCTCACTCCACGTAGTCTTCAATTTGGTGTCTGAATTTATTTGTCATAAACTATAAAAACGGGAATATGGACAATGAATATTGGATATTTACTAGCAGAGATTTTCCCTTATTTATCAGCTATGTACTCCACAATCACAACCACAAGCTCACATATGAAACACATACAAAAAACCTCCGTGTACGCGTAATTTGGGACTTAAAATTGTACGCATTTGAAATGTTCCTTTCCCGTGTTTTGCTGGCTTTGTTTGATATTGGAACGACAGCTTCTTTCAATGGGAACCTTCCAGTTTCTGCAATCGACCTGAAGTCTCGTGAGGCGCTATGTTTGGAACCGTGAATAATTATTAAGGAATAATTATTGGGAATTTTCACTATTGTTTCCCCTCTTCTATATATCTTGAATTTCTGCCTCTCTTGCTAGCTTTGATTCGCATTCACAAGTTTCAGTAGAGCACACGTGCACTAAGTTCTTCTTAATTCACAATCACTTGATTATTCTGAATTTGATTTTTTTTTTTTGTCCATAGATATTTTCTACATCAGTTTTAAATTAATGGGAGGTGAGGCAAGTTGCGCAAACAAGCAAAACTAGGATGGCCTGCAAAGGCAGCCGTGACCTCACTAATTGGGAGAGGAGCAATTTCGGCAATGTAAATGCAAGCATTCGGAAATTAAGGTCGAAGCAAGCTGAGGCAGAGATGTTACCATCTTCGGAGGCATATCTGACAACTCTTAAACAAATTCAAGGTGAGGCTGACCAGCTATTTAAAAAGGAAGAGTTAATGTGGCCGCAAAGGTCACTGAGTCTCTTGGTTGAAGGAGGGGGACAAAAACGCAACATATTTCCATTCCAAGGCATCGCAACGCAGACAACGGAACTTGATAAGGAAGCTTTAAGACAACTCGGGACAGCTCTTGAACTCGGACCAAGATTTTGCTCAAGCCGTAACAAGCCATCTCAACCACCTCTTTGAGTCACAAGGGAGGCTACAAATGGTCCCGGTCCTTGCTGTGGTCAAGGAGAGAGTAACAAATTCCATGAATGCTCTTTTGACTAGAGCCTTTACACACGAAGAAATGCTCTAAGCCTTGGAAAAAAATGCACCCGAGTAAAGCACCCGGACGGGATGGGATGCCTGCTCTCTTTTTGCAATCTTTTTGGCACATTGTTGGGGAAGATGTGACAACCAAAGTGCTGGACATCTACATCTTCGGGATGATCTAGGGCCGTTTGATCATGCTTATGTATGCCTCGTTCCAAAGGTAACCTCTCCTACAAAATGCTTTGATTTTTGGCCTATTTGTTTATGCAGTGTTATTTGTAAAATTGCCTCCGAGGCCAATGCAAAAAGATTGAAGACAGTACTGTCACAAATTATTTTGGAGACCCAATATGCTTTTCTACGACTCTGACACTCACCGATGGTTAGAAGCTCTTATAAAGCAACAGTTTATGCTAGATGAGGTTTCTCAAATTCTTTCGATAGAAGGATAAACTTATTGTCAGAAAAAAAAAAGAAGGGGTACTTGGCATTATCTTAAGAATAATTTTTATTTTCTTAAATAACATTTCTGTACAACAATAGTAATTATTTTTTTAAAAATATAATAATTTTTTCATTAATATACATTTTAAATAATAAAATAATAAAAATAATTTTGATATAATTAACTCAACAATTTTTAATAAAAAAAATAATAAGTATTTTTTTATATGTATTTAGAAAAAAAGAATTATTTTATTTTATTTATAATTTAAAATTTTATTAAAATAAATATTAATGATAAAAATAATAAAAAATAATTTTATTATTATAATAATTAATTTTTTACTAGTAAAAAATAATTAGAGTCATTAAATTTTTTATATTAGACTTAAATTTTCAGTAATTTTCTTATGTATAAGACTTTTTTTTTGAATTTTATAAAAATAAATATAAATGTTGTATGATAAAATTACTCATTTTTTATGTTAATATAAAATTTTTAAAATAGATCTGATTCACAACACTTGTACAGCACTATGATCGCATGGGTGTGTATAAGATAAAAAGCGCCTATAATTTGGCCGGATCAAGAGCTGTTTCGTCTCCGGGGGGCATCGACATCAGCGCAAGAACATTTGAGTATTTCCAACAAAGTAAAACATTTTGCATGGAAGGCGAGCAAGAACATGCTGCCGAGCAACGAATGCCTAGTGGATGAGGGGATCCTCTTGGATCCGTTTTGTGCTCCACTGTCCATGGGTTGAAGGTATCTGGTTCCTTAGCTCTCATGGCTTGCATGTTAAAGAAAAAATGCTCGTATGATCTTTAGTGATTGGCTTGCTGCAAAGATGGAAAGTTCCAACCAAGAAGTTCCGGAGCTGGTATGCATGGTAGCTGGGGCAATTTGGAGATCGCGAAATCTATTGCCATTGGAAGCAAAAATGATTTCTCCTCGTGGGGTCATCGACATGGCACTTAAGCTTAACTGTGATTATTAGAAAACATTGATCAAGGTAACCTTTCAGCCGAGGTAGTTGAGCTCATGGCCATCAGGGACGCTGTACGAAAAGCCAACGAAACTTGCGATCACAAGCATATGTGTTGAGTCTGATAGTCTCCTTACAATTCCAGCAATTCAATCCCCGCAGCAAACAACCAATATGGCTGGAATTGTGGCTGAGGACGTGCGCTCGCTTGCTACTGTTTAACAACGCGGGCAGAAAATTTAACAACGCAGCCCATGCGCTAGCAAAGTTGGCTCTCTCAGAATCAAGCTTTGCATTGGATCATGATTTCTGTCTAAATAATGTCTCTCCCCTCATCAAAAAAGTTGTACGAACTGTTACATTTTGAACAAAGCTTTTCTCTTCATTCTCATAAAAAAAAAAAAAAAAAAAAGCTTCTTTATTTTTCATCATCACACCACTGATTTCACTAGATGGCCATCGCCTCCAAACTATCGAAGAACTACAATTTTAGACTGTTAATTAAACAAAGTCTTCTAACACCTGGTTCACTATAAAGCGATTGGAATTGTATACCCACATTTTGGATCTCGAATAAGATTTTTATTTTGCCTTCATTCAGTTTCTTGTCCTCAGATATTTTTGTCTGCCTCTACTCCTAGAAATTGTAGCTTCGCCACTGTTCATTCTAGGCCTGGTGGACCAAGATGGGACAGGGTGAAGTAGCCTGCGAGCCTCGTCTACTTCTCTTCTCTCCCGTTTACCTAACTAAGCTCTTAAGAATATTCTGACAGTCTGCAAGAAAATGTAGTAGCAGCTGCTGGGACATCTGTTTCTGCGAAGGGGAAGGTGATTCGCTGATCTGATCCCACTTGAATGCATGAATCCATTTCCAAAATTAAAGAAAAACAGTGATCAATTATTAACCATGAAAAAATATTAAAAAATCTCTGGCGTCAAATAATGTTTTATGTTAATGTAATAAGAAGACAATGTTGCAACCAGGCTAAGAAAAAAATTTTTTTTTTTTTTTTGAGGTGGGGGAGGGGGGAGACGAGGATTTAACCTAGCACATTTAGATTCCCATAAAATGTAAGCTTTAATTTTGAAGTATCAAAAAATACATGCTTTTTCACAAGAATTGAAATTTTCTTACTGGATGATTGGACCTACTGATATTCGATCTTTTGCTTTTACATAAAGCTACATTTTGTATGAAAACTTCCTTTATGAGAAAACATAATTATATTTGTGATATTTTTCGGTTCTTGTTTGGATCATCACCTATTACTTGGAACACTAGATACCCTTCATGTGCCTAAACTTCTTGCTGACACGTTTACATTTAAGTTCCTAGACCCAGATATTAGGTAACCATCCCAAACTCAATGCATTCATGATTAATGAGATCCAGTTTTAATTGGATTATATATGCGTTTAATAGATGGCCTAATTCCAGCCAAGAACATATATGAACGGTTCTCAATGAAAATGGGGTACCCCACAGACAAAAGAGAGACTAATTATTAGAGCATAAAGACATAACAAAAAAAGAAAAAAAAAACCCCATTTACTTCAATGGAGCCTTTCAACCCAACTTTGGTTTTCTTTTTTAAGGAAAAAAACTTTCAAAAAGAAGCCTCAAAAAATATGCTACGTGTATCATCATATTCACAAGGAATGTTTAGGGCATATAAAAGGATATATGTTTTTGTCAAAACGTAAAACAATGGCACATAGCATCACACTAGAAAATGAGAGATTTTTTCAATTTGATTCTCGTAGTCAAATTAATCCAACATCAAATATTAATAAAAAATATGTAGGTTCCAATTAGAAATTTTTTAAATAAAATTCGGTTTTATAAGACATAAAATTGACTATTTGTTATACTCAAGGTGGAAAAAAAAAAAAGAGTAACCATAATGATATAACAGCCTCAATTTATTAATTCTAGGACTTGGTCCAAATTTAGAAGAGCACAACCCCTAATTTCTTGGTACATTTTCTTTTAAAAAAAAAAACAATAATTTGTTAGTGAATAATTATTACATTATGCATCATGGTGTTCCTTTTCTCCCCCTCTCTTTGAAGGTCTTTTTCTGGACGGTTGGTAAAATAAACTTTGCACTTGCACACCAAAAGCTTAAATGTCCAATCAATGCAACCATGTAAAAAGCTTCCACCATTATTCCTACAGTCCCATAACTATGGCTTATCAGGACTTCCTGATAAACTCTATGCAATTGGAGGCTCCACTTGCAGATAAACTCTATCTTACAAAAAGAATTTCAAATAATAATAATAATAATAATAGTAATAATAATCATGTCAAGAAATCTTTTACTTTTTGTATTTTTAAAAGATGAATGTGTGAAAAGGGAAAGAAAAATTCATCGAAAAGGAAAAAAAGGAGAGATATTCTACTCCAACACTACTTGTTTTATGAAGCTTCATAGCAGAGGCCTTTCATTAAACACCCACATTTATTAGTATTCTCTGTCACAAGAAGATCTTCTCTCCAATTGCAACTCTGTCACAAGAAGATCTTCTCTCCAATTGCAACAATGATTGGATTATCCGTTTGGTTGCACAGAAACAAAGAAAGAAAATGAAAGTGAAAGACAAACAACAACAATAAGGACAAAATTTTAAATCCAAATTCAAATGGAATCTATTACATCAATTTATTTATTATTTTTTTTTGTTTTTGCCACTTCTTTCTGCTATGTTCATTCCAGCCATTTGAATAATGGAGTATAAATAACGAAATTGATAGCATTAAGAAACTTCTACATTATTTGATCTAATAATCTGTTTTATCGCTCTGTCAGCATTACTAAAATTACAATGTATATGTTAAATTTTGGTGCATGGAAGAGTTCCCCATCTCCTTTCCTTTTCAATGCAATCATATGGTGAGCAAATATTGCGAATGACAATGCTGTGCATAGCAAAAGAATTAGAAGAGAGTAGTTTTGATTAAGAGTCATTGACTTGGAAAAATCTAATATACCAAAACATCTTGGAGAAATCAAATATATCAAAATGTGTCTTGTTTAATGGAAAAGCTATCAGGTAAAGTAAATTTATGTGGTACACATTAGATTAAAGTGGCTAAAATTTGACATGTGAATATTTACATGATATATATATATATATAGTGGAGATAGTCAGACAATAGATAAAACTCTTCCATGAAATTAATGTAAAAATCATAATCATAATCATAATCATTAATTGGTTTGATCTGATTTACTCAATAGTTTGTCGTTGGCTTGAGCTAGAACCCAGAAGCTGTTGTCATTGCCATGATCCAAGCCATACAAAGCCCTTTTGGGTGGCTAGACCAGCGAACCTATAGATGATGGTGAGAGCAGCCGTGGGGGTGGCTTTGCCATTTATGATCATTTGGGAATGAACGACCTTACCCACTTGGTATTGGAATCCAGCTAGCCCAGCAGAATCTGGATAATATTTCCACGTTTGTGTTTGTATATGTTTATGCGTGTGAAGCTGTTACACGTGTGGGACTTTTGGCTCCCTCAATTCCATCTCTATGATTTTCCTTTTTGGGAATCCTTTCCGTTCTATAGAGTGAATTAAGACACAAGAACCCGTCTGGAAATTTCTAATGGCTGAGTTTTTTTTTTTTTTTTTCCAAATTGATGGAATAAAAAAAGTTACATAACATCAATTAAAATTAAAATTAAAATTTTAATTTTATTGTTATTATAACTTTAATTATATTCGAATCTAAGATCTTTACTTCCCAATCTGATTGATAGAAAGCTTATTTGTGGGACTGAGTGGATTGGTTCCGTAAACAGTAAGCATTGCCCACCGTCCCAATCCAAAACTTTATTTATATTCTCAAGACTCCACACTGTTCTCCAAAATGTCTTCTATTTAATATAAAACTTTATTTGTGTCACTTGAAGTCAGTTATTTTTATGTTCACTTAAAATTTTCTTCTTATTTTTACTCACAAGTTTTATAAAGGAAAATATTATAAATATATTTCACAGATAACCAAGAAAATTATGTCATGTTAAGGGTATATATGACAAATTTCATAAATAAACCCTATAAATATATTTATGCTTCATTTTGAATATCGATAGCGGAAATCGCCGTTTGAACCAAAAAGCCATGCACGAGTAAAGCGAAGGTAAAAAGTTCATGCAATAATCGGATTTGTTTAAGATTGCCAAGACTAAAAGGGTACATTTCCATTTTCTGTCATTTTCTTTGAACAATCAACCATAAAGATGCATTTTATTTTTATTTTTATTTTTTCAAGACAGCGAGAGTGAGACAAGTTAGGCGTCATCTCTCTTTGAGTGAGCAGTTTGACCATTATCTTTGCGAGGGTTTTTTTTTTTTTTTTTAAATTTTTATAATAAGTGAGGGAGAAAACTTTATTGGTAAGTACACCAAGCTAGTGTACAAGACATATAGAAAACCAAAAAAAAAAAAAAAATTACTTTATTGTGATTTAATTTATGGGTTTATGTTATTATTATTATTATTATTATTATTATTATTTTGATTTTGTTAAAAGAAAAAGCTTAGGCTATGTGCAAACAACTCTTTCTTAGACTCAATAAACGTGAAAGTCTAGTTTACTGAAATGTCTTTATCGGATATAAATGTATGCCTACAGTGCACACATGAGGTGCCTTTACATTCATTTATGTCACTTTTTTGTTATCAGATTGCTAGTTCATATCTTCGATGCATGTGTGTATACGACTATTTGAAGTTTGTTACAAGAACAAAAGTAAATCTCTAAAGTTGTAATTCACCTCTCACTGCTCTTTTAATTATTGGTTACAAAACAATTTTCAATTGGAGATTTAAAATTCAATGCTTTTAGATTTGAAAAGAAAGAGAAAATGCTCTCATCCGGAAAATAAAAGAAGATAGAGAAAGGGAGGCATGGTGGCATTCTCAGTTATATATTCACATATCGTGAAGCAAACACAAGGTACACCGAAGGATCCAGGCGGGGCAGAAGAGAGCAACATCCCTCTGCCAAAAATCTTACAATATCTGCAACATTATTCCCACGAGAAATTTTTGGTGTGGTAATGAAAAGTTAAAGAAATGATTAGATCTTGCAGGGATTTTTGGATATTTAGAGTTGGGACTCGTAATTGGACAAAACGTCAACAGACATGGAGAAAAGTTCTTGAAGTGGTGGAACATGGTCACGGGAGACATTGACCAGCACCACCAAAGCAAGCATTAGGGTTGACGGGGGTTTGTGATAGGAGAGGATGGTAGTAGAGTATAAATAGTTTAAAAAATTTCTTTCACTTAGTTAAACTTAAGAGTAAATGATTGAATAAAAATGATAATACAAATAAATTATATAAAAAATATATTAATTTTATATAAAAGTTGTTCTAAATTAAAAAAAAAAATTATAAAATATAGTGAATCAGAGATTAATTTCACTATAATTAAGTGAATATAATAAAAGTACACAATATTAATTATATTAAATAAATTGAACAAAATTTAATTTAAATTAAATGAGAGACTAATAAGTTGAGCAAAATAAACCAATCATATGCTGTCAACTACAACTCAACAAGTAAATTTTAATGCAATAATCCAATTATTCAAAATGAACTCTTAGATGTCTTCTACTAGTTGTTCAAAGTTCAGTTTAATCAGATTACAGTTCAATAATCATCCATATAGTTTACCAATTTTGCCAGAGATGATAAAACCAAAAGTTACTAGAATTAAGAGATCTCAGTTTAGATGAAAAACTTGTCCTTATAGTTTACAAAAACCCAATCCAATATACACAAAGAAGATATATGTGTCCTCCAATTACTTACCAAAAATTAGCTCGATTGGACCATAAATAATCCTCTAATTACACAGTTAATCAAAACTGCATGCACAAAATTGTTTATAATATAAAACTACGAAAACTGAAGAGAAGTAAGATTTACTGTACTCGAAATCCAATCTCCACCATTCAAAAATAAAAACCAAATGTCCTCTATTAATTATCCAAGTTTCAGCTTGATCAGACACCGATATTCTTTCCAAACTAAGATCAAAGAACACTATTTTTTACTTCATCTCTTTCTATGACGTTCCTTCTTTTCTCTCTATTTTTCAACGACTTTTTTTTTTTTTTTTTTACTTTCAAATGATGGGCTCTCTTAGGATTTTGTAGCCAAAAAAGATATTTATACTCACTTTAATTATTTTGGGTTGTGGTCTAAAAAAAAATAGTTGGGCTATATATCCACATAAAAAGAGATCAATGAACCTAACAATTCTCCCCCTCCTAACTACGTGGAGATATTGGTCATCTCGGTTAATGTACAACACAACTTAAATTTCCATCTTGCCAATGTCTTTGTCATCATATTAGTAACATTATCATTTGTATGAGTCTTTTTTAAGTGTCAGCTATTTAGAATCAAAAATATATTGTATCCAACGATACCGCATGTTAATATGTTTTGACTTAGTATGAAAATTTGGATTCTTAATAAGATGGATGACACTTTGGCTATTACAATACAACGTATAATTTGATTGTTCAAAACTGAGTTCCTTCGTAAACCTTTTCATCCAAAACAACTTTTTAAACACTTTAGTTATTGCAATAAACCCTATCTCTATAGTGGATAATATAACACACTTTTGCAATTGAGATTGTCAACTTATTGCTCCCTTATAAGAGTAATTACATAATCTGAAGTAGACTTTCTAGAGTCAATGTTACTTGTCATATCTGAATTTATAAATCCAATAAGAGTAAACTTTTCACTCTTGAAACAATGTCTTAAATTAATGGAGCCTCACAAATATCTCTTTATCCACTCCACTGCATTCCAATGCTCTTTATTGGGATTTGAAAGGAACTAACTAACTGTGCCAATTAAATGAGCTATATTAGGTCTTGTGCACACCATTACATACATTAAACTACCTATAGTTAATGCAAAAATGAACTTTTCAAATCTCTTCCTTCTCTTTTTCTATGGAAGGACATTGGTTAATGGATAATTTAAAATGTGTAGCAAAAGAAGTACCCACCACTTTAACCTTATCTATGTTAAACTTCTGAAATACCCTTTTCAATGTACTACTTTTTGAACAGGTATAACCTTTTCTTTTTCCTATCCTAAGTGATTAACATGTCCAGGATCTTTTTTGTTAGTCCCAAGTCCTTCATGGCAAAGGACTTGCTTAACTCGTACTTTAACTTATGAATTCTAAAAGCCCTACAACCAATAATAAGTATATTATCAAAATAAAGCAGTAAAATGATGAAATCATTATTAGTGAATTTTTGAACAAAAACACAATGGTTAGAAGTAGTCTTTTTATAGCTTTGCTTTTCTATAACAGACTTAAACTTCTTATAATATTGTCACGAAGCTTATTTCAATTCATACAAACTTTTCTTCAGCCTGTACATATAATTCTCTTTTCCTTTCAGCTTAAAACTCTATGGTTGTTTCATATAAATTTATTATTCTAAGTCAGACATGGACAAAAGTTGTTTTTACATCCATTTACTCGATCTCTAAGTCCTCGCTAGCAGCTAAAATCAATACAACTCAAATGGAAAATATTTTCACCACCGGTGAGAAGATTTTTTCAAAGTTGATGCTTTATTTCTGATTGAATCCCTTGACAACTAATTTAGTTTTATATCGTGAATATGAAGTATTTTCTTATTACTTTATTTTGTAAATCTACTGATTTTTCAAAGTCCTTTTACTTTTAGATAACTTTACTAACTCATAAGTAGAGTTATCATATAAGAATTTTATCTCATATGTTATGTCATTTATCTAGTGTTGCCCATGATCGCTTTCAATTACTTCTTTATAACACCTAGGTTCTCCTCTATCAGTTAATATCATAATCTCATTAAGAAAGTATCGAGTAAAAGGTACTGAAATTCTATTGGACTTCTGTGGTTAAAATAAAAGTGGAAGTATATATAAATGATCTTCTATGAAAGTATCAATATTACCTGCACCCTGCATATTATAATCTTATTGAACATTCTCATCATGTTCTTGAATATCGCCATAAATATCAACCAAATCACTTAGAGGTGTATGAGGAAAAGGAACAATATCAATAAGATTATCATTAACTTAAGGAATTGACTTCTCAACGTCTTTAATATTTTGATCTTCAAACAAACACAACATCTTTATTCCTTACAAACTTTTTCTTAACTAAATCATATAAACGGTACCTAAAGTCATTTTCACCATAACCAAGAAAGATATATTGTCAAGTATTTACATTTAACTTCTCTATTTTATCTTTAAGGACATAAACAAAATTCTTACAACCAAAGACTCATAAATGGTCATAAGAGACTTTCTTACCAAACCAAACTATATTCAGAACATCACCTTACAGTGGAACATTAGGAGACAAATTAATTACATGTGTCAATGTATTCAAGACTTTATCCCAGAAAGATTTAGGTAATTTTGCATCTGAAAGAAGACATCTGACCCTCTCAATCAGAATTTTGTTTATTCTTTCTGTCAAACCATTCAACTTTGGTGTCTTGGGAGATGTCCTCTAGCGTCTGATTCCATACTTTCTTCAGTATTTGTCAAATAGACCATTGTACTAACCACCATTATTAGTGTAGATACATTTCAGTTTCTTACCAATTTGTCTCTCAACAAAGGTATAAAATTGTTTAAATATATCAAAGACTTGATCTTTAGTCTTTAAAGCATAAAACTAAAGTTTCCTTAAGAGATCATCAATAAAAGTCACAAAATAAAGAACACCACCAAGTGAGCGTATCTTCAAAGGACCATACATATCAAAATGCACCAATTCAAGTAACTTTGATTTCCTTAAAGGCAAGTGACTCTTAAATGTAACTCAATTCTTTTTCCTAACAAAACAGTAAGGATACTTCTTTAAAACTACACTCTTTATGTCTGGAAATTGGTTCTTTCTTATTAAACAATTCATTCTCTTTTCATTCATATGACTAAGCCGCTTATGTCATAATTTAATGGAATTATTATTTTTTGTTGTATTTACAACATTTTTGAAAATAATAGTTTGCATAAGATATAAACTGAAGTATTTCCTATCTCGTGCCATATCTAGAGAGCCTTTGGTAAGCTTTCATTAGCCATTACCAAAGGTATTGCAAAAACCTTCATTATCTAGGTTTTTCATTGAAATCAAATTCTTACAAATATCAGGGATATGTCTAACATCCCTTAATATTAGCTGTACTCCATTGATGATTTTTAAGCAAATATCACCAATACCAATAACCCTTGTTAAGCCATTATTACCCATCTTCAAAACTCCAAAATCACCAGGAGTATATGTTGTAAAAAATTATATTCTTGAATTCACATGAAGAGAAGTATCATTATCTTTGACCCAATTAGTTTCATGAGATGTCAAATTAACTATATTCTCATAGTAAACAATAATGAGGTCACCAGTACTAAAAATAGATGTAGTAGCAACATGATTATTATTCATATTCTTTTTCTCGTGCTTATCACTACCATTTTTATATTCTCTTTTTCATTTGTAGCATTTTTTCTGAATATAACTTATTTTCTTGTAATAATGATACTGGACATTTTTGTACTTATATCTTGACTTGCCCTAGTTTTTACTTCTACCCTTTTTACCATTTCCTTTTTCTTAACTTCTCTCCTTGTTTTCAATAATTAAAAAATTTGATTTGGATGATGATGAACTTTGAGATTTTCTTCTCATATCCTTATTCAACATACCACCCTTTATAAGTTTTAATGATAAAACACCACCGAGGGCAGAATTAACGATAGAGATTCGAAAAGTCTCCTAAGAATTAGGTAAGATAGCAAGTAACCATAGCCAGAGAACCTCATTATTAAACTTAATGCCCATGCTTAACAACTGATCAATGAGACCCTAAAACTGAACTCCTTTCATTATATCTTAACTGTATTATTTTCTTTAGTAAGAATAACTTGTTATTACTAAACTTTAAAGTATACAAAGTCTCAAGTATGTTCCATAAAGTCTATGTATATGTCTAATTGCAAATGCAATTATAAATATTATCATCAACAAATTACCGTATAAAATCACAAATTTACTTGTGTTCAAATTCTCATTTTTTATTAATTTTAGACTTAGGTTTTGTAGTAATAAATACTAATAAATATAATTTCTTCACAAATAAGAGATATTTCATTTTACTCTTTCATATATGATAATTCATGTCATTCAAACAAACTAATTTATTCATATTCAAATTCATCATTCAAACAAGTTTTTTTTTTTTTTTTTAGGTTATATGGTTCTAGCTAAAACTCAAATTTGCATAACTTGCATTTTAAGCAAAGTCTTTTAACATTTAACGTCCCTCTACTTCCCTTTTTTATGACCTTTACTAAATAGGAAATAAAATGTAATGATAGTTTGTTTCTTCTCTAGTCCTTTAAGGAGTGAAAATTTTTTAGCCAACCTATATAAACAAGGCATAAATGGGGTCCTATAAGCATTAGGCTTAGTTCATACCAATGGTTAGTCTAGTGGCAAGTGGATGCACCCTTTGTTTAGTTGGCTAATATTATGTTTTAATATAGAGAGTATAGAAATTAATCTATTGAGAATCTCCTAATCTTGTCTATTTGTATACTTTTCCTTATGTGAACAGTTGGGAATGACAATTACTAAAATTTGATCTCTTGTTGTTCGGGATAAGAAAAAAATCAGTCCAAAATTTTGTGAATTCTTTTTAATGATTCTTACTTGTTTCGCTTTGTCACTTTAGTTCTATATGTTTTTTTTTTTGTTCTATTTGAGCTTCTTCTTTTTTTTGAAAATATAATTCAGTTGATCCATAATATATATATATATATACACTAAACAAAATATGCTAAAAAAATAAATTTAGTACAAAAATGGATTAAAAAAATAAAAAAATGTGTAACTGGCTAGAACCCAGTTGTTAGGATTAACAATTTAATAACTCTACCACTAAATCATGCAATTGGTAGACTATATATAATTAATTAATGGGCTTGTTTTGTTCTGCCATTCATATTGTTTTAAATTCAATAATGCGTGTCTGTATGAATCACTCCAAAACGTGCACAGCCTATCGTGGCTTCGTATATTTTATCGGGACCCAGACCAAGAAAATTTTAGGCCAGCCCCCAAACCGAACAAATTGTAGTCAAGATGGGTTGTCCTATCGTGCTTGCATGAAATATTGCCACCAGCTCTCCATTTTACCAAGTATAATAAAATGTCTCTAAGTTGCCTTGCAATGATGATCACTGTCATTCCTAGCGTTTCTGATGTACAAGGAGGCTTTAGTATATCAGCGCAGATCCCCAGGTCGCTATCTTCTAAAAACGATCTACGTTAGCGAATGACACATTTTAGTTTTTTCTTTTCTGGGTGAAAACTTGATTTTTCTTGGGGGGGGGAGGAGAAGTGGGTTTGCGGTTCCAACTAAGCAATTTTATGTAAAAGGAAAGAGGAAGGTGAATACTAAAATTTTACAGAAAAATTTGCAAATTTTAGCAGTTTATTTTGACATCTTCTAAACATGTATAGATAAATGACAAACTCATAAATTTAAATATATATCACAGTGAGTTTTTTTTATATATTATTTATTTTTATTTTATTTTTAATATAAAATTTTTTAATTATATGATTTACACTTAAAATTCTAATTATAAAAAATTTACACTACTTATATTAAAAATAAATAAATAAATAATATATAAATTTTAAAAATTTATTAATTTTACATCTGAAAATTTTAAATTAAAATATAATATTAAATTTACTTTTTATTTACACTCTATTTATATATATTTTTTAATTTTAAATTCTCTTATTTCCATACACCTATGTCTAAGTATGGATATGTCCTTTTATCTTTTGGATTAGTAAGAGGAAAAAAAAAAAAACAGAGAGAGGTGTTTTTATTTTTTAAATTCCTTTTTACCTATATAAAATAGACAAATACAGAGGCTTACATGTTAAGATATTTGTATTAATAATATTAAAATATTTATAAATAATATTCTTATTACAACTTAATTATAATAAAACAATATTTTTTATTAGAAAAGATTATTCAAATATTATTCAAGTATAAATAAATAAATAAATAAATATAAATATAAATATATATATATATATATATATTTTTATTTATTAATACTTGAATAATATATATATATATATATATGTAATGTATATAAAAATTTTATGTGTAATTATGATAAATGTTAAGAAATTATATTATTTGTATAAAAATATTGAATTTTAAAATTTGTAATTAATATTTAATACTCATATCCTTATTTAATAAATCTAACATTAAATGCATATGAATGCTGTTAATAATATTGATCTAAGTTATTAAAGAAGACGTTTGATTGGAACATATCTTTCGTGTAAAATCAATTGCTCTTTGTTTTTCCTTTTTTGCTTTCATTTGTTATCAAATAGGATGTGTTTATATATTGTCCATTGCATGAGCTAGCATTATCAAAATGTACGGCGCATTGAATACCTTGTTCTTTGGCCCATGTACTCTACTCCGATAACTGGTTTGAATGGACTTGGTCATTAGTTATACTTAGACTAGCACATTCACAAACTAGTGGGTAGAATTTTAACTAGGTTGGTATGGGCGGCACAGTTGTGGGAAATAGTTTTGTATAATAATCTTCAATATTTCTTCATATCGATACATGTCAATCTCGAATGGAACTGACATGTGTACGTTTGTGCACACTGTTTACAGTTTTCCTCTAAAGGTTTTATTTTTTTATTTTTTTATTTTTATTTTTATAGATTAGATCAATTTTACTGAGAAAATATAAGCGGAGAGAAAATATACAAGTCCAATACAGTAGACGAGGTTAGCCGGGACAAAAGCTAGAACAATACAATGAAAATGGTTTGTTTAGTAGTGTCTTATTTTGTTTTTACCATCCCTATTTTATTTTCTGTAAGAATGAAAAGTTGCAGAAATCCCACAACGGTTTTTAAGTATACGAACTAGAAAAGATATGGAAACTTGGAAAGCAATGTTGTCACTCTTATATGGCATCGACTGAGATTCATTAAGCGGAAAGCAATGCTATTGATTAAAAAAAAAAATTACGATAACATAATTTGAACTTTGAACTCATGATTTCTCATTAAAAGGTTTAATTTATTAACCTAAGAATAATTCCAAACAAGAAAATAAAATTAAAATTGAATTATATCCCAATAATTGAATTGAATTGAATTCTATAAAAAAAAAAAAAAGTCCATACAATCAATTAAAGTAAATTAAGTTGTTTCAGTATAAATTAATATAAGAAACACATATAATATATATATTGATATGTGAAAATGCACAATGCATTATGCATATGTGTATATGTACACAAACCAAAACAGGCACTGATTATTGAGTCAAATTCTAAACCATATCAAACAAAACAAGCCTGATCTAACGATCAGTGAATAATTAATTAATAGATCATCAATCAAAGCAATAAGGTTTAATTACCTAGAGTACCTGGTTAACGGATACACAGCATTACAAGGAGAATTGTTCCACACATTAGAGTGCAGCCTGAGGATCCCTCTTGCCTTGGTTTTCAAGTACGCGGCAGTGTCTGCTTGCACGACCGTGCAAAGCTTTGACACGGCACCAACCCTCAGCATCTCCCGCAGAACTTCATCTGTTGCAGAGAACTTTGAGATCAAGTCGAAAATGTGGATGGCCCGATCATCTGTTGCAGGAGAAACCCTGAGAATCCTCTTTGCCAACAGTGCAGTGCTTCCTGCATGCTTCAGAAACTGCGCTCTTCCATCTGCACAGGTACAAAGCTGTGCCAAAAGAACAATTATCTGTTCTGTTATGTTCTTTCCGGGTTTTTCTAGCTCGAATTCGATTAGCTCGAAGACCGCGTTAGCTTCCACGATTTTCATTCTGTTTCTGCCAAATGAACACATGTCCGTTAGGAGAAGCAAGGCTGATTTTGTGGCTTGCTGCGATATCCTCTCTCTCAGTATTCCAACGACCCCTTTGAAGAAATCGAGCTTCAGCCTCTCCAATACTCTTGAAGGTGCCACTTCTGTCACTTTCTTTAAAATAAAAATTGCTTGTTCCTTGACAGCAATGAAATTATCCATCTGATAACAGTCAATGATCCATGTCAACGAATCAATGAAATCAACATTCTCCTTGACGTGCGGCTTGATTTCTTCTACTGTGTCCCAAATGATGTAGAGAAGTCTCAATGCCTCTTCAAGACCAGTGGTTTTAACTTGTTTAGAGCACTTAATTATATAAGCAACCATGGCTTTGTCTAAGCCAGCTTCGACCATGCTCCTCTCATTTTCTGTGGCAAGGCCTTCCATTTGCTTCGATGCCCTCATATAACCATGAGGGTCCTCGAGATCCTCAATCAGTTTAACCACATAAGCCTTACTCAGAGAAGCTTTCGGGGTCGCAATCCGATCGACACCACCAATGGCATTTGAAGTGCACCATGCTTGAATCAGCCGCAGCAACGTGTGATTTGGCGTCAGGTCAGAGTCCCTTGGCAAGGGCTGCTTGGTTAACGGGCAAAATGGCATGCCCTTGGCTCTCTTTAGCCATTGTTCAATGCTTTCTCTGTCATAAGTGATCCCTGTAATGGCAGTAACAGGATCTTTCATGATCTGCAGTGATATGGGGCAAAGAAAATATTGGGGAATTTCTACTTCATCCATGGCTAGCAGAAGATTTCACTAGAAACAAATCTGTAGTACTTAAAACCTCGAGGCTTACAGGAGCATGGAGATAAATTAGATATATAATACAATTAAGTGACGAGAGAAACGATGAAGAAATCTAGAGGGGAATTAACAAAATCTTCTAAGGTATTTAGCTGTTAGAGACAGCGGCATGTATATATAGGCCTGCTGCCAAATTTTGTGCTTTTTTTCGAAGATAGTGATTGAGGTTGGAATTTTCCTTTTTCCTTTTTTTTTTTTTGTTTATTTTGCTTTTTTCAATGTCTAGAGTGAGGTTTGAATGTTGACATTATAAGCATTGACAATATAGCCAAGTGAAGCAAACAAAATTCAAAATATTCGAGATGTTCTATTCTTGCTTTTACGGGTCAAACCTCCTCTCCGGGGCTTTTTCGTTGGTCAACGCACTAACTCACATTTGCAAGGATTAGCTCAGGGCAGCCGCCTCTTGGACGGATTCTATATTAAATTTTATGTCAATCTGTTCTTTCTCGCAACAATAAAATTTTCTCTTTTCAGTTTGATTGATGAAGTTGCCGACGGCTCAATCAAACCAAAAAAAAAAAAAAACAAACAAAAAAGAAAAAAAAAACAAAAAAAAGAATTTAATTGATTAAAAAAGATAATTATTCCGAATTTTTGGACATTATTATGAGCAACAAAATTCTCTGAGTGGAGCATTATTTTCTCCCTTCTCAACATATTGATCTCTCGTGACCAAACCCTCAGTTTCCTTTTTATATGTTGTCTCGAGAAAACTAATGCAGGTTAGGCTTGAGGAGTGGTCCAACGGTGGCTTGTAATTAAAATTAAGTGATAATTTATTAAAAACTTTTTTTTATATATATAAATAAAATAATTGAAAATGTAAAAATACCTAAAACAAGCATGCCAAGTAAGTTTTTTCAACTTTAGAATTAAAGAGAGGCAGGATAAAAGTTATCTTTAGTTTAGCTTCGGCATATATTGTATATAGTTTTTTTTTTTTTTTTTTTTTTCAGTAAGAGGCTCATCGACTATAAACAACGTAAAAGTAATTTTTTATTTATATATATTTTTTAAAAAAAATTAAAATTAAAATTAAAAATTTTAAAATAAAAATTTAAGTAATTAATTAAAGGAGAATTTGTGAGAGAATTTTGCCAAAATTTTCTTGTACATGTCACCGCAAAGTGCACACTTATGACTCCCGGCTGCTCCGGCCATTCCAGTGGGCCGTAAAGGTAGGTGGAATAATGAAATGGATTTTTTTTTTCCTTAAGTAAAAAAAAAAAAAAAAACGTTTAGCAAATATAAATCTATATAAAATCAATTATTAATGTTTTTATTTGAAATATTATTTATTATAATAATATGAATACAAATAATTAAGAGTAAATAAAATAATAAAAAAAATAATTTCACATCAAAAATTTCAAGACACGAATAATTAATAAGTAGAAGAAATCGATCCAAATCTTGGACCAAATTTTTTATTTATTATTTTTTTTCAATTGAACTGGTCGGGCTGATTTCAAAGATACTGCCACAGAAGTATTGTTTGAATGATCACCTGATGAAAGGAAGAGCTTAGGGTTCGAATTTCAACCTCTTCGTCTCTTGTCTCCGAACTAAATGTCCCCAGAAAAAATCAAACAAAAAGATGTAAAGCAAAGTAAGATACGAGAAAACAGAGTCTTTGACATTCGCACCCACGAGGCCTCTCTCTCTCTCTCGCTCGCTCGCTTCTAACTCCTCGCGGAGGCCCCCCCCTGCCAACCTCGTTGAAAACAACGTAATGAGTAAAATTCTTTTGCTTTTTAATAAAATAAAGAAATAAAAATAATACCCCAAAAGCTCGTAAAGTAAAATTATGTAAATTAAAAGAATGAAATTTATTTTTTCATAGCATTTTAATAAAATCTTAAATTCATAATTTTTGATATGAAAATAAATAATTTTTTAATAAATTATTTTCATCGTGTAATCTATGATATAATAATTTTACAATCAATAAAAAAATATTTAGTTTTATTTAATAATCTGCGTTCAACGGTTTCGTTTGTTTTTTTATTTTTTTATTTTTTATTTTTATTTTTTTGGTTGGTCATCTTTAATGCTGATGAAATCCAAGTTATAAATTATTCGGTGTTTGCTCGACCGAAATAATATTTGCCGTGCCTTCCAGGTTATTTGACCAAAAATTAATTTATTGCAGAACAAAAATGTCTACGACTTGAAGTTTACATCAATATCAATGTACAATACAACGGACGCATCATAATTATTTTTATTATTTTTGAAACTCTTAGAGCTTATAATTTTTAAATTTTTTTATAAGTTTAATTTTTCTAACTCTAACAAAATTTTAAAAAATTATGAATTTTAACAAATTTCAAAAAATATATATTATAAATCAAAAAGATTGAATCTTAAAATAATTAATATTTTTAATACTTTTTAGAATTAAAAATAAGTTTTAAAATTAATAGAATCACAATGAAAGATCATAATTATCAAAATTAAAGACCATGTGAATTTTATAGTGTAAATTAAAACTACATGGAAAAAAACATAAAAGAGATAAACTACAGAAAACTAAGTGCATTTAAACTAAGACATTAACCCTGTTGAGGGACCGCTCCTTGCCATTCGCCCAATGGCTTCTTTTCTTCTCAGGCCTACTTCTTCTGCTTCAGTGCTTCTTTTTCTTTTTTCAAAATTTTCCCTTCAGAGGTAATTTATATTTTCCTTTCTATTTCATTGATCATTTCTTTTTTTTCTTTGCTATTTTCTTTTTCAGCAATCATCCATTTCTATGTTGATTATTGGCACTTGGGACACTTCTATGTTTGGGTTTCTTTGATGATGTTTTGTTTAATTAGTTTACCCTGTTAATTATTTTCTCTGGATTAGGTTATTTCTCTAATGTCTTTCTTCCCCCCTAAGCAAGCAATCCCAATGCCCATGTGTTTTTGCATTTTCCTTTTTTTTTTTTTTTGGATTTTTTTTTTAATTAGTAAACTACAGGTTTTCTTTTTCCCTGTTTTCGCTAACAGGCCCGTGAATTGGTGGCTTCAGATTGAGATGATTGATATAGACTCGGTGGTTCTTACATGTACATTGACAGATTTTTGGATGATTTAGTTTATGTTATGTGATATGGCACATCCATATCCTAATTTGTTTTAAAGTTCATGTGTGTTATCTGCGTTGTCGTATTAGTGTCCATATTTCATAGTCCAAAATGATCATTATTTGAGACATAGCATTATTATGTGGAGTGTGGGTTAGAGAAAACACATAAAATCAAAATTTTCTCAATGTTGGTTATTTTAAGAAAAATATTAAAAAAATTTTAATTAATTACTTTATATTTGTGATTCTTAATAATTTTTTTAAAATAAATATATAATTAATTACTAATTTAATCAGAGTAATTTTCAGTTTTTCAACCAAAATATATAGATATTTCTATTGTCTCTAAATACACATAAAAAAAAAGAAATATAACAATAAAGATAAGATTGATATTGTAGCATATATTTCGTTTTTCTCTTATTTTTTGTTTTTTTCTTTATTCATGCTGCAAAATATAAAAAGAAAGGAAAATTAACATTTAGTAAGCGGGTCAAGTATCCGTAAGCTTCGCCCATCTGAGCCGGGTTGAGTGTCCTCTCTCGCAAAATAAGAGTTTGAAGAACTTACGAGGGTTTTAGGCTGTAGGCCTGTACTTTTCATAAACCCTAAACCCTAAAAGAATCGGTGATCAACGGCGAAGCAGAGAGGGAAAGAAAGAAGGATATGGGGAAAATTAGTTACAGGCGGCTAAAGGGTAGCCAGAACCTCCGCCTGCGACTGCTCCTGGCGACTCTTTCTTCCACTCCAGTTATCATCGAGGACATCCGCGCCGACGACAGTCTCCCCGGCCTCCGCCCCCACGAGGTCTCCCTCCTCCGCCTCCTCGAGAAAGTCTCCGATGACTCCCTCATCGAAATCAATGAAACCGGTAATTCTCTTTTGATCAAAAAACTTTGTTCGCTCATTGGTTTTTTTTTTTCTTTTTCTAAAGTAATTATTTTTGTTAGGAGGATAAAATAGAAGCTGATTAAAGGCGTTCTTTCATGTTACTTGTTCTTGGTTTTTAATCCAAATTATAATTTTGGGTTTTTATGGGACAATTCTTGTTCAATCTCTGAAAAGTGAAAAGCAATGACCAATGAGAGTAGACAAAGTCTTGGTGGGAAAAAAATATAAAGACTGAAAACAAATGGATTTTTTTTTTTTTTTCGGTTCCGTTGTTCTCAGAATTAGGTTGTCTGGTGAATTATGATGTTAATTGCAATAATTGATTATGGCATTATATGCTTAATATAGGGAAATTATGAAATGTGACAATTGTGTGCTTGACTTTGTTCTTTGCATTTACAGTTATGCTTGCAACTGAGTTATCAGATTTGTTGGTGGCATTGGTGATCTTGATAAAGTGTTATTTGTATTCTGTTTTTGTCTGGGGGAAATATTTGCTGCTGCTGCTGCTGTCTTTTTAATTGTTTTGCTTGATTTTATTTGATTGGATATGTCTTGCAGGCACAAAATTCAAATACAAGCCTGGGATTTTGATGGGTGGAAGGTATCTTGTTCATGATTGTGGTGTTAGTCGATCCATAGGCTATTTTGTGGAGCCATTGATTATTCTTGGGCTTTTTGCCAAGAGGCCACTTTCAATTAGGCTAAAAGGTACTGCATTTTTTCTATTTGGAGATTTGGTATGCATTTTTGCACGAAAATATCAATAATCACAAGCTTTTTAGGCCAGTCACTACAGAATAACTTTAGGCCTCAAAAATGCAGTCTCTTTGTATTTCAGCAGGTGCCATGACATCCGATAGGGGAAGGGAAAACCAAAAACTTGGTAACAGGATAAGAAATTGAATGTTGATTCTGGTGTTACGTTACCTCAATCTTGACACCATCATATAATTGATGATCGTCCTCACATGAATGCGGAATAATTAAGATAAGTTTTTCGGATGAGAAGGCACGATGTAGGTTATGTGTTGTGTTTTATTGTTTGCAGGAATTACAAATGATTCCAAAGACCCATGTGTTGACACTTTTCGATCTAGTACCTTACCCATGTTGAAGAGATTTGGAGTCCCACCAGAAGGACTTGACCTGAAAATAGAGAGTCGTGGAGCTCCACCTCATGGTGGTGGGGAAGTGGTTTTGTCAATTCCTGTTGTTCAAAGTCTGATGGTGAGATTTTTGAATCAATGTTGACCTTATTTCCTGAAAATTTTCAGTTTAGTAATCTATTTCTGCTCAACAGCCAATCACCTGGGTTGATGAAGGAATGGTTAAGAGGATTAGAGGAATCACTTTCTCAACCCGAGTGTCTGTGCAATTTGAAAATATCATGTTACATGCTGCCCGTGGAATCTTTAATCGCCTGCTACCAGATGTTCACATTTTCACCGATCATAAAGCTGGTCCACAGGCTGGAAAGTATACTTTCTCTTCCACTGTCTTGATGTTCTGGTTATATTTGGAAACATGTGTGAAGTTTCTAGAAAACTATAGCTAAAGAGACAATGGTTTAATGGCAGTTCACCTGGCTATGGAATTTCCTTAGTTGCTGAGACTACCTCTGGTTGCTTCATTTCTGCTGATACTGCAGTTTCTTATGCGCAAGGAAATGATATGGATGAAATGGAAGATGAGAAAAGTGAGTTGACGCCTCCAGAGGATGTCGGTGAGCAAATTGCTTCTGTTCTTCTTGAAGAGATAGAGCAAGGTGGAGTGGTAGATTCAACTCACCAGGTTCGTGTGGTTTATTATGCTCAATAAACCATTCTCTTTGTTTTTGTAAGATCTGCAGATTGGGTTCATAATGTTCATTTTCTTGGTCCATTTCAAAAGCTTTGTCTGATACATAAGTTAAAATATCTTAGTATTGACCCTTCATTCATTGTGCTACTGCCACTATATCTTTACTGTGTGCCCATTGGTATTGCCCTTTGAAAGCAAGGATTTTGTTCCCGGTTTATATTAGTGTTAAAATATGTGATCTGATTTAGTTTCCCTATGAACTTGGTTTATACTGAAAGTAACCAGGACAAACATGTATTTATTTGCTTAGCCCTGAGGAATGTGCATTGTATTATTCTTCGTGGCATTAGATTGGTATCTATGTGCTGGAGTTGTCAATGAGTTTATTTTATGGATTCTATGATTCATTCCTTCACTTCAGAGGAAAGAGTACCATTAGGCATGCCTAAATTAATTTTCTGTAACTTGGTAAATTTATGGGCATGCCAATTTACCAAAGCCAAACCCAAAAAAAAAAGGGCATACCTCAATAACGGTGCATTGATTTTATGATGGTTCATGATGTGACTTTTGTGCCTCAATATTGCATTTGGTTGCAAGCCATGATGTTTTTCATTTCATTGAACAAATATCCTATGTAAGAACAGCAATAAAGAGAAAAGTTTGCACCACAAAATCTAAAAGTAGAGCAAAATCATCTGCACAGGATTGCTGGGTGTTATGTTTTTTTTTTCATAAACAGTGTGTGTGTGTGTGAGGTGTGTGTGTGTGAGAGAGAGAGAGAGAGAGAGAGAGGGACCCATGGTGGTGGCTTTATAATGACATTTTTTATGATGTTTTTCTTCAGTAGCCTGATATTATTGTTTTTCCTTTGTTTGTAGGGTTTGCTGTTCCTGCTCTGTGCATTATGTCCACAAGATGTTTCAAAGGTCCGCGTGGGAAAGCTTAGCCCTTATGGAATAGAAGCACTGAGGCACATTAGAGATTTTCTGGGGGTTAAATTTGCTATTAAGCCAGACCTAACAACAGGTACAGTCATTCTGAAATGTGTGGGGTGCGGGTTGAAAAATCTTTCCAGAAAGGGTTCATAATGATGAATGGGAGCTTTACCTGGAAATTAGTACAAATGCTGGAGAATATGACACAGGGTAGACTTCGATACATTAGCTTCGGAAGTTATCAGTTACCACCCTGCAATTTTGAAGTCGTTACATCACAGGAGAAGTTCTGGTACTTCATTTTTCTCCAAATAGACTTGGTTAATTTGTTGTTACAAGTTAGTACCTACCACTACCAAAGGTGGATGTCATCACCCTGCTATTACTAGTGGAGTAACTCTATTGCATGCTTGTAAATCAAGTAAATTCAGCTGGCTTGCCATTTATGAATTACATGATTCATCTATTATATCAGCATTAAGTTTTGCATTTCATATTCAGTTAAACTTTGTTCTACCAAATAATGCCTTGGGTTATCCTAGGAAGCAAGTCGGAATATATATATATGTAACTTTTATTGCGTGCAAAAAGCTTGGTGATTGACGGTTGTTGTTGATTGATAAAGTTGGTTTTGTTGGACCATTATAATACAAGTGAAAAGGTGTTTTTAGTAACGAGAAGGGATTAGGAAATCGTTGCAACCTTCTAATTATTTGAATCCGAAGGGCTGCTAACTGGTTCAAACTTGAAAGAGACTCTTTTACAACATAAACTGTCGCAGAAAACCACCTTGGCAGCCAACAAATCACCAGCTTCGTGAATTCCTCACTTTCAGCGTTGCACAAAACAACAGTATATGTTGTTATTTAGAACGTGTAGAACGTGGATGGCTTCTTCGCAATTCATCAAGCTATTTGCAATTCTTGATTGCCAAGGTGGATTTTGTTTTAAGCTACGACATAAATGGTTCCCAGTGACAGTCTCTAGTCCAGGACTCCAGGACATCGGTATTCTTTCATTCCCTATATCTTAATCTGTCCATCAGGGCTATGAGCAGCAGCAAAAAGGCAACATCCCAATACCACCAGATGGACATAGCAGGGATGCGACGATGCAAGATTACCGAAGGAGAATACCTTTTTAACACATCGATGATAACAACAATTTTAAGGACAGTTTTTCTTCTTCACGAAATGCACATTGATGCTGATAAGTAACCTTCTCTAGAAGGCCATCCTGACTTTGGTTGGCTAGCCATCATAAGAAAGTTGCCCTTCTGGCTTATTTTTGACCAGCTGTATCCCCTATATCCATTGTTGGCTCATCATCCCTTCATTTTAAACGTTCCTTGCCCACTTTTACCTTTCATTGCCTTACGAAACTTTTATCCGCTTTTCTTCAGGACCAGCAATGTAAAACTGCATTCTACAAGATAATACTTGGTTGAAGAAAATGAGAACAAAAATGGGGTCAGTTCCTGTTCGCCTAACTTTTCGTTAGCTCTTCCTCCAAAGACAAAAGGGACAGCGACAAAAGTTCCGTTCATGGCAAGTGCCCGGGGAATCCTTCCATTTCCTCGTGGATCTATGCTCGAAGTTGGAGAGAGCAGCTGGCGAGACGATTCCTTGTGCAGGCAGCCGTGGTAATGTTCCTACAGCCATGGCGGCAAAGATGAAGATCCACACCTTTGAGGATGCTAACCCACGAAGCTGGATTGGCAAGTGCCATGGCTAGTTTCGGGTCTATAATATTGCAGGGATTGGCAACTGCAGCCATGTTTCTCGAAGGCAAAGTTGATTTGCGGTTCCAAGGATGGATCACTAACAAGACTCTGTCCCCGGGCTTTTTTTTGAAGTAGTGCTATGTCGGCATTTTTGGAGATTGAACCTTCCTCGACGTCATCCGGGAATTTCACTAATTAACGCAAACAAGATCAATTGGTTATGATCAGGAATAGCCGGAGGGGTTGCGCTCCTTTCTCCTAGATGAAATTCCTACATGGGACGAGCAATTTATCTCCAGCTTCATAAGTAGCCTCAGTTATGATATTCTACCTACAAAGAAGCTGAAACCCACTTCCTTAACTCATGCATCCGAGTTAGCAAATCTTCAGGTCTCCGTTGAGACAATGATGAAGAAACGGAAGTCTACCAGCCCCTTCTTTACTGAAAAGAAATCGATGAGGGTCGTCGTCTTGGTGACTGCTATTGATGGGAGTGTTGACGGTTTGGTTAACCGAACCAAACTCTGATGAGATTCTATCCAAATCCCTGGTGTAAGGAAGTAAGGTTACTAATGGCTAGTAATTGAAGAATTGTAACTTGCATGTAGAAAATTTTGAATTCGGAAAGCTACATGATTATTTTTGTTTGTTTGTTTTTTTTTTTTTTTTTAAACATTTCAGTCGTCCCCTTTTATAGCAGACAACATTTTGCAGCTTGTCTTATAAACCCGCTTTGAAATCAATACTTTAGACAGGATTAACAATGAAGAAAAGAAAAAAACCTCTAGAATTAGCATTCAACCTAATGTCCTTAATGTGCACTCTGCCCAGTAGTTTGAAGAATTGAGGCTAATAATTTGGGCAACATGGCCCACCCTGGATGTGCCACGTTGCCAATAGTTCAACTGTCCAAACTGGCTGAACCATGGCTTAGTGCTGCGGGCAAAGCCCAAAAGAAAAAAAAAAAAAAAAAAAGTGTAACCGTCATCGTTTTGTGATAAAATAGGTCGTTTTAGTAGTGTTGTCTTTCCCTTTCTGTTCTCTCTTAAAAGTTACACCCACCTTCTTTACAGTGACACAATAAGGTGAAGATTCGAACTTACAATTTTTATCGTGACAATAAATAAATTCCTTTACTGCTGGTATCAAGTGTAAAACTTTGTTAACGAGTCACAAGACACATGAGGCCCAAACGAGTATGACTTGGACCTAATTGCTTGGAAGCCATTCGAGTCTACTTCCTCCCCCTTCCAAGCTAAGCCCATCCAGCCCGAACCTCTAATTGAAAAAACCAATTAGCTGACCCTCAAGAGCTAGGTGTGTCAGTTTTTTTTTTTTTTTTTTTTTTGTGAATTTTTTGTGTAACCATTAGATGTTGTTGGAGGCTATGCCGTTAGATTGGTGTAGGGGCTGAAGGGTTGAAATGGTATCATCATATTGGGATTTTGTCATTCCACGTTTCATTATCATCATGTTTCTGTACAGATCTGCTGATCTTTGAATTGCAACTTTCTTACTGATGTTTACTTTCGGATGTCTAGTTTGTACCACAGGATTTATAGTAGCATTTCAGAATATTATGCACCAAATTATTCTTAGTTTTCAAATTGATTGATTCAAGTGATTTTACTCCTCTGTTGTTCTCTTGTCTTCAACCTAGTGCGCTCAATGTCCTTGGTGCAAGTTTTAAGATAAGGTAAAGTTTTGTGAATCAAAAGTACTTCAAATAGGCTTTTGAGCTTGGATTTTGAGGGTTCTTTTTTCTTTTTTCTTCTTTTTTAATATCTGCAGCACTTGTTCATTCGTTTTTTATTTTTATTTTAATTATTTTTACTTGCCCTGTTAGATGATTGCATTAATCTGTCTTTTATCCTTAAATTATGTACAAGTGAATTCTTTAGAAATAAATGATATTCTTTTGAGGGTTTCCGAAACTTTTGTTCCTACTGATAGCGTGATCGAGGGACAATTCTTCATTTGAGAGAGGTTTTTGGAAAATTATGCTTTTCAGTTCAAGTTCTTAAGTACTTTACCAACCCTAGCAATTGTATTTTTGTGTTGTAATCCACAAAAAAATGGGTTTAGTCGTGACAGTTTGTCGCGAATTGTCATATGCCTGGAGGATTGATTGAGTTTGCTTGTATCTTTGAGGTATTACTCTTTCCTTGAATTGGGTGCCGGGTCATAATATCTATGTTATCGACTAAAATTACTGCCATTGTCTTCCGAGTTATCTGGAAGAGAGGCATGTCCAAAACTGACCCGCCGACAAATGAATTATTCTTACAATTATCATGCGCTGCATTTTCACCTTGTCTTAGATAGAGAGTACGACTTATGGGTTTGATGCCACAGTGGTTGGAGCAATTCCGGACGTCCTCCTTATATATTCTGATTGGGATGAGCGTGCTCATCCTTCACCTATCGGGCGTGTCCTCCACTTCTTCGGTGTCTTATCAAAGAGTCTAGTCAATCCTATCACTTCTCTAACCACGATCGAGGAAAGATGAGAATTAGAATTTCTATCCCCGTCTCAAATGATATTCCTATATTGGTGACTGATGCTTTATTAAAACCGCGAAAAAGTGTTTGCCTGTGGTTGATATTCCACTTTAACAGTGGTTATGGTCACATTCATTGCCATATTATATAAGAATTGTGATGACTTGTGAGGAACTAATGTTGATTATGAACACCCTTTGATGCAGGATACGAGAAGGGAATTGGGCACATCTCATTTTGACGGAAATATTCTACCACTTCATGTCAATGTTCTACCACTTCATTTTTGGAATATGCCGTCAGTAAATAGAGGCAGTAACACAAAGCTTAGGTTCTATACTAGACAGGCATTCTACCACTTCATATTTATGCAAGGTGTTATTGTAATTCGAATGGGTTATAATATCTTTCTAATTTCCCCTGTTTTTTTTCTCCAATCTGTAGATGGGGGCCAAACTATTTTTTGCACTTTGCCCAGCTTGTAGGCATACATTTTCTGAGAGTTGAGTCCTTAGTTGGGAAAACCTTCAAGCATCTTCTTGTGTCATTTCAGGTCAAGGCGTGATGGCTCCTAGACGGACTATCTCCTCTTTTTTTTTTTTTTTTTTTGGTTTTTGTTGTTTGAGTGGCAAAAATGATCTTTTGCTTCTTGTGGACAACTGAAGATGTGATGGAATTCCAAATTCATTTGTACCTTCAGCGAATTGTGTATGATTGACGCCATTGGTGAGACATTAGATTTTCATGTCAATCGTTTTGTGTACCTTTTACAATCAAATATAACATGTGCCAAAATTCATTTGATTACAGCAGAGCAATTCATCATAACCCACATATACGGTTTGTAAATTTGGGTTGTGAATCAAACTAAAGTAAGCATTCGATAGGAGCATTTTATGAACAAAATATTAAATGCACCATGTAAAACGAGGAAAAGTGTGTCTTTTGAGATCGTCTTGAGAGAGAGAGACTCAATCTATAGATCAATTAGTCTAGACAAACGATCTGTAATTAAATTCTTTCCCGAATTGGAACGGTGCAAACCAAACCGGATCCACTAAACAAGAACACTTCCCCGTGGTGGTACATTCGATTCAAGCCATCTCCAAAATGTATAATCTTTCTCAATCTCTCCAATTAACTGTTTTGGTGAACCCATTGTCACCATCTTATCGTTAAGTTGTCGTTGAGCGAGCATGAATCCTTGACTTACGGCCCCTTTTTCCCCTCTTCCTGCTGTCTTCTTGTAGAAAAGCATTTGTGATACGGACTGCGAAGATTCCATTTCAATGAATTTTCCCAAGAAAGGTAAGCCAGTAGCACAGTGCCTTTGATTGCAACTTAGATGAGTAAATAATCCTCCCATTTTACAGCATTTTGTACAAACCCCACTAAAATACCAAGTGAGATCACGATGTGACACTTGTGGGCGGAAGGATGGCCAAAAAATACAATTGTCAATTTCTTTATTTTACATTATTTTCTTTTATTTGTTTTCTCTTCTTTCTATCGGAAGCTACCACAGCTTGATCTTGAATATCTTTTTGAATGGAGAAATAACATTCACTCATTTGAAAAAATAGACCCCGCGGGGCGTATTATCAGTCCATACAACGAGATCGTTGTTATTAAAAGTTGTCAAGAAATTATAATTAAAAATTATCAAAAAATGGTTTTACTTAAAAATTCATGCTATCAATTGAATTAATATATCAAAAATTCATAATTCATTTACAATTAAATATAAAGATAACACGATTTAAATTTGTGGTTAATTCAATATGAAAATTTTGATATTATATTAAAAAGTTATGTAACTTAAAAAATTAAATTATTGAGCGAAATTAAGAGTATAAATTATATATTATATTTCAACAAAGATTTACCTCCGTTCACCTCCCTCTAAACCTGCAACAGCTAAACCCGACGAAAATGTGAAGGCATAGACTCACGATCTTCAAAAGATCGCCCCAAATTCTGAAACACGACAGACATCTTTGTAGCTATCCAATTTCTCAACGTCCAATCGCTTATTCAAACCAAGGGTAAATAACCATGCCATGACTTGTTTTTTATGAGTCAGAAATAACTTCATCGAAGAGGACAAGCATACGAAAGAGATCACTATGGGCCACGGAGAATTAAGACAAACAGAATACATGAGCAATAAAACCCATAGACTGAAGGCATCAGCGTCGTCATCATCATCATCATCATCATTATTATTATTATTATCTCTTCTTTTATTTTGGACAAAGGGAGAAGTTGACCCTACGGAGTTGACCAATAATAGTAAACTTGTTCACAAAACAACGTGAGTTTTTCTTTTTTTTCTGTCTTTTTGATTTATTAGAAATGCTGGTGGATCAGGAATACAGTCAATCACACCTCCCTAGAGGGATTCACGTATCTCTAAAAGCAAGTCACGATGCTTTAATTGTTGGGTTGATTGACATTCACACAATGCCTTTATCGATTTATTGCCGACAGAAAACAAGTTTGCGAGATGTTTCTATTTTTTATTTTTATTTTTTTTTTAAAAATTAATTGGTATCAACGCACGTTTGAATGTAAAATATAGTACTTCTATTAAGTTAAAATTTATTTATGTGAGCTGATTATTTCTGGGAATAAGTCATTTCGATTCATGTTATACTAATTAGGTAGAAAGTAGATGGAACTTATTTAACTTTGTAACTATTTTGTGCTCAAAGATATCTTGACAAGGACCATTTACTTTGGGCATTAAATTGAATAAAAAAGAACCCCCCCCAAAAAAAAAATAGTGGGATCAGTGTTATGGGGCTTTTGTCGTATGTGTAGACAGAACCAAGATGCACAAATCAAATTGGATTTAGCAAATATTTGACACTAATTTGCAATGTCCAAATAGTCAATATTATCATGCCTCGTTCTGTCTCCATGTGGCTTATCTCTCCTCTCCTCACACATTATGCAAACTTTTAATGGCTTTCCGTCATTATCATTGTCATGAAATGATTTGCGGTGCGGGTGGTGTGGTGGAGCACTTCCACATCTTGCCAATCCCCACTCATACCATAAAGTGGATGGTGCGCATAGCCCTAATTATTATTATTATTATTATTATTTTAAATCTTAAAAAGAGTTATATAATCCATTCCCCCCCCCCCACACACATATATAAATATAAATAAAAATATATAATTTTATTTTTTATTTTTTAATAAAAAATTTACGGACTAATTATTTTAAACAAATCATTTTTGAATTTTTTCTTTTTCATACGGAGTGATTTTGACTTCGGTTCAAGTTTGGCCCCATCTGATAACTTTCATTTTGTACCCACTTTTAACGAAGCTTTTTGGGTCAAGTTGATTGGGTATGGCAAATCATTTTGGGTTGATTATTAGCTAGACAACTATATCTAGGTGGACCCAAGTTTCTATTGTGGAACATGGATATGCACATCTATATTCAGACGGTCTAAATTTCTCCAAACTCGGTTCTTTTTTTCTTTTTTTTTTATTTATTTATCAATATTTGTTGATCTGGTTTCAAATGCATGATTTCACATGATATTGCAAAACATTAGAAGTGACAAACAAATACGTCAAATTAAATTTAAGTCAACTTATTTCAAATTTTAAGCTATTTAAATTTTAAATATTTTGAATTATGAGTTTATTAGATTTTGAGTCCCTAATTATTTGAATTTCAGATATTTTAATTTTAAAATATTTTATATTTCAATTTTATTAAATTTTAGGTCATTCCAATTTTAAATATTTAAAACATTAAATTTATCAAATTTTAAATATATCATAATTGAGTTCATTAAATTTTAAATATATTAAATTTTATATCTTTTAGAATTTGAATTCTATTAATTCAAATTTCAGGTTTTATAAATTTTGATTAATCAAGTTCTAAATGAAAAAAAATTAAGTCATTTTGAATTTTATAAATTTGGCTTAACTAAGTTTTGAGTTAATTAATTTTTGAGTATTTTTAATTATAGATCATTTAAGTTTTAAATTATTTTAATTTTGAGTAATTTAAATTATAATAATTAATTTTTTTAATCATGAATTGGGCTAAATCTAGTTTTAGAGAAATTGGTTGGGTCATATTGGTATGTTTTTACCTCTAAGAAAGAAGAAAGATAAGTTGTACATATTGGTTCTTAATCAAATGCCTAATACATCAATAATGATTTTTTTTTCCTTTGTCAAAAAGTGATGCATAAATTATCTTTTATGAATTCAAAATTTACTAACATGGATCGCCAAATCACAAAATTTACACAAAATTAAACAATCTCAACAACAAAATTCATTTGCAAAAATCACTTTTTGTAGTTTTGTATAATAAGGGGTAACAACTTATTACAAAATGAGTTGTTAGCAACTTTGTACATATATGATTTTAACCCACTTTATAAACTCTAAAAGACTTACATTTTATAAAAAAATATATTATTAACTTTGAAGAATAGGAATAACCAGCCTCCTCACCCTTTTTTGTATTAATATGAGTGTTAAAAAGTTAATTCAATCTAATAATTCGATTTGAATTTAATTGTAAAAAAATTAATTAAATTCAATTTAAAATATGACTTAATTTGAAAGTAATTCAACTTAAAATAACTTAAATATAAGTGATTCAAACTTAAATCCATCTCACCTAACTAAAAAAATTACTTTTATTTTGAAATTAGAACTCTTTTTAAAAATAATTTTTTAATATTTTTTACTTATTACTTTAGTTTATATATATATATCACTGAGAACAAATCTAGAGGGAGTGATACATATATATAAGTTATTATTTAATTTAATAGTAACAAGTAAAAAGTGTTTTTATCCCTTTCACATCTTAAATTTGATATTTAAGTATGTTATGTATATTTTTTCCTCTGATAACATTTATCCTTCATCCTTCATAACTAGTTATCCTACATTAGTTATTGTACATTACACATGTATACTATTGTATTTTTATTTATTATACAAATACATATACTATATTTAATTTATATAATTATTTATTTATTATAAATATTTAATTATTTTATATTAATATTAGATTACTCAATTTATAAAATTTTTTATTTTTATTTTTATTTTTATAATATTTTAAAAAATGTATTCACTTATATATATATACATTATTTTTTATTTATTATTAAAAAACTTATTAAATTATAACTTATACAATAAAATTACTCTCATTTTAAGAATTATAATAATATTAAGGGAAAACTTAGAGAAAGCTTCCAATTAATCTTACCAACCAAATTAATGATATTTTTCAAAAATTTTTATTTAAGATCATCATTTATTTCTTGGTGGAAAAAAAATCATTTGTATATGATCACGAAGTTAATATCCAATGTTTGTTTTTATTGAAGATGCTAAGATAACTAAAACTTGTTAACCAAAAAAGTAGCCAAAAGTGCTTTTGTTATCAATAATATGCTATGTTAACTAAGTATATCCCCATGGTAACATTAAAATTGATTTATATATAGAAATTAATATGTAAGAATTAAATTACTAAAGATATTTATTCTCATTAACTTTGATGTTGATATTTTTTTTGTCTATTTTAAATTTTTTGAATAATATAAGACATATATATATTACATAAATATTAAGAAAGAAAAACTAAAATTATTGCATACAAAAGTTTATATCAAATATTATTATTTATTTAATATTAAATTTTTTATTTGTAAGATAATGTAACGTAAACAAAATTATTGATATTATGGTATAAGGTACATAAAATCAATAATGAAACAAAATCAATTATTTTTATTATTGATAATTGTCATGATAAAAGTTGTATAAGGTTGTTTTTATTATTTTATTTATGTATAAAATCTTTATACTTTATGACTTGAGGCTGACAATAGTGATAAAAATAAATAAATTTGGTAAATCATGCAAAAAAAAAATAAATCTCAATAAAAACAATAAATCACACCCAAATAAAAGTAGAGAAAAAAAATCATAGAACATGTTGGTTAAAACTCTCATTTTTATTACTTCAACTTTATTAGTTGAAATAAAAATAAATTGAGAAGATTTAAATAGATATTTATTTAATTTTATAAAGAAGAAAATTTATGAAATTTTAAATTATTAAGAAATATTTAAATAAATTTCTATTTAATTTTTTAAAGAAAAAAATTTATAAGATTTGAAATTATTAAGAGCAACATAAATAGGTTTCCATTTAATTTTTTAAAAAGGAAAATTTATGAGATTAAAAACTATTATTATAGAAATAAATTTATAAATAAAATTTACCTGCTAAATAATTCAAATAATTAATTTATTATAAATTATATTTAAGTTTATTTTTTTAATTTATGAATTAAGAAAAAATTGATACTTTGCAAAAGGAGAAATAGTTAGGGTTTTATATATCACATATTTACACTATTTTATTTTTATATATTATACTAATATATATATATATATATATATATATGCATTATATTTAATTTATATAATTATTTATTTTTATTTTTTATATTTATAATTTTTTAAAAAAATTAATAAATCAATTTACGAGTCAATTCAAATATAAAAATAATTCAACTCAATTCAATTTAACTTAAAATGTGACTTGATTAAAATCAATTCAACCCAAAATAACTTAGAATTCAAAATAAATCAACTTGAACTCAATTGTCTAAACCCTTTTGACACTTCAACGTATCAATGATATTCATTTCTTAGATCATTATTTTGGAATACGGCCAGCACTATTCACATAAAATTTTAATCATTTTTATGTTTAACAGATTATTTCTATAAACACACAAAAAAAAGGGGGAAAAAACATTAAGAATTTGCAATCAAAATTCTTGTCCTTCTCCCCATTATTTCATCATCTCATTGATTGCATGTTCCCCACTTGAGGACTTAGGATTTTTTTTTTTTTTAAGGCCTATAAAGCAATTCATGGCGTGCTGGACAAAATTTGGGTTAGGAGTGTATACAAAACAGTCTTGTAGCAAAATCTTTCTGGCCATTGGCCAATTATAGTGCCTTTAGAGCAGAAAAGGACCCATTATAATGCTTCCTTGGCTAATGATGAGCAACATATAGTTTCTCCAATATGGATGAACTAAAGTTGCCGAGTTGTAGTTGGTGTTATAGAACTGGCTTCTATGACCAATTACTCTTGCTATTATGTTAGAAAAAAAAAAACACTTTTGTTTTTTAAATTCATTATAGTAGTTAGTGCTGTCACGATATTCTGATATGGTTTTACAATCAGTTGGCGCAGTGAGAAATTTGACTAGTGTTCAAGAATTTCAAATACTAAACTGGTTATTTATTTCCTCACAATTATTAATAGGCAAAGGATATGGCATAAACTTAAGACCTAGGAAGTCATAAACTTCAATCTTCATAACTAACCTAAAATTTTATTAGTAGACATCAAATTTTATTTTTTTTTGGAAGTGTAAGTTATTCCAAAAAAAAAAAAAAAAAAAGAAGACAAAGATGTCTACATTCTAATTGTATCCGCAACAATATAAACTTAAAATTTGCAAAATGAGAATATAAAACTAGAAACAGGAGGAAAATAGTACAAAAAAAAGTAATAACACCGTACATGATACGGAAAATTTTATGCAAATCTACGCAACCCTAAATTATGGAGACAAAATCCTGCTTAAAAAAAAAATCATAGAGTCAAATTCATCATAAATGCAATAATAAGTTTATCAATTAATCCAATTAAAATTAATGTTTAAGACTAGACACGAACAATGACACGTGGTGACAAGGTAGAGGAGGGCTAACACGTTGGAAGGCAAGAGGAATCCAATGCTGCCAAAAAGAGAGTTCAAGTTGAGGTCAAATTGTGCTAAAAAGAGGTTAAGGTCAAATTAGAACATATGTAATTCTGCCACGTTAAATCTTATTTATAAATCTTAGAACTTTAAACTCTTATTTAATAATCTTAAACTCAGTTAACTAGATCAAGTTTTCGAGTTTTATTTATTAAAAAAAAAACTTTAAAGTAATTCTGCACTTAATAATGAAAAAGCTCGAACAACTTGATAGTTAACACCTCTATGTATAAATTTAGGAGAACATAGAACACAATACAATTTGAAGGGATTAGACAGAGCTCCACCTTTTTATTTTCTTTTTTTTTTTTTTTGGTTTTTTACAATTCTAGCTTTGACATTTATCATGACTTTTTTTTTTGATGGATTTTTGGGAAAATTTTCCTTTTTCCGTTTTTCTTTCGCAAAGATGATATGTTCGGTAATCATGTGGTCCGGATGGACATTTATTTATTTAGTAAATCTAATCTGATTGAGTAAAGCATACTCTTTCTATTCTTTTATCATAAAGCATACTCTTTCTGAATGAATGAATACAACGGTCTTTGCATATGTGAAATGAGTGTGTAACGAGTGTACAAAGCTACCAGCCAAGGAAATACAAATAAATAACAACAATAAAACAGCAGGAAAAGGACACAGTCATGCCACACACACACACACACACACACACACACAAACACAGATATATATATATATATGTGTGTGTGTGTGTGTGTCTACCTTTGAATTGAACAGGAATCTTTTACCCAATTCCCCACAAAAATTACCACGTTACACTAGTGAGACAGGGAATAAAGTACATTTTCAGGCACCAATAAAAAAGAAGCACAACCCCCTCGGCCTCTCATGTGTCCCCAACTGGAACTAGTGCTCCTCCTTTTTATGCCTTCTCCCACAGTTTCTTTATTCCTACTAAAAAGTGGCAGACCAGTGACCAACCCTGATTAAATAATAGACTGCCAAATCCTCATCAGCTTTGAGGTGAACATGGACCACCCATATGCCAATTTTAATATTATTGAACCTGTGGAATTAAAAAAAAATAATCCAAGCTTTTATTCAATGGTTAATTGGTTAAGATATCATCATCAAAGCCTAGATCTCAACTTGAGCAGCTATATTAATATATAGCCCCAAGAGGGTCATTGTTTTATCTGGCTTAGCATTTAGGAATTATCAAAATGAAGGGAATAGAATAGAAGCCTCACAAGTTTCCATCAACCAGACAAGGGCTTTTGAGAGAATTTTGTTTTAAAAAAATGGTGTCTTTTGAATGAATAAAAATTTTGGGAGAACAACTGGCTTGTCAACTTGCCAAAACATACAATACAATAACTTGATAAAGGAACAAAGAAAAAGAAAAGGAGGGACAGAGAGAATGAGAATGTACATGCAAAACAATACCCGCCTTTTGTATAAATAAGAGGAATGCTTAGTTACGTCCCATAGAGGTTAAAGACAGCAGGAATCAAGAAATTTTTTGTAGAAGTACATTAAATTTTGAAAGATTTTGGAGAATTGTCCGATGTCTAAGCTGTTAGGATATAGGTTCATCATCAACCCACCTGAATGGCACAGAGAGCGTCAGAGTGTGAGAGAGCCTTGCAAGAATGGAATCTGCGACTGGTCCCCAGCTCAACAAGTGATAACAATGGAAGAATGAAGTAGGTTATTGCCCTCCAAAGCTACTCAGGACGATTAAAGTTAAACCCCACTTACTTGGGAGTGTAAATGGAAGAAGGTTATGGGCTCAACAAACGACCATATGGCTATGCCTATGCTGATGGTGTGTTACAAATAATTGCAATTGTCTACCCTTCATTTGATTGGGAATTGTGGTGCAAATTTTAATTGGTCAGTCAAGTTTTGTAGTCTGTACATTGCAGTCTTTTGATTTTCGGTTGCCTACTTTGACTAAAATGAAAAAATAACACCCTAATTTATTTCCTTTTGCCGGAGGTGGCCATTTTATTTTTGGTACAAGGTTGTTGGGAAAACTCTGGTTCGTGCAAACCTCCAAGAAGCAGTCTCATTATCAAGCTAACTGCAGAAAACGACTTATCAAACATGCTTGTCCGACATCCATCCATACGGCAATCTTTAGTTATCTACAATTTTGAAGATATCGAGTTGTGAAATATTTAATACAGCAAATGCTTAACCTCGGGGGAGGGAGATTGCCGGGTGGTAATCCTTGGTCGCCAATGGATGGACACGTTAGAATTGTTAATATAACTTAACGTGGTATCTATTTGTTAAATTCGCAACAGCCGGAAGCTGTTAGCGACGTCTGTTTTTTTTTTTTTTTTTGGTAAACAATACAACAATGACAATTTGTTTTATTTTATTTTATTTTTCACTCTTTCAGACAAATTTTGGGTTGTTATACACTTTACTGTTGCAACTACTCACATAAACTATGAAGTAAACCTAAGAGAATACGAACCTAAGACTGCCTAACCCACACTAGTATGTTTATTATGTTTGTCCTTAGAAAGAATTATATTGTGATGAACCAAAAATAATAATAATAATAATAATATAAAAAATATATATATATATATATTGACACATTACATTTTACAAAAAGATACACCTTTATTTTGGATGCGTTAAATGCTACTTCATTTATGGTTAATCAATTAATGGCCGAGAAATAACAGATTGGATCAAGCTTGAAACCTTTTTGGACAGAAGGCTATAAACTATATTGGACCTAAATGATATATTACTAATGTTGTTTTTATCTCTAATTCAATTTTGAATATGCTGTATGAGATAATTGAACTTCACAATGTCAGAGAGTAAGTTTGGGGTGAAAACATTGATAAGAGGGAATTCACAAAATTCCATATAATTGAAAAATTTTCTTTGAGTACGTTTGATATGAAATTATTATGATTTCACAAATCTTTTGGAATTTAAGAATTGTTTTGTTTGGTTAGAAAGAATTGGATTTCCTTATTTTAATGGTAAATTGAAATTTATAGGAGTGGAATATTTCAAATTTCTTCAAAATAAAGACTAATTATTATTAACCTACTATTTTCATAATATTCTCTTATTTATTCTTATCTAAAATTCCATAAAGTTAGGTATAATTTAATGATCACTGGTTTGAAGGTGAAATTTAAGATTCGAATTTCAAATTTTATTTTATAAAAAATACCCCTTCTCCACTCTAATTAGAAAAAAAAAATCATAACTTTATTCACAATACTAAAATTAGTGACATTATTTCAAGGGATTTACTTATTTAATGATTATATATATATATATATATATATATATGATAGGATTTATATTACAGAGATATTATAAGTGAAAATTTTATTATTTAAATGATGCAAGATTTTATGTCTTATTTTTAAAAATGATCTAATTTGATGTAATGTTTAAGTAAGTTAAATTAATTTAATATTAAATACGAATAAAACTAAAATATTTAAGTGAGCGTCTGGTGAAATAAGAAAAATAGTAAAATAGATTTTTACGGTTTATAATTATTTATGCGAATTAATGAGGGAAAAAAAAACACTTTTATTTTGTAGACTTGCTCATATAAAGTTTTACAAATAAACCTTTCCCTCGAGACTTTTTGACTTTTGCTAATAATCGATAATTCTTTCTTGTTCTCCACCACTTCCGCCATTCTCCGGACTTTTTATCCGACCGTACAAGACGTGTAAGTAAACATGGTCACTGCTGCCAGGGCCAAATCATCAAAAATTAAGGGCAGCGACAATGGCAAAAGGTCAAAATCTCCCCCATCATTACCTTTTTCTTCCTCCACTTTAATTCATCATCATAAACATTCTCTAAGCCCACCTAAGTATCTATCAATTCTCACGAGACCTGCTCCCGAGCGCAATAATATTCACACACAAACGCGCACAAAAGAACAGACACACTGCCCAACAAAATTTTGGAATTTTTATTACAACTTAATTCGGTGATTTTATGGAGAATTCATTAATTTTGGTGGAAACCCGTTGTGGTGAATTTCATTTCAGATCATTGATCTGACGCCAGCACGACGCCAGCACGAAGAACCCATCCAACAAAACAAAATAATGAAAAAGAAAAAAAAAAAATTCCTATGTATCAGTGACATCATCAGCAATTTCATCAAACTGGGTGCCTGTTTCCCTCTGTCTCTCCTGTTCCAGGTCCAAAGTTCTCAGCTTTAGGACTTTGTTGCGTTGTTAATGTGGTTCGCTTTAAGAACCAAAACACACTTGTCACTCGGACCCGTTGAGATCGCATTTGGCCCTATGCGCTGCCAAAAGACAGAGAAAGAGAAGAAAAGAAAAGAGAGGAAAAAAAAAAAAAACAGAATGGAAAGAAAACAGAGAAAGGAATAAAGAAAATTTTTAAAGAGACAGAGAGAGAGAGAGAGCTGAGAAGCATTCAATCAATTCTCTGAAACAGAAAACTGCTACCCACTTCACCAACCCAGTAGTAAAAACAAGCGGACAAACAAACCCCATTTCAGCATTCAGAATTTCTCTTCAGTTCTTTTTGCTGTTTGGTATTTTTTTTCTCTTAGCTTCTTTTGGAGTCAAATGGAGCAAACCAAGGCTACTTTCAAGATGGAAGCTTGTGGGATCATCTAGAAAAAGACCCTTTTCTCCAAAATCTCTGTTCTTCTTATTGTAGTGCTTTTTTTTTTCATATATTTTGATTTTCCTTTTTTGGTGTGGAGAAGGAGGATGGGACGGCAGAGGAGGATGATATTGTCGGCGGAGAACTTGGGTCCGGCGAGGAAAAGAAGCGGAGGCCTCAGGACGAAACAGGCTGGAAGAGGCTCGTGTCGTGGAAGTTAGGGGAAAGGACCCAAAGTCTCCTTCTTTAGAGCCCTGATTGTTATTTTTGTACTTTCGGCCTTTAATCTTTGAGGAGCCGGTTGTGCATGTTTGTTGGTTGTTGTTGTTGTTGTTCTTCTTCTTCTTCTCGTTGTTTTTGTTACATTAAGAAGCTGAGGAATGGGTAATTTGCTGAGAGAAGTGTTGATGACGCTCTGCAGTGTCAATCAGTGGTCTTACGCCGTGTTTTGGAAGATCGGCTGCCACAATCCTAGGTAACTTTTCCTCTTCTTCTTCTTCTTCTTTGATTTTGGTTTGTTTGGTTTCTAGGAAAATGGAGGAAAAAGCAGGAAAAGTAAGCTACTGAGTCCTCAAATGTTTTTTTTTTTTTTTGTTCATTTTTCCATTTTCCACTAATCCTTTTCTCGAGTCAACTAGGCCAGAAAATGGTAGTTGGGGGCTTTGTTTCGTTAATTTGGGATATTGTCTATGGTTTTTTTTTTTTTTTTTAATGTAAGTTGCTGTTTGGTTGACCTGAAAATGGATACAAAAAACTGGAGAAAATAATTGAGTTTTGTTCATTCAGGGTTTATGGTTTGGATGCCTTATTGGGACTCAAAGGCTTCCTTAAGGAGCCAAGTTGTTCTTCAAATCGCTGTAACGATGAATTTTGTTATAACACTATTTTTGTTATTCTTATTTTCCTTTATTTGTTTCGCTCAAATTCTTCTCGGTGACCAAAAGGGGTTTCTTTTTCTCTTTTCCATTTTTTTTTAGGTGGCTATTTTTGATCTTTGATATGTCCTAGTCTGGTTACTGTTGTCTTGTCTGCGATTAGTAATCCAGCAGGCCTTTTTCTTCTTGCTCTTGGAATCTTGTATTTTCGTTCCTTCCCCTCTATCTTTCAGAATCTTAGTGAAAGTTTCTTTGTATTGATTTGATTCAACTTTCTCTGTGTTGGACTGATCTGTTCTTAAATCTAATTGATTCGGAATCTGTCCTATCTTGGTTGATTTTATTCCACCTTTCTCTCTCTCTCGTTTTGAGCAACACAAGGTATCAATTTTTTCAGCTGCTTGAAGATTCTGCTGTTGAGTCCATAGAATCAGCATAGAACATCGTCTTTTTCAAGCTTTTCTTTTCCTAAAGAATTTTGCCTAATCTTCTCAAACTCCTGACCTTTGCCACCAAATGGAAGTTGAGGGTTTATGTTCTCTAATCATGTATGACTTCTGTTGTCTTCAGATTAGAAAACATGTCATGCAGATGTCACATCTAAGTGGTTTTTGTTCAAATACACTTTTAATTTGCAGGTTGTTGATTTGGGAAGAATTTTACATTGTACCTGCTTCAAGCTCATTTCCCCCCCCAAATCTCGGGATCGAGAACCCTGATCTGCCCGTTGGAGATCGACAATATTGGGGTTCTGATGTTTATTCCTCCCTGCATGGGATTCAAGTGAGCCATAGAGTTCATTCACTGGTTAACAAAATGATGATGAATAATCAGGTCAATGTAGTTGGTGAAGGGTATACTTCTTTTCTTTTTCATTTTATTCCCCCTTTCAACACTTTATCATTGGGTTTATCATTTAAATGCATGAAGTCTTGGCCTTTTTCATTTCCAGACTAGTTGGGCAAGCTGCATTTACAGGGAACCCTGAGTGGATCCTTGCAGGCAAATACAATGCTGATGCCCATCCACTGGAGGTGTGCTACATAATGTTTTTTCTTTTTTTCTTGGTTTCCATAGGCCCAAAAGGAGATCCAGAACCCAATTTTCTTAACTTTAGGCTCCATTTTTTTTTTTTTTATGTTGTGTCCACTGAAAATTTAATATCCTTCCATTTTGTTTCCTTTCAGTCGTATAATTACAGACTTTTAGGTGATCCATGCATCAAAGCCTTCATCTTGAAAGCCCAGAAATCTTTTTATTTTCACCTCATTGAGCTGCAATATGAATTTGTACTAGTATGGCCACTTTAAATTGAGAAAACAGCAGCTCATGGTATCTTAATGGGTATATCCATTATGTATATTTTTTTCTCATCCTTTTAAAATGCTGAAAAGTTAGTGCTTAGTAGTCGAACATGGCATAACTTTGAACACTGTGGTTAATTGTAGGTTTCAAATGAGGTTCATCAGCAATTTTCAGCTGGCATGCAGGTTTGTTTGTTCTCCATTTGTTGTATTTCTGCTAGGCACCAAACTTGTTCTTCATGATAGTACTTTTATTTGGCTGCAGACAGTTGCAATTATTCCTGTTTTCCCTCATGGTGTGGTTCAATTTGGTTCCTTGTTGGCTGTAAGTATATTTATTCAGTTTCTCAATGTACAATATGTTTTTTTTTACCCCTTTATTTTCCCTGCATATGTTGGTTTATGATCTGTATTTACACTCAACGGTCAAGGAACCTGTTCTTTTCCATATTAAGTATGTGCGTGCACCTCCATTAACTCTTTGCAATCCAAGCATAAAGTCTGTTGGCCGATCATTCTATTTAGTTACCAAAACTCTGCCAATCTGTTGAGAAACTTTCCCTTGTCCACTGAAGGGTTTTAGATAGGATCATGTATGGTTCACCTTAGTTTCAGGGGAGGAACCAACTGTTGAGCCTCCACCTATAAATGGATAATATGTTGGCCTTAGGGTGTACAAGCTTTTGAAAAAAAAAAAAATACAAGTAACAATTTTGTCAGTTCTGCATTCCTATTTGATAGTTTTGATGAGTGATTCGTCTTATTCTCACTTGTTAGAGAACATGAAACTTTTTTATTAGCACATGCAATATCAGCAGTGTATTGTCAACAGTGAGGTTCTTTCAAATTGCCATGCTGCAATTCCTACATATTTTTCCATGCTTGAATTTTTGATCTTGTTAAAGCAGTTTGTTGGTTACTTCAGAGTCTGCATACTTATATGTCATCATTGCTGCTTCAGATTATGGAGAATATGGGCTTTGTGAATAATGTGAAGAGTTTGATATTGCAACTAGGATGTGTCCCTGGAGTTCTTCTGTCTGATAACTATGCTGCAAGAGAATCTACTGAAAGAATTAGGACGCCAGTTTTTCCTGAAATGTCTATCTCCAAGCCATTGATAAAATCCACTCCTTTGTTGGTTGATGGCTGCAATCAACAAAGTTCCTCATCTCTAGCTTCAAGATATGTTGGTCAACCTTCTCATTCCATGGGTGAACAGGCTTGGGACTGTGCACAGTCGACTTTTTCAACATTTCTTACACCTAATATGACCAATAATTTAGCTAAATCTCGGGCGGGTCACTCTGAATTGGAAATGAAGCCAGGTGATCGTTTCAAGGGCCACCTACAGAATGGAGTTGTTGGAGCTCAAGTGATCCCCACAAACCCTGATATGTGGCTCAACCAGCAGGCTGCTTCACACAATGCAAGGCCTGGATTATGTCGTCGCCCTGTTATTGGTCAATCAGACAGCAATAGTGGCATCCTGAAATTATCACAGCAGCAGTTCTCGTCAGATGCAGTTGCCCAAAATCATGTTTGTGACAATAAAGATGCATCACAAAGCTTTACCATATCACATATGAGGACGAATGGAAGCCCACTTCTTAATTCTCATGCAGTTTCTCTTACATCTGGGATGGAGTTGCTTAACAGAGTGAGTGGTCATACAAGGTTATCTTCTATTCCATGCTCTGTTTCAAATCCTCAACACAAGGTAGATATTAATCACTTTTCTGCAAATCTGGCTGGGGTTGGACCTCAAGGGTTTGTTTCATCAGGGACACAAGAAGTTACTTTATCTTCTCAGGGGGATCAATTAAGTGGTAGTGGTGTGCTTTCAGGTAGTTCAGATCGTAACTATATTTCTTTAGATGCAAAGCATTCTAAACATGAGTTAACTACAAGCAAAGAAAAAATGGACAATGATCCATTTCAAGCATTTAACAACACATGGTCAACTCAACCAGGCAGGTGTAAGACTTTGTCTGAGCACAACTCCAGTTCTCTTCTTGATTGCTTGGAGCATGAAAGGGGGATTCAGAGTATCAATGCTGCAAATGCTATTTATGAGGATTCATTTGCTCAACCTTGGGCAGGAGATGACCTATATGATGTATTGGGCATGGATTTCAAGAATAAATTATTGAGTGGCAAGCAGAATAGTGTAATTGAGGAGGGGCAGAATAGTGTACTTGAGGAGGGGCCCTATGCAAAGGCACAAATTACGGCTAAAGATACTTCAACGCTTACGAATATGCAGGAAATGAATCCAGATGTTAATTCAGTTAACGAAAGAGTAACAGAAAGTGGCATATTTTCTGCAGCTGATGCTGACAATCTTTTAGATGCTGTGGTATCTAAGGCCCACTCTGCTGTCAAGCAGAGCTTGGATGATAATATATCGTGCAGAACTTCATTATCGAAGATCAGTAGCTCCTCCATTCCTAGTGATTCCCCATCTCTTGGTTATGTCAATGTATCTGATCAACCCAAAAAGGGGTTACTTGAAATTTATAAGTCGCAGGAAAAAACAGGTTCCATATCATCTTGCTCTATTGTGTCTGGCTGCGCCAAGGATAGTATGAAAAGTTGTTCCCAGACAACTTCCATATATGGGTCCCAACTAAGTTCGTGGGTTGAACAGGCTCATAATGTGAGGCATGAAAGTAGTGTTGCAACTGCATTTTCTAAGAAAAATGCTGAAGTGAGCAAAACTGATCGGAAAAAGCTTAAACCTGGAGAGAACCCTCGACCCAGGCCAAAAGACCGTCAGATGATCCAAGATCGTGTGAAAGAGCTGAGGGAAATTGTTCCAAATGGGACAAAAGTAATTAATCTCTGTGCTTCTTTTGCTCTATATCTGTCTTTGTTGCTATTATGACTCCTGATATTTGAAAACTGATGCGACTTCCTTGTCCATGTGATTCAACAGTGTAGCATAGATGCTCTGCTTGAACGCACCATAAAGCATATGCTTTTCTTGCAAAGCGTCACAAAGCATGCAGACAAGCTAAAACAAATGGGGGAAGCAAAGGTATGAATGTCATATATTGATGCCATTTATGGTAATTTGCATGTCATTTTCTATTACTCATGCAACCTAGTTTGCTGAATGGAGTTGAGGCACTAACTATCACAGATTCTGCGCAAAGATTAAGGTTGAAAATTTGAAACAGTTTGCTAATGATTCCTGGTGGGTTTTTTCCTTGTGTGTGATAATGAGTAAGAACATGATTTTTGTAAGATGGTGTATGTTATTCTTGTCCAAATGTGCAGATTATTAACAAGGAAGGTGGAGTACTTGTAAAGGACAATTCTGAGGGAGGAGCGACTTGGGCATTGGAAGTTGGTTCACAATCTATGGTCTGTCCTATTGTAGTCGAGGACCTGAATCCACCTCGTCAGATGCTCGTGGAGGTAGAGGCTACTATTTTAGTTATTTCATGCTAGATGTTTGGGTTTTTCACCATTTGCTTTATCATTAAATCATATTTTCTCTCGACAGATGCTTTGTGAAGAGCGTGGTTTCTTTCTAGAAATAGCTGACTTAATTAGGGGATTAGGATTGACAATCTTAAAGGGGGTGATGGAAGCTCAGAACGACAAGATCTGGGCACGCTTTGCAGTAGAGGTAACAGTCTAAACTGGAATCTGCATGGACCAATCCCATCCACCATGGCACTTGATAAATTTTTTTTCCTTGCACTTATTGATTATTAGTTTACTTCCTTGAGGCCTAAACCTGCATAGAAAGTGTCAAAAGAAGCTATTGGAATGTCAATGAAATCTGTTTCTTTGGAGCATTTCCTTGCATTGAAATGAAGTGGGAGTGTATTTTGGATGGGAGCCACCAGTAAACAGTGGAAGAACTCTGTGCATTCTGGCCTGGCCCACTGATGCTCAAAATAATGAGGTCAAATATATTGCTTTACATTTGACCCTTTTCTAGACCCTACTTGCCCCATGTATTGAAATATCTTTTTTGGTTATAGAAAAGATATCGAGAGATGAATGTCTTATGTAATCAGTGTGTGTGTTCTGCCTACCAAAATTTATGGGTGGGGTCTTGGACACATGACAATTTTACTTACAAGGTACAAAATATGGTAATGAAAAATTTAGGAAAAATGTCCTGGTACCCCCATCATTGTTCTTTCACAAAATAAAACAATAAACTAGCATCTTTTCCTCACTGTATCTTACTTTGGGTGCTTGTTTCTCTCGTGTTGAAAAGTCAGAATGGTCTTGTTTAAATTTCACTGCCTACGTTTATCTTCAATTAATATCTAAATACATATACAGGCAAACAGAGATGTAACAAGGATGGAGATATTTATGTCGCTTGTTCATCTTTTGGAGCAAACAATGAAGGGCAGCACATCAGCAGTCAATGCATTGAGCAACAATGCGATGATTCATCATGCTTTCCCCCAGGCTGCATTCATACCTGCAAGTGGTGGGCCTAGTAGTTTACAGTGAGCTGCCTGGTTGTTTTACTAGTCTGGATATGTTAAGAGCAGGCCTGTTTTGCTTGCCATGACTAACATGGATCCCATTACCGGGTGTTTCTAAATTCTCCCAAAAGTTAGATTATGCCTAACCTCACCTTATGTCCGGGGAGTTTTGTTTAGGTAGTTAAAGGGCTGCTGAAAGTCCGGGATGTTCCTTGGTGATAGAATTCAGACGATTGAATCAACTACCATCTCAGGGAAGAATTGGTACTCAGATGATGACAAATCTTGTTACAAGCGGGAGAGTGGTTGCGCGATATTGAGTTTTTGTGGGTGCAGCAATGTATGGGGGATATGGGGGTTATGGAACTGAGTTGTTATTGGTTTTGCAAGACATGGTGGCTTCATCTTTCTTTTCTTGCATTCTGCTGGACCTTATTGTGCTTTAATTGTCTCACTTGACCATTGAATTGCTGTTTTTTGGTCCCCATGAAATCCTTTTCCAGTGTGCGGTTTTCTCACTTCAAGGTTTGAAGCTTGAATTTGTTGCCTTCCGTTGATGTTATGACGAGGGTAGCAAGGACAAATCTGTGAATGACTGTGATTGTACTATTTAATGCAAAATAAAAAGAGCTCTATATCATAAACGCGAGTTTTCACTCAAAAATGATGCAAGTTGGTAAAAGGTGGAATCATGGTTATAAAAAGATTTCGAGACCAGAAAAGTGTAATCTTACAGTCATGGTTTTTGCGAGACTTGGATACTATGACAGCATTGATAACGGGGTAAATGACGAAAGCTATATATATATGTATATATATAATCTATTCTTGGTATCGGGTGACATTACTTAATTTGGCCTAAATATTCAGAAGTCCGATTGAAGCTATTGGTATCATAAAATCCTGGACTAAAAATATTCGTTCACTCTAATCTCTACACTCAAGCATTAAACTACTGGATTTTAAATTTTAAACTAACTTGGGAGGGATGCACCAGACCCTTGCAGCAGTGCAGCACATGGGTGACGCTTGAGGACTCCAACGGCAAGCTGCTGTTGGGAGCCCTCCCCTTTAAAAAATAAATTTAATATCGTGTGAAACATTGGTTCACGTATCAGATATTAAACTGATAAGAACAGAAACTACTCTTGATCTTAGCCAAAACGCGGAAAAAGCTATGATTTGATTCTTGATCAGTGGCAACTCTTATGGGGTTTTGGGGCCCTTTTTCCCTCTCTTTTTTTATTCTAACCGATGCAGATAAAACCACCCCACTTACGTCTATCATCATACGAGTGCCCTGGCCTGAAATCACATCAATTAAATGTCTACTACTACTTTTTTTTTTTTTTTTTTTACAATTGCAAGATAATCCTTAAACTGCACAAAAGAAAAAAGAAAAATTGCAAGACGAAAAACTGTGTCTTATGGGAACCAACCTGAAGGTTGAAAACCAGAACATATTTTTGGGAAGCCTTCGGCTATTGATGAGAGACTCACTGAGACCAACATTTGGGCTGATACTGGTCTTGATGTCTTAGACAGGTTTGAGTCTTATAAAACATGCCTTTAGCACTAATACTATAATGGTTAAGTCAATACAGAGCTTCAGAGAGATAAAAGATGGCACGAGGATAGTACGCGAATTGTTATCTTTGAATTGCCCCAGAGACAAAAGATGTCTTTAGCACTAATATTATAATGATTCAGAATATATGTATATTTGAGTGTGATTTTTTTTTTGAGTATTAATAAATGTATATTTTGAATTAAATAAAATAAAATTCACGTATAAATAAATTTAATAGAATGTTAATAGACTTGTGATGGTGTTTAATAAAAGTAAATTAACTATAAAAAAATTTATATTTAACAGAGAGATTATGTAATTAAAAAATTTTATATTAAAAATAAAAAATATAAATAATACATAAATAAAAAATATTTATAAATTTGAAATTTAAAAATTCTAAATTAAAATATTTATTAAATTTACCAATGAGTTGCTTATTTGGATTGTAAACTAATGGTTATATACTACTTGCCTATTTTTTATTGCTTAATTGAGAAGCCAATTTTCTTACCATTGAAATCACTAAATTGAAAAAGTGCTAACGAAATCATAGATTAACGTATAAGAAAAGGTGTTGTCTTAGAAAAGCTTTTGTCTGTTCAAGTAAGACATTAATCTATGCGAAAGAAATTTGTGTACGTGTGCATGAAAATTGAAAACATCTTTTCTTTTGAAAAAAAAGTGCTTTAAGAACATCAGATGAAAATAGAGAAGATGTTGATCATGATGAAAGGGATGCCCTAGCATGTCTGATGTAAGTTAATGACAATTTGGATCTTGCATGCATCACAAAGAAAGTATGCAATGGCTTGTAAGTTTTATAGGTTGAAAAGAAGAGAAAAATTGGAGATTTTTTTTCCCTGATTAATTCTGGGGAAAGAATAGGTTTTGCAGCGTGAGTTGAGTTCTGGCATTTCGCCGCTAGTCCCAGTAGAAGATATCCCCAACGAAAAGTAAACTTGCAACATAACAAATGCGAAGGGTTGAATTCACTTTTATGCATGTCTGCACTCTGGCGGGCCATTCATTCCTTGGAATGGTCTATATAAACATTTTTTCTTTTTTAAGAAAAAAAAGATCATTTCCTTAGGTATTTCATCTTCCACCATTCTCACGTTCTTGAGAGGATTTTTTGAAGGGAAAAAATAAAATTAGAAAAAAATGTCTAAAAGAACAAAAGGGAAATAGCGAGCCAAAGAGAAGCACACAATAGAGGAATAGACGATTACATTTAGCTGGTAGACCAAATACTCGTGACCAGGGATGAATAGATATAAATTTTAGTGGGAAAAAATTGATCCTATCAAAATGTAAATAAAAAATATAATATTTAAATTATTTTTCGATTATAAATTAGAAAACATTAAATATCAAATTTTTTAGAATAATTAAAGTATTGGTGTCAAATAGCCAAGAAGATGTAAGAATAACACGAAATTCACTTGGTTAGACATGAAAAGAAGACTTTTTTCAACAAACAAGAATAGCAACCGCATGGCACACCAAGTGATGGCTAACAGACGAGTGAAATGAACATTTTTATATGTCTATGTACACCACCAGGAGACTTTTTTGGTTTTTTTGTTTCTCGAGGCTAAACCAAATAATCCAAAATTGTTCTTCGCCAAGTGCTTGGACAATGTAACATTGAATCCAATGAGCTAATTGCGTTTGGTATTCAATGGGATCATAATAGTCTATCCCATACTATCATGCCGTCTCCTATGTGACAAGCGCATAGCAGCAGGGCTACTGTGCCAACTAAATGAAAGAAGTTACCATCATTCGATACTCGGGACTAGTCTTGTTCATCGACCATCTGCAGAAGTGAAGGACTCAGCGAAGCCAGTTGGCCTTGCTGGAATGCTACACTTGCTGTCACTAAAACTGCTATAACTCAGATCAATGCTTTCCGCCGCCTGCCAGTTTTCCAACATCTGGGGAAGAGGCAGACTGTAGTCAATGCCACAAAGTTCTTCCGATTCGTCTCTAATTGGTTTCCACTTTTCCACAAGTGGGGCAAGCACATTCACCACATGACTCATGTCAGGCCGATGGTTTGGCTCTCTTGCTGTGCAATGTCCCGCCAAATCAGCTATGATTAAGATGCTTTGAAAAGTCTCATCATTTACATTGAGACTTGGGTCAACGGCAGCCATCAGTGTCCCTTTGCTCGACTTTGCTCGCCTAAACCACTCTGCTAAGTATCGTCTTTCCTCAGAACGTTCCTCATCAAGGGCCATTAACCCAGTCAAAAGCTCCATCAACACCACTCCATAGCTGAACACATCCACCTTTGTTGTAATCTTTCCCATTACTGCAAACCAGAAAATATCAATCATGTAGGATAGTGAGATTTCACAAAGCTTAGACGGTATTAGATTGATGGCAGAGACCACAACAAAAATAAAAAAGAAAGAGAACAATCAATTGGTGATCAAGGAACTATCGTGCTGAGAATTACTCAAAAGATACTGAAGTGCACACCAAAGTATAATGTGAAATGATCATACATGTGCTTACAACACTAAATTGGATGGCCCAATGCAGTCCAAAATTCAACGCCTAGCTATCGGTGGGATATCAGGGAAGAGTCTTCCCTATAAAAAAAGACCGTTTTCCGCCACACAAAGAATAATATGATGATCAACAAAGAATGGTTTTGTGCATTTTGTAACAGGTTCTTTAAGAAAAAATTCTACCGCACATAACAATTTTACAGAAGACCAAATCCACACGGCATAGCTTAGAATTAGTTTCTGTTTTTCCATTTTCAATCTCCTTGTTATGCATGATGCCAAAGTAAGAGATCCGTATGTGATATTCACAAAATTAATTCTTACCAGCATATTCGGGTGCAAGGTATCCAAATGTTCCAGCAAGTCTAGTCACAACAGACTTCTCCTGGTCCGGGGCAAGTTTCACCAACCCAAAGTCTGAAACTTTCGCATGGAAGTCATCGCCTAGAAGGATATTGGATGATTTGAGATCGCGGTGAATAAAGCTCTGCCTAGCCAGACTATGGAGATATTCCATCCCTCTAGCAACATCCAGTGCAATACTCAGCCTTCTTTTCAAAGACATGGGGTCCAAGTTCAGGCTCTTCCAGTGAAAAAGATGTCTGCTTAGGGCACCCTGAGACATATACTCATAGACAAGAAGCCTTTCGTTGCCTTCGATAGAGTATCCCAAAAGAGAAACCAGATGTCGGTGCCGAACCTTGGACAGAACACCGATTTCAGCCAGAAACTCATCCAAAGCTTTGCTGCCTATCACTCCAACCTTCATTCTCTTAACTGCTATTCTTGTCCCATCCTCTAATTCTCCCTTATATACAGTTCCAAATCCACCACAACCAACCTGATTTTCTGCAGCAAAATTGTTGGTCACCTTGTGAAGAACTTGAACAGATATGACCAGGTTTCCAGACTCAATCACATGCGAATTTTCCATTAAACTGCCGGCATTACTTGCAGTACTAGTTGCAGTTTGAGTGGATAGGCTCCCAGTACTGTTACTCGAGATGGTAATTTTAATAGCATTCTCTCGATCAGAAGGATCTCTAGGGTGAACAACGATGGAAGTAGGCGCCTCTGAAGATCTCCCCCTTGTCTGACAGATGCAAAATATAGACGAAGCCATGACCACAGCAACTAATATTGAACCGGCTGTAATTCCACAAGCTATTACTAGATTGGTTGTTTTTCCCTTTTGGGGTGCGGCCATGCCTTGGACAGGACTAGCAAAGCTAGAAGGTGGTTTCATTCTTTTCAATGGTTGATTAGGAACTGAAGATGTAGTGGCTGAAGGTGGAGTAGTGGATGAAGGTGGCAGAGGCGATGGAGGTAGACGTGCACTGCCTGATGGAGGGTTCTCTAGACTGAAAGGTGGTGGGCTGCTAGTGGGGGACGAGGCTCTTCGACTATGATTACCATGAGGAACCAGAAGAGGATTTCCATCAATAACGAGCTTCACACTGTCCTGGAATTTTGGTAATGGGGGACCAATGTTGTTTCCACTTACATCCAACAATCTCAAGGAGTTTAAATTCGTGAAGTTACTGGGAATTGTACCATATATATTGTTTCCTCGAAGAACAACTTGAACCAGTAAATCTAATTTTGCGATCGAAGGACTTAGAGTACCACTAAGATTACGTCTAGGCAAACTTATTACAGAAACCTTAGACTTAGTATCACAGTTCAATCCCAACCATAGGCCTTTACATGGATCATTACCAGACCATTGAGAAGCAAGATTCAATGGATAATTCAGACCACTAAGAAAATCTAGGAGTGCATTAACTTCTGGGGCACATTCAATTCCAGGTTTAGACTGACAAAAGGAATTGGAATCAAGAGAAACCATACCAGCCTTAAAATTTGGTATTGGACCCATCAGCATATTATTGTTCAAGTCCAAATTATCCAGCTGCATGTCGGCCAAGCTTTGAGGAACAACGCCAACAAGATGGTTTCCATTGAGATTCAGGTATTTCAGCAACGACAGGTCTCCAATGTTCTGCGGGATTGTCCCTGTGAATGAGTTCCCATGAAGCCATAGCTGTGTCAATCCTGTCATGTTTGCAATTACATCAATTGAGCCACTCATGCCTCCTCCTTCTTGATCATTCAACCACAGAATTGACATCAAAGATTGGCCAAAACTCTCTGGAATTTCACCAGACAATCTATTAAAGGAGAGCCTTAAAGCATACAGAGATGACAAGCTGCCTAGATAATCTGGCAATGGACCAACCAGATTGCACTTCGACATGGAAAGATTTGTCAACTGCACAGAATTTGCCAATTCACTAGGAAAAGACCATCCAGTACTCTTGTTCAAAGGATTTTTATCCAATGCCAGCACACGTATACTAGTAAGTCCATCAAAGAAGTCTGCTGGGATTGAATCAAAGTCATTGAAGTCCAAGAAGGCAAATTGCAATTCAGACAATCCTTTGAAAGTTGGCAACTTGCCATTAAAGTTGTTCCTTTGGAGGCCTATATTGTAGAGCTTGGAGAGCTGGTTGAAGTTTTGAGGAAGTGGCCCCTTAAGACCCAAGTTTTGAACTTGAATCTGTGTGACTCTACCATCAGAGCAGAACACACGAGGCCATGGAGGAGGGCCACAAGGATCATTCCCATTGGCTGGCCATTTGAGAAGCTCTGGATTCTCCAATCCATTCTTGAAATCCATCAAAATCTTGAGATCATTTTCATCCGTAACACTCCAAGCCAATTTGGAATAACAGAACATCAAAATGATCCAAAGCATTAAACCTTCATTTTCCATGTCTGCGATTTCGGAAACTGATTTCAAGGAGAAGAAAAGAACCCCACAATGTGCCTTAAAATCCCACGTAAAAATCAGTGAGGATCCAAGTCAATCATCAACAAAGAGTGAAAAAAAAAAAAAAAAAAACCAAGACACCGGCGAAGGAAGGAAAGATTAAATTAGAAAAGTCAAAGAATTTGATCAAAATTTTTGAAGATGACACAGCTTTGAAGACTGAAGTGTAATAATAGAAGAGATTTTGCAAGAAACTTGAAGATGAATTTGGACTCCCAGATAAAGGATATTTGGAACATCTTTTTTTTTTTAGACAGATATAACAGAATTGAAGTTAATTTCCACTTTTAAACGGGCTTATCCATTTTTTTCATAAACTAAAAGTTGTCTACCAAGATTCCATTACTCTCTCCCCACAAATTATGTCCATCTTCCACTATTATAATCAATTAATCGACAGCCTTCGTGTAGCATTTTTGGAAAGAGAGAAGAAAGAAAAAACAAAAGGAAAGTGAATGGTAGTGAGAATTAATTTGTGGCAATTCATTTGAAGGTTTGATGAGAAGGACTTGAAAAGGGCGTCGACAGAATTAACAAGAGAGTGTGTTATGGACTGAATGCAAATGACAATTATACAAGTTTGTTCTGACACAAGGAAAGCTATTAAGTTCTCTAAAATTTTTTACAAGTCTCTATGCCTTAAATCTCTCTCGAATATCCTTTTTAAGTATTGGGGAACAATATATATGGAGGAACTCAGATATTTTAATAAAATTTCCTAAAGAATTCTAAAAAAAAAAAAAGAAGAAGTCGGATTATTAGATGAAAACGATGCTTGATTGATTGAGGAGGTATAGCTTATAAATAACCTCACCCTCCTCATTTGCATCAATCTAAATATCTTCCTTAGTGTAATAGAACACATCCTTTCTGAAATTTTCTTGCTTTCTTAGAAGGGTGCTTTGGGTAGGTTAGTTCCCTGGATTTGATGGCGTGTATATGTATATATATATATATAATTTATTTATTATTTTTTTCTCAAACTAAATAATTTATGTTGGGTACAATCGACATAAATTTATAGTATGAAAACATATCTCATTTTGCTATGACCTGATATGGGGAGATAAGGTTATTTTAAAATAATTATGGCCCTATACAACAACATGGTGTCATAATTTAATATTTTAAAATTCAAAATTATGGCCACCATTCTCTGAGGGAAAAGAACCCTTTTCGGAATACCTAAAAGAGGAAAAAAGAACCCAGGAGGAGTGCAGGAAAAGAACATCGTAAAAGAATATTGTGTTTTTTTTTTTCTCTCAAAATATATAATTTATATTCGTGTTCGTTCCTTTAAATATTGGTCTTTAAATATTGTACTTAACAAGTGGTTATCTCTTGTAACTGACAGGAATATAGTATGAAGATTTGTCCCGAGCAATATATTCCATTTTTTAGGGTCCTTTTAAGACAAAATTTAGTTATGATTTAATATTTTAAAATGCAAAAATTTTTAGGAAATTACCCCTAACGACACCACTTAAGAATCCAAATCCATACATGCATTCAGCAGATTTGAAATGAGTTGATCCATTAAGATATTGATTGGTAAAAGAAAAAAGAAAAAAAAAAAACGTTAGATTCATTAAACACGAGTCAAAATGGCATGGAACAAACATGTGTTATATTTAAGATAATTAGTTGAAAAATTTTTTGGGTTTAAGAAATAGATTAAGTGGTGACTGATTGGCGCTCGGGTCCAATACATATTGGTATAATCATATTTTATGAATTTTCATTTTATTCTATCCTGATTGATAACTTAAAATTCTTGTTAGATGAATACACCCGATCTTTTTTTTTTTCCTTTTTTTTTTTTTTTTACCTCCAACATCAACCAGACAACTTGGCCTTGGATTCTAAATACTTCACCTGTGTCAACCCTATTCCGGACGAAAAGAAAACGCGAGCTGACACTACATTATAAATTGGGGTTTGACCACTTGACCTTGTCATTGTACTCCCCCCCCTCCCCACCAATCATTTCCATTGCTAGATGCTCCAAAAGCGCTCTCAAGGCTCAAGAGGCTTCAACAAAAAAAAAAAAAAAAAAAAAGAGTAATAGACAATTTTGTTAAAAAATTATATTTATTAAAAAATTAAATTTTAACATATATTTAAATTTACTAAATATTTTAACAAAAACTACTGACTTAACTTTCACGGTGCGATTAAAGGTGGGCGAAAAAAAGTGTGTGGGTCCAGATGGATTGTACAAGCTGCTTTAGGAAGCTCCGATGATGGCCCCTGGAAGCTCTGCAATTTGGCAGCACAATGGGAAGGAGAATAGAAGTTTAGACACCACTCGCCAAGGAGCACGCTAATTATTCTTTTGTGTGTGTGTGTGTGTGTGTGTTTTAATAAAAAATTTATTTTGTAATAATGCATATATAAATATCTCTTATTTTCTAATTTCTATTTTCATGTCAAGATTTTTTTTGCATCTACTCTGAAAAGCACTAACTTGATATATTTTAGTTCCAACTTGGATAATCCTCACCTATTCAGCCAAGTACGTATCTAGACGTACACACTTAAAAAAATTATATATAAAGATTTTTATAATGAATTCATTAATAAATAAAAAATAAAAAATTTTATTGTATTATATTACCTTCCAGTACTTTACATTACAATCTAGTGGTGGATGTTCTCAATCCTCGGCATCGTAATATTATCTTATTTCAATTGCCTTCACACAATTGCAATAGCACCCTGCAACACGACAAATTTAATTTGCTAGACAACTAGCATCCTGGCAAAATATCCAAAGTTGGGTCTCAAACAGGAAATTTTCTACTGTTTTCTGTAATTTAATATCATTACATAATGGACCAAAACATACACTTCCCCGTATGGTACTGGAAAGATGGTTGCATGGAGGTCACATCTTATGACCCACAAAAATGGAGAACATTTGGCCTCATTGATCATAACAGCTGAGCCTCTTTTTGGCAATCTGGTGGAGAGAAACAGAGAAAGTAGTGACCCATAATCCATAAAGTTCTCTCTGTTCCTTTTCTGCCATTTCTACTTGAGTGAGGAATGAGGATATAACTTTATACCATCCATAAAACCATATCTACAAACTTTAATTTGGGATCCCATGTAGCCAGCTTCTATAATGTATGAATTCTTGAAGGCTAGGTTGAAGGTTTACCCTATGAATTCGAAAATTTCAAAGACGAATTCAAATATCATGATCGTTGTTGCTTGCTATGGAAATCTAGCAAAAGGTTTAAATAATAAAGTGTGTATTATTCCTCTTTTTGTTAAACATCATAATGCAACAATGTTAATTCACAAATAGGGAAGAGAAATGGGTAGGTCTTCGTCACACCACCGTGAGAAGGTGCCAAAATGTGTGAATCCATCAAATACAGGAATTATATGTTCGTAATACATACAAACGGGGTTTTACAATTATAGATTCTAAACCAACTGGACAGATTGTATGTGATGGGGTTATTTTGAGTTATTTGATTTTCAATTTGATTGAGTTAATTAAATTTTAAATTTATTGAATTTTGGATATGCTAAATGTTATTCATATCATATTAAACAATATCTTATGTGATATAAATTATAGTGTATTTATCATATTTATGGTAAGTCTACTAATTATTTTCTTTTTTCTTTTCCATTTCACAAACACTTTTATAGTTAAGCCAATGGTCATAATTTTCAAGCACTACTAAAAAGGCTTATTGGAACACATATATTCATAAAAAGATGGTAAAATAATTTTTTCTCCTAACAATTTTATTTTTTTATAATTGCATTAAAAATATAATTAATTCATATTTTTTATACTTTTTATATGTCTCTGTTGTCACTTAGTTTTACTCAATTTTTTTCAATTCTATACAATTCTCTTCATTACAACTACGATCCTGGCAATCACCTTCCACTCCGTCCAGGGGATTCAAACACAAAATTTTTAATTTGCATTTTCAGGCTTTCAATTAACAATTTTAAAATACCACATATTCAACGCGAAAAAAAGCTTAGATATGAAACTCAGATCGGGCTGGATGATTCGACTGAGGAACTGGACCCCAAACCACTTCGATTCTTTGAAACACTCAGTTGGGCCATTAATTCTATTGACCCAGTTACAAGGACCATATTTTTATTTTTAAAATTTTTTACGTTATAATCTTATATTGAATTATTCTATCACTAAGAGTATTTAGATCTAAAGTTAAAATATATAAAATATTCAATTAAAATTTTAAGCCTACTTATAATATTTCACAATAAAATAGTTCTATTTTAAATTAAAACGATTAACTCATTAAAAAATATGAAATAAATAAGTACAATTTTATTCATATTACTATTAAAAATATCTGCACCAGTATTTAGTTTTTCCCCAGGTATAATCAATCAAATTTGCTGGTTCTTACCTGTTTCTAGATGTGGTACCCTGCAGAAATTTTCAGTATGCCAACTAATGCTTCCACTATGGGAAGGAACCCAGTTGCACTTTTTTTTTTTTTTTTTTTTTTACGTTTTATGGACCTTCAACTACAGATTAATTTATGATTTACATTATTTAATTATTTTAAGGTGATATCTTTTGTGCGCTAAGACTGTTGAAGTTCTAATAAAGCTAATGGAATGTGCAAAACTATATTTTTATTGTTGTTAGCTGAGACTCAATCGCGTGTTTTGGTGTCTAATTTCTATTTACCATATACGAAAATCTCATTGTTCCAAGAATTTAGTTGAGAGGTGAAACTTGGAGGAAAAAGGGAAGAAAAAAAGAAATTAGATGTCGCAGCAATAATGCGCCCTTTATTATTCTTTCTGGCAATTATGGTTACATATATGTTCTGTTTCTTGATTTTATTTATTTGCTTATTTGGTTTATATGTCTTAGTGAAAATTAAAAATTTAGATAACTTTAACGTTAGATCGCGAAGATGGTGCTTCTTTTCCAGTGAAATGGACTTGGAGTAAGTGGGTGAATGTTGGTTTTTCAAGACGTACAAGCTTGCCAGCTCCATAAATGAGGACCATAGGGCACTATTTTAATGGATCTTGTATTTCAGATAGACACGACGTGGGGGGGGGGAAGCCATTATTATGTTTCCTCGCATTTCCCAGCCAAAGCCTTATGCTTCACATGTTTGCAATTACATCTAAATTTACTTTGTGCATTGACAATGCTCGACCGGATCATGTAATTTTATCAAGTACTCCGCTGGTTAGGACCATTCCTCAGTATCATGTGCACCAGCCAGTAATATCATTGTGTTGCTTGGACCAACCAGCTGCATGAACCCAATAAGAGTGTCCATCCAATTGTTTTGCGAGTCCGGAAAGCTTGTGATATATATGTTATCATCAGCAGCATCAAGTTGCTTGAAAAGTGAAGAGTTTTCTTTGGATCTAAGCAACAGCGATCGGGCGAAAATGGGGGATTCAAAGGAAACGAGGAGCCACCCATCACAAAAGCACGCAAACTGATCTATTTGGGGCCGAATCCATGGGAAATTGTGAGCTCAGCTTAATGCTTGGAAACTGAAATAACAAAGCTTCTGTGCCTGCCAGGCTGCTCCGCAAAGTAAATGATATCTGGCTTGGCATGGACAAAAATAACCAGGAATGATACTGTTCTGCCAACATAAACAATTGACAGTAAACAAATATGCTTGCAAAATACAAATAGGACCAAAATAACCTGCATATCTCAAACTGATCTGAAAAGAAAAGGATCAGGACCATCGTAACGCACTGCTGACCTACATTGCTTCAGCACTCAAAACTTATCCGTGCCAAATATGAAGATATTTCCCAATACCATAAGAAGGCAGGAATTATGCAATGATGCTGCTTAAAGCACGAAAGGCGAACTAATAACCATCATCTTTATTCAAAATTGGACATAATTTTTTACATACTTTTCAGTGTTCATGCGATAGATGTTTCTTAAAGCATGCTGTCGAATCGCTTGCCACCAGGTCTCTTGAATGATAGTTATGCAATAATGTTTTTCAGAATTTTAGGTCTTTTTCCAATCAAGTTTTCCAAATTGTTAAAGATACATGAAACCAATGGAAATTCATAATGTAGAAAGCTGTATACATCTTAAAGTTTGTTTATTTATTTATTTATTTTTTTCAGCATATAGTTCAGCATCTTACTGGTATCTACACAACCTCGCGCCAAGTTTCTCTCTAGGAGAACATCTCCTGAAATGGGTGATTATTTATACTGATGATAACATTTTTATATCATTCTCGCTAAATCCTCAAATATCCTCCATGTGCTCCTCTTGAAGCCAGGGAAATTATCATTTCATAATAGAACACCGGTATTACTATCACCCCTAAAAAAAACATGACAACAAACATTATAAAGACATTTTTTTGCCTGGAATGCAAACTAGTTTTTTCAGGAAAATAAAATAGTCAAAGTACGGTAATAAAATGGTAAAAACCCAACAAAAGCGGCTGTCATTCAGATTTGGCCTAAAGGGGTTGTCAGCCTAGCAGAGTACCAGAGAAGCAATTTCTCAACGGATATAACAATCAAAATTAGCATAATGGAGATGTGGGAACTTACTAACACTTCAACTGGAAAACAAGTGATTGAATAAAAATAAACTTGAAGAGGGCACCTCATAATCAGGCTTCCTTCAGTAATGGAGCAGTGTCAAGGATTCAACCACTTTTACAGCCATAAATCACAATCACGGAACTGGAAAGGTCGTACATATTCCTGTATCTAATTATGCATGCAGATATAACCTGTAATAAGCAAATCGCGTTCTGAAAATAGTAAGTGAACAAGCACTACACCTCAGTAAATGGTTACCATTTGACATAGATCTACAATCAAGGATAGAGGAACTTACAACACTTGAATCCAGGCCAAAAACAAAAATTAACATATAAGGCTGAAACTCAAGAACAGCGTGGGGCAACTAATTCATTCATGGCAAATGCATATCCATTGTCACCTGTCCCAATGGGCAGAGATATATTCAAATTATAGCCAATACCTTCTCCTTTTGCCAAGCTCATCAATAGAACCATTCTGAGGATGCGATGGCCCCGAAGAACCACGATTCGTATAAAGAGAAAAGGCGAGGACTTTATTAGAGCGATAGAAAACCTCTGCTGTTCCGTTGCCATAATGAACATCGCTGTCAATGACCGCCACCTTTCTACGCCTTGAATCCAAGGCTAATTGAACGGCAAGGCCAGCATTATTTAGTAAACAATAACCATCTGCTTGCATGCGTTGATTGAGAGTGGTGACCAGGAGGCCAAACCAATGTGTATGCTAATTTTCCATTCCTATCAAGGATATGCTTCAATGCTGATAGTGCAGTGCCAGCAGCAGGAAGTGCAGCATTCCATGAACCAGGGTTCAAAAAAGTTCCATCACAAATTTTCTTCCCGCCAGCTCCAACTCCTTCAATTAGTTCATTTATATATTCTGCAAATCAGAGGTAAACGAACAAATATCAGAGAAGCTATATCAATCAAACATTCTTAGCTTAAACAATCGAAACTACCGAATTGTTTTGTGCAACGACAGAAAGAAAATGAAGCCTACGACAGTCACAAGGCCTTTTCACAAATACAGTGTGCATACTTTTCAACTAATTCTCATGAATTCAGAATTTTAAAGGCGCGAGTGTACTACAAACTTGAAATTGTTTCCGTGAATATTACACACTCATTCAACTAAGAGATTCTCTGCTGGATTTGAATTCGGTACAACTTTTTTTTTCTTTAAAAAGCAACACACCCTCTTCAAAATCTATTGATACAATTCAAATTCCATTCTCTATTACTACTAACGAAAATGCCAATCATCAGCTGGTCACTCTACATCCATCAACGACATCACATAAAAACCACATAACTCATTTACACATCACATAACCTGGAGGAAACAAAATGAAAGACACAGAAGGGCGAAATGAAACAAAAGAGAGTGAAATAAGCAGGGGTTCTGGAAGGAGAGCAATTCAGGGACTGGGGCAGGACACCAAGTTTCCGGGCGATGTAAGGAGAGGTGGGTCCTCTCTCGAGGATCGAAACCATGTTCATGACTCTTTCAGCATTCTCTGGTGGCTGCATTCTCTGGATGCTTTTCTAACACGTCCAAGAAACCTGGGTCCACTCTTGTGTCGTACATTCCCAAGCCAGGACCATGTTCCAGCATCCCTTCGTGCCAGAACACGTCTATGCGATTGCTTGAGGCTCCAGCAGCAGCCATGGCACCAAAGTTTAGAAGCAAAGAAAATTCTTAGGTAAAAGTGATGATTATTCAATTCATATAGACATGGTTGGTTAACATATGAAAGTTCTATAGAATCTACATCATAGTGATATCAAATTTCCCAGTCAGGTCATTTTGATACGTTAATATGCATTTCAAAGAATAAACAATGATAGATAAATGACAACAAAATGAAAAAATAAATCAAAGAATAAAATAATAATAGATAATAGAAGAAAAGGAACCAAAAAAAGAGATGAGACCAAAAAGGACTAACTTTTATTTAACTGATGTTGCTGAAGTAGTGGTGCATTTTCACATTTGAGGAAAAAAGTACTGAGTATTAGTTAACAAGGACAAAACATATAAATAAATGAACAAATGTTTGCGGATTATAAATTTCGGAAGAGCACATTGCAAGCCCTTCAGAATAATCGAGGAGAAAATAAAGTAAAACAATTAACAAAAAAGTTCAAGCTCTCGGATGAAGATGATGAATGAACAATGTATTAAATTTTAAAACAAAACAATGCCTCAAAAGCTGTGATTGATAAGGATATCAAGTGGTATGCTGATTATAAGCGCGAGATGAGATGGTCACCTTTGATTCATATATTGATAAGAAATTAGGAATTGAAAATTATATATATATTTCTATAAAAAGATTAGTATTTAAGAGGTTAAAAATTTTAATATATTTAATTATTTTAAAATTCATAAATTATATATATATATATTCAAAAAAGTAACTTAGTAAGATAAAATATACTTTATCAATTATATTTATTAATATAAGAATAATAAAAAATTTTGATATTAAATATCATAATTAATAATAATTTCTCAATTAAATAACTCCAAACCCCCAAAGACAAGCCTTGCCCCCTTTAGTGCAAGGCATAATGAAAATCAATACCAATGCCTCCCCATATAGTGCATGGATGAAATGAAATTGTTATTAAGAGTTTGTTTGTTTGTTAGTTAAAAAAAATTTGTTTACAAAAAATATTTATTGAAAAAAATTTATAAAAATAAACTATTTTTTATTATTTGACTATAATGCTGAAAAATATATATTTTTTTGTATTCAATGTATTTATAAGAAATTATGGATTTTTTAAAAATAATAAAAATAATTATTTCTAGTGTCATTAAACTTGCAACAGAAAAAAAAACATTATTTTAGTATTTTGTAATATATATTACATAAAATTTTTAGTAAATAAAATTCAATAAATAAATTTTATCCAATGAAGTGTTTTGTAATACTAGTCTTTACCTTAAACAACTAAAACAAGTTTAGCAGTCAAGATGAACGAGATCCTTATGCAACAAGCTCAAACATTGTCTTTGTTGATCATTCTTTTATATTAATTTTTTCTCCTCCATTATAGCAGAAGGAGTAGCAATGACTATAGCCTCCCCAACACTAATAATTAGGGTTAATAAAACAAGAGCAACATTATCACCGACACTAACGCCCAAAATGAGATCCTCTAAATTATGATTTTTTTGGCAAACTTAACAAATAAGTTGGGCCAATTAGATTCAACTTGATTAACAGTCAATTTTGTAATCTTTTCAATAGTGAGGGAGATATCATTATTTAAAAGAATGAAAGAAGTATAAGTGCAAACAAACTTGTTATTCGATATTTTTCTTAATTTTGGCTCAAACGACGATTGAGTGATGAAAGAGCACATAATTTTGGTGATTGTAAAGTTAAATGAAAATAATAAAGTGAAGGTTTTTGATATAAATTAATTAATATTATAGATAAAAATGTGAAAAAGAAAGAAAGAAAGAAAAAAAATAGTTAACTTCTCATAAATTTTGATACTATAGTGTCAAAAACAAAAAGACTTTTTGTGATGATGATAAAGTTATGCAATCGAGGACTAGTGACCAATAAGAATGACAATAAAATCGACAACAATTCGACGATAATCTTTTTTCTCTTCCGGTGTTTCTATATTTCTCTTTTATGCGTCATTATATTTACAAAGAGTGACTTTTGCTTATTTTGAATATAAGTTATTTTTTATTAATTTTACAATAACTTTTTACTAACTATATTTTTTTAGTTTACTAAATATAATAAAAAAAAAAAATTACCCTTAAGATCATCTTGGGAATCATCCTCGGAAAGTCATCAACCCGTAGTGAATTCATGGAAAATCATTGTTGATGCTCTGTAATTAATTGTCATTTGTATCGGTATACAACTTCTTTATGCCTGCCCAGCATTTCAATTGAAATGGATTGTTTTCATGCTGTCCCGGAGATACGGACACATAAGATCTCGATGAATCTCTTGGTCTCATTGCTGCAGATATTTAGCAATTGTTTTTCCAGTTTTAAATTTGGCCGGATTTGTCAGTTTAAGGGAACAACCAATGAAGTTGCTAATGCTTTAGCACAAGCTGTCGGGGGCATCTTAGATAAGGCGTGTTGGTCTGATGGCATTCCAGAGTATGTGTCTCTTTTGATTGCCAAAGATATGTAAATTGCTTTTCAGGAATCATTTTCCTCAAAAAATAAATAAATAAATAAATGGATATTTTCTCTCTTCGATCCAAAAAAAAAATTCTAAAATAAATTAAAACAGAAAACGCAAAAACAGCATACTGCTAATATTATAGATCTAACATAAAGTACTGAGTATATTCTGTCACAGCATCTAAAATAACTCGGGAGTCGTCCTTTCAGATTAAAAAAAAGAAGGAAAAAGAAAAGGAAAAAACGACAGTTGTGTTTTTTGAATAACTTCTCAGGAACACTTAAAAAAAAAAAAAAAGAAAAACTTCTTAGGAAAAAAATGTATAAAGGGTATGATTTTACTAATGTCATGCAGGCAATGTCGTCATCGCCGTCACATCTCGTACTAGATGAGGGAAGGTTTGGCATTGAAGCTCGAGGTTAGTTATTGCAGGACATATCTGGTAGCCACCCATATATGTAAGCTAGATATAGGTCACAATCATATGGATTCTATTCTAATCACTAAACAGAAAGTGTGCTCTGACCCACAAATAGTCATATATACTTTACTTTGACAATCGCCTTTCAACTCAATCTCTGCCCCAAATCAGAACAATTTCCATCTTCCAGCTGTTTTCACCATAATCTGAATTAATTTTAAGTCGTTGAAATTTTTAAAAAACAAAAGAGAGAGGGTTATCCCTGTACCTCTTCAGTCCAGCCACTGCGCACGCACCCTCGCCAGTTCTCAAAACTCAAGCTTGGTTGAGGATCTTTTAATAACTGAGACACAATTAATTAAATGAATGGAGGGCTTAGTTGTCAGTTTTCAGGAAGCATATTGGTTAAGCAAACTTAATTTAGTGGGCAATATTATCTTTGCCTAGAACCAGAAAGCTTAGTGCCCTCGCAAACGAAAACAAGAGAAAAGGGAACATTTGCAAATATATATGTAATATTTCATTTCTTAGAGGCAACAAGAGAGTTCATACAATAACAAGATTACCCCCCACAAAAGACAACAACGTAGAAGGAAAATTCAAAAGGCAGAGGCATTTTCTCCTCTCATCGTCAGTTCTAACTTTCAACACGAGAGGCTGCATCTGTGGTTAGGTTTTTTAATATTTATAGTAGACACAAAAAAGGCACTTCAGAAGCTAGCTAGCAGGTTCAGCTGAGGACATTCACGGAGTTCTTGGCTTCTTGGGGCCACCACCATTATGGTGCAAGGGGTCTGGCCCAGAGGGAACCGCCCTCAGCTCCCTAAATGCCAACTCGTCGCCATTCTTGGAGCTTGTTGGCCCATGCATACCACCCGTCGAAGTAGCTAGTACCTGCATGCACGCATTAGAAAGCAAGACATATCGATTCTAGATCAGATAACGATCAAAGAAATATATATCAGAATCAAAAAAAAAAAACAGACGAGTGATCAATTTCAGAATTTAGAGGCTCATGAAAATGGAACCCCACCTTTCTGCTTAGAATTACCAGGGCAGGAGGGCACCTTTGCCCCCCATTGCATCCTGTTAAAACACATCAACGATCAAAACCTTGAGCCATATAGATTAAAATCTCGTGCATTATGAGTGCGTGCGTGCGTGCGTGCGTGCGTGTGTGAGAGGGAGAGAGAGAGAGAGAGAGATTGAGCGCGCGAGAGAGTCAACCAGAAGCTTCTTCCATGGCGACCAGGAACAAGAGACCCACAAATAGCAAAGTACAGAAGGTGGTTTTGATTGCCATATTAGTGGAAACTTGAAACTGAACAAGCAACCCCACAAGTGTTTGTACACAACAAGGCCTGTAGAAGCAGAGACAGACAGCCCCACTGTAGTAGTATGGTAGCCTGTTGGTGGAAGAGAAGGAGAGACCCCCAGATTATATAGAGCATAAAAAGTTAAAAACAGAAGCCTTTTAAAATTGAGAAATCTCACAAATGATTGCTTATGCAGCCATTTTTGGGGAAATTATTAGCAGAGAGACCCAGAAACAAACATCCAGATATAGAGATAGAGAGAGAGAGAGAGTGAGAGGAGATCCTCCCTATCTACGGGCACACACCTGACGGCGGGCGCTGAGTGATATTGACAGTCTCGGTCAACATCAACCTTGTTGGCACCATGCCAGCCAGCTCCAACAGTACAATAGATGACATCAACCTCTGTAGATACCCAAATGTCAAATACTGGCAGTACGATCATAAATTGGTGCCAGCCTTTCGGGTTAGGGAGCTGAGTCTTCTTTTCCGTTATTCTTGCGAGCAAAGTTTTAGTGGATATAAATTTCGCAAGCATAAACAATTAAAAAATAATATATATATATATATATATATAATTATTTTATATTATACAAAATATAATCCATATAATATAAATTATTTTAAATATAATGTAAATTATTCTTGCAGTCACTTGTGTCACTGCATCTTCATAACTGTGTAATTCCCATATGGGGTTTATTGAATTGGAATCCTCTATTAATTCCCTTTTGTTGGTTTTGGGGAGGATTTCAGGAGACTATTTGCATAATGTTTCATAAAAGTGTATATAATTGAAAGTTTGGATTACATACTTGTATTTTTTTTTCCTTCTTTTCTGAACTTAATTGTATAGTTCAATTGTGAAACTTACTTACACTTCAATGAGCATTCTTAATACATTTATACAAAAAAAAAAAAAATCATGAAAACGACCCATTTGTTCTCTTGTTTTAGAGATATCGACAATTTTATACATGCAAAACTCTTATATATATATATATATATTTTTTTTTTTGTTTTGAATAACATTAAAAGAAAAAAAAAAGGACCTTTTATATTGTAGACTCCAACTTCCCATCTGGCATTTGGGAAGACAACCCATTTGGCACTTTGGCCGAAGCACGGTCATGGTCGAGATTGAGTTCTGGCATATAAAATCTCTACACATATTGTCACATTCACACACATGGCAAGTCTGCAAATTTTTGAGATAAAGGGGCCGCAATATTCATATAGATAATATAAGGCATAGGTTAGAAGAAAGCTCAATTGGCTTAATTGAGTCTGCTGGGAATGTCGTGTGGAAACTCAATTTTAACTAAAAATATTGGAATTAATTTCAAATTGATTTAAAATAATGAAAACCTACTACTTAGGAGTTCACTCCATTAGGGGACTCTGATGTTTCCTGTATAATTTCTATTCGATTAAACAATGAAAACCTGCTAATTAGTATTTCACACCCTTTACGGCTGTGATGTTACCTGTATAATTTCTATCCGACTAATTAAAGTTAGATATATTTTACAACCATAATCTCACTGATTACTAGCAATTATTTCACCACCATACCTTGGTTGTTTCTAGCTAGAGTTAGACTGTCCCCTCTCTCTCACACTGTTACACACACACACACACACACACACACACCGCTATCACATGCACACAAACTAATATTTCTCTGTTTTTTTCAAAATGCATTCATTTATTTTCGAATAATTGATTCAATTTACATTCGTAGAATTATATTGAAAAACTCTATATATATAAATCTGCCTGTAGCTTTAGTACTTGATTAATAGGTGACATAAAGTGAAGAAAACCAAATCGGTCAAGACCTAAGTAAGTGCCACGTGTCAATACCAAGTTTAGAAATTATGTTTGAAATAATTTTAAAATTGATTCAAAATAATTTAAATTAATATTAGACATGTGTGGTGAATAGATTTATCATATTTATTGAGAAATATATTTTTACTTATATTTTATTCAAATAAAAAAATAAAAAGTAACTTAAATTATAAATATTTTTTTATAAAAATAAATTTAAAAGTAATTTTTTAAGAAAATAAAAAAGAAAAATAAAAAGATTTAAATAATAAGTATTCTTTTCCTTTTAAAGAAAATAAAAGTAAATTTAAAAATATTTTTTCTTCCTCCTTTAAAAAAATAATAATTTAGAATTATTTTTTGTAAATTATTTTTTTCTTATTTTTCTTAATTATAAATATTTACATCATGTAAATACTAAATATACGTAAAAAAAATTAATATGAATTTAATAAATTATAATATATGTTAAATAATAATTTAATAATTAAAAATAAGTTAAAATTTTAATTTTATTAAAATAATAAAAAATATTAAAAATTAATATTAAATACTATAAATCTTAAAATTTTATTTTAAAATTTTAATACTCGAATTAAATAATTAAATATTATTAAAGATCAAATAATATCGTCACGTCAACGTTTCTCAACTTTTTAGCCGAGCTGGTAATTGACGAGTCTTTATTTATATTTATAGCACACATTCAATTAACATTTACTGAAATAGGAGAGAAAGCTATAATGGTATAATGAATACTGATTTAATATAATCTGCAGCTATATTTGGAATTGCCTAATAGTTTCGTGAAATTTTATAGCTATTTTCTTGATAAATGAGATGCAGTGTTAATTCGCACCGTGCATCTGTACCCTAGATCGGATGATCAGGGCACGTGCGAGAAAGTTTCTAACGTGCGTTGTCGATGACTCGTTATGGTTTAAAGGGATGACTTAATTTCTGTCGAAGCTTATGGAAGGATGCGTCGTTGATTGATGGAGTCTTCTTTTCTTTATTTGGTCCGATTAAAGTAGGAGATGCTTCCTTTTTTTCCTTTTTTTTTTTCTTTATAATTTTTTTATAAAGTGTTAATATACAATATTTATTGAAATATATGATAAATAAATATGTATTAAAATAACATTTTTATATTTAATTTTATTTAATTATAAAATTAAATAAGATATAATGGGTCAAAATTTTTTATTAATCTCATGTTACTCTTTAAATATTATAATAACTAAAAATTTTGTTTTCTTTTTTTTTTTTTTTACAAGAAAATAGAATGGATAACTTATAAAAATTGCTGCTCTCTCTCGTTGAGCATTGAGCAGAGGCCTAAAATCAAATTAGGGTTGCTGAATCAACATGGGGGGTCTAGGCGTCCAGCTCAATCTAAATATACTTAATTATAAAAGAAAACTTAATTCCAACCCGTAATTAACATCAAATCCCAAGATAAGCTTTGCCCATTTACCCATTTAGTTTTCAATTGGGACATTGACTAATTTTAATTCTTTTTAATCAAATAAAAAGTGGCGCAACCCTTTTTTTAAATAATTATAATTTAACAAATACATTGTATGGAACAAACAAAACAGAGTCAGTTTATCGAGGGTCACCTTTAAAATCGACCCTATGAATTTGATAAAATGGATAAAAATGCATAATATAATGAATATAAGTCTAACATTCGTATAATTTCACCGAAAAAGACATTATTTTTCAAAGCTCGTATAATTTCTTGATATGTAGTCCATGTGGAAAGTATTTGTAGTTTTTTTTTTTTCTTTTGGGCTTTTTCCCGTATAAAAAAAGAAATTTGTCTCAACGAATTTACTCTTTGTGCTTCTCTCATCCATATGAGAAAAAACAAATGCGAAAGAATAAAATGACTGAGTCAATAATAATAATAATAATAATAATAATAATAATAAAAGGTTTTTCAACTGAAAAAATCAATCTTTATTCACTGGTAAATCGTAGGTTAGAGGCTCAAGACGTGTAACCGATCGCAACCCCATACAAGTATGTCACCGTTATAAAACCACAAAGGTTCCAACTCCGTTCTAAGATGAAAAACAAGTATATTTAAAAAAACTTAAATTATAATTATTTTTTTCTTTTCAAGAACAAAGAGAAAAATTTAGAAATTTTTTCTCTCGAGAAGATTTTTTTTCTTTTGAAAATTTATTTTATTTTATTTTTTAAATTTTTTTAATTATAAATATTTATATTATATAAATTTTAGATATATATAAATTATGATTAATATAAATCAAATAAATTTAATATGTATTAAAATTTTATTTTTATTAAAATACTAAAACTTTAAATGATTTAGTTGAAGTTAAATTCTATACATTTTTAAAAATTATTCAAAATTGGGACTATAATTCTTAAAATTAGTCACACTCGGCCACATAGACAAGTCACCAACTCTCCCACTTTTGACGGCAGTAGACCAAATATCCGGACAGGAAAGAGGAAACAGCGTAGGAGTCGGAACTCACTGTATAAATACTCCATTGATCGTAGGTCAATCTTACCTTACTCGTTCTGTTTTCACCTTGTTTAGCTTCAGTAAGGTACAAGAAACGCAGATTACTTAAGTGATCAAAGAAGAAAGATGCAAGCAAGGCAAAAGCTCGTGAGAGGGTATCGGTTCCGCCCTACTGATGAGATACTGGTGGGTGAGTTTCTCCATAAGAAACTCAGGGGCACAATGCCGAAACCTTATGACTCTTTTGTGATGGATTGTGATCTCTACAACAAAGAAGAAGAGCCGTGGCAGATTTGGGAAAGGTTTAGGGGCAAAGATGATTATTATGAGGAGGACCTCTACTTTTTCACCCCCTTGAAAAAGAAATCAGCCAACGGCAATGGCTCCAGGATTGATCGCACTACAGGGTGCAGTGGAGGTTGCTGGCATGGAGAGGATAGCGGCTCAAGGATTGACGTTGATGCCTATATCGAGGAGGATTACTTGGCAGCTAAGAAAAGATTTAGTTACCGGAATATGGGATCAAAGCAGAATGGGCTTTGGATAATGCATGACTATTCTTTGGAGCTGGGGCAGAACAAGGGTAGTTGGGTGCTGTGTCGGCTGAGAATGAACGGAGATGTCGTTACTGCAGATGGGATTGCTTCAGGGAAACGCAAAAGAAAGTCCTTTGCGAGAACAATGGTGACATATGGTCCTGCTGTTGAAGCTGGTAACAATGAAAATCATCCATCCGAAAAGAGGAGAAATTTGCAAGCAGAGACCGAAATTGATGCTGGCCAAAAGGAGTGTTTCGAGTCTCACAGCCCTTACTACCAAATGGATTACAACCAAATTGAGGCTCGCTTGAAGGTTGATCAAGAACAGTCGAGGTCGCTGACAGTTATCAACAATGAATATAATGATGAATATAGGATCTCTGCCAATATTATTCATCACCAAATTGATATTGGATTGAGGATTGAACAGGAGCAACCAAAGTTACCAATAGTTTCTGGCATTGGTGACAATGATGAATGCTTGAGCTCTGACACTATTCATCGCCAAACTGAGGCTTGCTGGAGGGTTGAACGAGAAGAACTAAAACCTAATAGGGTCCTAGAAGCAACAGAAGATGGACCTGATGATGGAGCCGGGCTAAGTGATACTGGTGCCCGGTTACTCAATGAGCTCCTCCTCGATTATGACCTCTCCCATGACAACTTTCCTGATTTTACTAGTGGATCGATTTCTCTCGAAGAGTTTTTGGATGTTCCTTGCGATTCTGAAAAAGCTGAACCATACCACCAAGAAATTGAAGCTGGCATTGGGGTTGCTCAAGTACCAAATGTGCAAATTCGCCGAGGGATGGACTCAAAAGAGGCTTGTGATCCGGTGCAAGGACAAATGTTGCCTGGAAAAATTGAAAAAGCTGACTCGCTGTCATCTTTCATTCAGATGCCTGGACAACTTGAGGAAGACAACATGACTGCACTAATTGAAGAAGATGACAGTCCTTCATGCTGGTATGAAGCGCTTTTTCCAAATGAGAATCTGAAAAAGATGCCTGGACAACTTGAGGAAGATGATATGCCTGCACTAATTGAAGAAGATGACAGTCCTTCACGTTGCTATGCAGAACATTTTCCCAACGAGGATCCGAGGACAAGCTCCTAGGCTGCAGTCAATGGAGGAAGAATTTGTAGTTCTAGAGCTATTGTTTAGGATTGTAGCAGAATTGAGAGTTTATGCTCAATGTACTGGCCGGATTTATTAATTGCAGTATTACTATTTGATTTTCTTGTATTGTTCAAGGAGCTTCTGTAATGTAAAGCTTTTTAAATAATGAATATGCACTGATGGATGTTACTAGTTTTCCCTTGCAGCTCAGCTCTTTATTCTGCCTCGATCAATATAGTGATAGATTATCCTGAAGTTGCTGCTTCTGCACTTTCTGTCAATAATTTCCTTTAATCAATCTACAAATTTCAGGCGAAATATAGTTGTCCTGTAAGTGGAATATGATGGTGTAGGAATGAAAAGGCTTGCTGGCAGTTAAATTTGGAAAGTGCAGCATAGTAAGAAATTTTGCAGCAGAAGAACTAACGCTGCAGAAATTGCAGCAGCAGAGGAATGAGCCGCAGAAGAGACGAAGTTAAGAAGACAAATTTTGGTCTTACAAAGGAATAAAAAAAGGGATGAAATTGGTAGGATATTGATGAGTTAATAAGCTCTCGAGGGCTTACAAGGACAGAAGATTGAAAGAGACATTTACGAGTCACTTTGCATGCTTGGAAGCTAAAAAGTTTTTTAACTTGTTTTTATTCAATTAGCAGGATAACTCCCTCCAAGGTCCCATTTCTCTGGTTCTTTGATGGTTTATAGGAGTCTAAAGGTATTTCTGTCCACTTATTGATTGCAGGATGGGGACGGTTAAACTAAAGATAAAGAGGCTAGAGATCACGAGCAATCAACGAGTTACCTATCCAAAACGAAGGAGTGGGATCTAGAGGAAAGCTCGGGGGTTTGTCTATATTATGCGGCATAGATATCATCCTTCTCATGCTTTTAAGGGCTGTAGGATTTGAGCCCAACCTCCCCCAGAAGTTTTTCTTATAGCCCATCAAATTAAGTCCGGTTGGTTATGCATTTATGCAAAAGCATTATGTATTTTCCTTTTTCCTCGCTATTGTTAATAAAAGAGCTTGAAATTTTCCAAGTCCAAGTACTTGATATCGATGGATGGTAAATGCTTCGAAGTGGGCTTTTTTTATTTTTTGTTTTTTCCGTTTCTTTTGTCCCTTTCGAATGGAGAAAGTTCGACATTTTTTATTTATTGGACAAGTCAAATTTCTGGGAATTAGGAGATAATTTGTTTGATTGAACCACAACTCCAAGTTTCAAACTCATTTTTAATAAACCTCTGACCTTGTTGCTGTCACGATAATAAGTATTCACGGCTCAGATATAAATGAAAATTTCAACAACACAATCACAGACACAATCTTACCAAGCTAAACAAATAAAATTACAGTACTCGTTGCAGCTCAACTTCAATCTACACAATCGAATTTGCCAGAGTGACATCAGACGCACACCGAATGACAACCTACGTTTTTGACTTCAACAAACTCTGAGCCAAGTGACTGGTTCAAAAAACTTAAATAAAACTGTGTTTTTTTTTCTATAAGCGGCTTTGGCATGAGTTAGTACCTTAAAGGCCCATTTGCTTCCTTGTTTTACCCACAAACATGTCTCTGGATTTGATCATGCCAGGTAAAAAGCCGATGAGGGTCACGAATGGGAATTGTGCTACAGCATCTCTTCTACCCAGAGAAACAATTGCCATGGCTGAACCAGGCTTATAACTAGTCATCTTGCTTTCTTTCCCTCCATCCATCAATAACTTCAAGTTCTTAACAACCACTGAAGCATGGTCTTGGGCTATATACCCTTGTTTCATTTCCTGTTGTACTCAGACACGCACACAAGTGAATACATGCATGATTTTGCATTAGTTTAAATGCACAAAACATAACTTCATATGGTAGGAACCAACTTCATTTAGAAAGCAATTCATGAGCTACTACTAGCATTGTGACCAAATAAAACGGAGGTATCTCCTTTAGTCTTGGTGCACCAGTTTATTAGATTCCATGCATCCAGTAAATGGCACTAGATTGGATTATATAGATTCACCATTCACATCAAGCCAAAACAGAAGAATTCAGCATTCATTTCCTTTTATTAAATCTAAAAGCTATAAGAGAGTGGACAACCATCATGGAATTGTGTCAGTCATTTAAACAATCTCACTGAAAATTGATGTTCAGCTTTCAAGAAACTCCATAAAATGACCTAGGTCAATTATCGGGAGCAAAACCATTTTTTGGACATTGTATGGTGGACTCACCAACACTTGTATCCACAGCATTGGGTTATTTCATCCATGTGGCTCACCATCATTGCCAGAAGGAAGGGATTTTGCAGGCATAGCAACAAATGCATTACTTTTGGAGACCTAACAAACTGATTAGGTTAGCCTTTTGTTCTAGATGTCTTTTCAGTCCCTACCAAAATGTTTGAAAGAAAAGGAATGCATCCAAAGGGAAAAAACAAAATGTTTGCACACAGTGGTCAGAGCTTACTGGAATAGAAGTAATATCTCCAATAGCAAATATATTCTTTCGACCTTCTACTCTCAGATAATCATCAACCACCAACCTTCCATGAATATCCAACTTATCCTTCAGCACAGTATCCTTGAGCCAGGCTGAACCCAGTGGCTTGCCCGTGCATAGGAAATGACAATCTGCTCTGATAGTTTCCCCAGCTGAGGTGTGATATATTTTGCCATCATTATCATCACCAGTATAGTCCAAATCAACTCTTTGTTCCAGTTTCACTTCAACATTTTTTGAGATCAACCATTGAAGGGCCTTACCAGCTGCTTTTGGCCCAGCAAATTCCAGCAACCTTAATCCACTATGCACCAGAGAAACTTTCTTTTCTGGGAAATCAACAGCAATCTCTCCAGCAAGTTCTACACCAGTAGGGCCTCCTCCAACAATCAAAATGGATTGAGCAGACTTAATTTTTTCATTTTCTGTCAGTGCAAAGGCAAACAGTGTTAGCTTGAGCAACGGATGGAGAAATGATTTTTCCTTACTAATTCTGAGCAAATATGATACAATTTGGCTCCAAACAATGAATCAAAGCTGAAATTTTGATATTCTTATTTGTGTGGTTAACTGTTCCTGCTGCTTACTAACTACCTAAATTGAACCAAAACCCCAATCGGCTAACAATGTAACAGATGTAATATCATTGTATCAGCCAGTCCTGCACAATTGGATCACAAAATAATGGAGTCTGATAAAACAAAGTGGGACTAAACAGTCCAAATCCACTTTTGTTCCAGTTTGGATGATATATACAAATAGGCTAAGGAAAACATGGATTTCCAGCGTGCAATTTATCATTGGGTTCAACAATCTGACTAGAATGAAGGGTAGAAAGAAAATTAAAAGAGGAAAAGACTTTAGTAGGACCAGTAACTTACCTTTGTGGTATTCGTGAAGTCTATCTTCCCTAGTTTTTGGGACAGGATCACTGTGGCCAGTGGCAATGACAAGATAGTCATACGCAATTATATCACCTGCGGCAGTGAATACTTCTTGTTCTGTGATGTTGATTGCAGTAGAAGTAACAATACGGCCATTAGTGAAGTAATCTCTATGATTGATCACAGATCTCTCTGCAAATGACGGCTCCACCATTGCTCTCAAGTTTGCCCATGTAATCTCAAAATACTCTTTCCTGATGTCAATCTTTCATTCAGAACCAAAGATGTAGGATGATAACAATTCAACAAAGAAATAATTCCCAATGCAGCCTTTCTGGTTCATCTAACACCAGAATTCCACAATGTTCACTATGAAATACCGCAGTAATTATACAAAAAGCAGCAAAAGAAAGTAAAACACAGACATGCAGCATAAATAAATGATTGAATAACTGTCCTGGCCACAGACACCTTTTACCAGAACACAATTTAGCTACAACACCCACAATATTATTCTTCCAATCCAATATGACCTTCTGGGTGTTGCAGCTAAATTGTGTTCTGGTAAAAGAAATCTACATCTTGAATTCTTTGGCCATTCTCCAGTTCTTCTCCCTCCCAAGAGTTTGGTGCTATGAAGCTGGACTAAAGGTCGTTCTCAGTGTATGAGACTCCCGCACTTGTGGAGTCTTTGTGGGGTCTAAGGAAGGGTCAGCCTTACCCTTGTTGTTTACAAAGAGGTTGTTTCTGAAACTCAAACCTATGACCTCTAATTCATAATAGAGTAACCTTGGTGTTATAACAGGGCTCTCCCTTCATGCCATGAAGTTAGAGGAAACCAGAAATTTTCTCTAGCCAAGGTTAGCATTTTCTGAACTTTTAAGTATAAATGTAACCCACTTCAATTGTCAGCAAGTAAAATCAGCCACAAAAAAAATTTATGTCATGAAGCATTGCCCCATCTCCCCAAAAAGGACAAAAAATACGCAACTATCCCAAAACCCCAGATAATATCTTGCCCCACATCACCAAAAACAATCAAAACAAAAGAAAAATGCACCAAATTCAATTGTACGACAAAACCAAATTGACTTGTACTTCCAACCTGCATACTTTGAAAAAAGAACGACAATGCCTAGCGAGTGAGGTCAAGAAATGCGTACGGATCAATAAGGGTGACCTCGGCAATGAATTGGAGAGACTTGACAACCAGAGATCCGCCGATTCCCCCTCCTATAACCACCACCTTCTTTCCATTTATTCCTCCCCCCGATTCCTTCCGCCCTTCCATTTCTGCTCTTTTCTCTTGCGGTCAGGTTCTGCAAAGATCGGAACTTTAATGACCTTTTTTTTTTTCTCAAAGGAATTTGATTCCGAAGAGAGAATCCATTATGTTGTTTAAATAGGTAACAAAAATGAAGGGATAAGCATCCATAGGAGATTCCTCCTCCTGACCTGGGTGCTTACGCATTACAGATGGAAGTTCCATTTTTGTCAAAAAGAGTAACTCTTCTCGAAGGGTTTTTACAATTATCTTAACTTGGTTTTTTATTTTTATTTTTATAATATAAATTCATTTTATTTATTAAATTTTATTTATATTTAATATTTCTTTAAATATAATCAGTTGGTAATTATTTATATCATTAAATTTATTAATATAATATAAATTCTAATTTTTTAATAAATTAAATAAATTTTAAAATATATATTTTTAATATTATAATTATTTTTATAATATTTAAAAATATTTTTATTTTATTATTTTTTAATTTTTTAAAAAAAATTAAAATTTATATTACATTAACAAATCAACAAATTTAATAACAGGATAATAAAAATATATATTTAATATGAAACGAGTATACTTAATAAATTTAAATTATTGAAATGAGTATACTTAATAAAAAATATTAAATATAAATTAAATTTAATTAATATATTAATATATTAAATAAATTTTAAAAATTGACAATAAAATAAACATATAATTACAAAAAATCTCAAATATATAAAAAGTAAAATTAAACCTTTAACTTTCCATCTTCTCACAAAAACTGCTTTTTGAGTGTGAACAACCTTTGGACGGCTTGCCGTCATTACATTTCTTTTGCTTTGTTTTTTCTTTTTTTTTTTTTAAATATCTATATATCATTTAATTTCCCATCTAAGAAAATTGTTTGCATGCCATGAGCCCATTACATGACTCATGCATGACGTTCGCAGTTTTAAGGTAAAGGGCCAGTAAATCATCGAATTATTGTTTTCTTTTTTTTTCTCAATCCTCTGCTAATGGCCAGTGCTATAATTTATGCAAGATCATTGCAGCAAAAAAATAAAATAAAATAACTAAGATCATTATTTTTATTTTTATTTTTTTTGCAAATTACTATACAAGTCAGGTGTATGAATCTCTTGTTCAAATGTTTCGATTAAGAATGAAATTTAAATATTTTGTGATAAAGGAATTTCATTTCAGTTACCCTTTTCATAAAAAGTGTTCATATCAGACGAAGTTGATTTTACAAGAAATCTCCCGCTTTTTTTTTTCTTTTCAGTTTTTAGGATTATAATGTTAAAAATTAAACTCAATTTTTATTCAGTGTCACCCGATTAAAAGCAAATTAATAATTTCCTATTTCTTCAATGTACATGCAGAATTCAGATGCAATATTAGCTCAAAAATATAGAAAAGAAAAATGATTCAGACGTATAAAAAAAATAAAATACAATGATTCAGACGTATAAAAAAAATAAAATACACCACCGAAAAAGCAGCAGTCATTTTGCAATCGCTTGCCAATGCCCATTATCACGGGGGTCATTAGTCTCTCTCCAAAAGCTATCCTTTTTACGGTGTACAGTATCCATATTTATATGCACCAAGATTTGACGTGGGAGACGGGTCTCGTATACCCGTCCATCACACCATAAGTTTGACGGGCCCTTCATGAGAGCTTTTTCAGAATTATGAGGATTCTGCGAGTTGCTTGTTGGGCCAAGCTCCAGGCTGTGTTGCAAGCAGCCCATCTATACTATAACAAGCCTCGCGTTGAACTGAAATTTGTTTGTCTCATTATTATTATTATTATTATTATTAATTTACAAAAAATATAAATAATTTTTATTACTGGTAATATTTGATCCCTTGTTAAGACACTCGAAGCAAGAAAACAAATCTTTATCTAATAACCAGAGTATAACACATACAAACCTGAGGAAAAAAAAAATGATTTACTCAATAGTATCTTACAATTTAAAATAATATCTTTGAGAAATTAAGATTAATTATGAAGTGACAAATGATAAACTAGAATTTTATTTCTAAAATTGTACGAAAATAGTGGAACTCCTTGTGAAGTTCATAGAATTGCGTTAAATACAAGGAAATGTGTGAAATCTAATTAATGTTATCGACTGGTTGGTTTCAACCAAAGCCTCGATGGTTGTGGCTAGGCTTATGCAGACATTAGTGCCTAGAGTTTTAGGAGAGTGTTAGCTAATCTCAATAACAATTATTAGTGATACATTATTTGACAATAATAATAATAATAATCATAATAATAATAATAAATAGAAATATAGGTCTAAAAAAATTGCGTATCATGTTTCGTTAATTACTGAATTGCATGAGCGAATTATTGTTTTATTGGTGCATTACCATCATCACGTATGATATCAAATTTGATGCCAATTTAATAGAGGATAATCAATTTTCAATTCACGGTTGTTTGGACCCAAATAGAAGCATGCTCAGATGAATAAGGACGTAGCTCAAACTGCAGCATGGTCAGCTTGCCAATTGCCTTATTTTAAAGGCCAGAAGTGTTAGCAACATCCAAGATGTATAATAAATGCCAATAAACATACAAATGGTCGATGTAGCATCTCAAATTGTGCACCGGCGAGTACAAAAAACAAAAAAAAAAAAAAAAAGGAACATTTTTCCTATTTTATTTCCTTGAACATTTTAATAGTCATGTGCTTTCCTATAAAAAAGTAAATACATATTTGACCAAAATTCAAGGAAAAATATATAAAAACTAAAGATTTAGATACTTATTAAAATTTTTCGCTTATGAATTCAATCCTCTTGTATCCCATGAAGATTTTTGTTTCCTTTATTGATATTAATTTTTAAAACCCAATCAAATTAATTAATTAGACTAAAAAAATTAAAAATCAGACTTTAATTTGGTTTAGTTTATCTTAAAAAATTGTTGATTTTGAAAACCAATAACCAAATTGGTGAACCAATTAGTTGGATTATAAATTGGTGACTGATTATGATTTTTTTGATATGGTAACTTTAAGAAAATAGGGCGACAACCAACCGTATATAATATAAATAATAGTTTTTTATCATCGGTTAAGGGTGACGGTACTAATTCCTTTCCTACACCTTAATTTTCTTGAAAATAAGAGTTACATTATTTTATAACTTGTTTTTTCCTTTTTTTTAAAAAAAAAAATCATGAATCATTAAAGTGAAAAAATATATTTATATATAGTATATTTATTTATATTTCATTAAAAATATAAACAATTATATATTATATTATATTGATATTTATCCTTCTAATTTAAATTATCTTATTTATATTAAAATATTTTATTTTTTAACAAAAAAAATCCGAATTGCTTTAAAATAAAAATATATAAACTATATTATACTTTATATTAAGTTTATTTAAGTTAAATGACTTACATCTACTAATACATTATATTAATTAATTCTCTAATCTCATTATATATAAATTACAAATATATATATAATTAAATTGTTTAAATATAATAATACAATACATATATTATTTATATTTTGTATATAATTATATTTTATTTATTAATATTTTCATATAATATATATAAGTATTAAATTTGTTATATATTTAATATTAAGTACTGATTTAACCAATTAAATTTTATAATTTCTTACACATTCAGAGGGTAACTTTTGCATGGAAATAAAGGCAGGTAGCTCAGTTGTTTCCAATAAACAACATATTATGCATAGCTTATGATAGCGGAAAGCTTAATTTAAAAAAATAATCTTGATCGCTACTCTGTTTTTTTTTTTTTTTTTCTATTGCGTGATCGTGAGTATTGCTTGCATCAATATAAAGGACTTTTCTAAACAATAGGAAGCTTCAATTTTCTTAATCCAAAAAAAAAAAAAAAAGCGCATTGCAGAGATATAAATTATGGTTCATACGAGTTTTAACTAAGAATATTCATTGATGTTTTCATATAATCTCTTTTAAAAAATAGCTTATTATCCGAACAATATGAGTCCTGCAGCCCAGCCTCCTCGATAACTAGAGAGCACAGGCCCAGGTTTGCTTTTTTTTTTTTTTTTTTTTTGGGTAATCCCGTAGAGAAGGGCGTGATGGGCATGCCAGACTTCACTTCAAATCTATGCGACTAATCCTAATTAGAGCATCTTTCCATGTCTGTCTATTAGTCAGGTGTTTCAACGAAATTAACACATTGACTACAGGCTAATCATGCATTAAATGCAATACGACTCTTGGCAGAAATTTGATTGCACCTCTCTACTCATCAACTTCAAGCCCACTTCTCTATTTGCAATCCCTGTAACATGCCTCTTCTAGCTGCTGCACATTGAATTCTAAACATTTTTCATCGGTGCCCACATCGAACGTCGCATTGGAAATACGATTTTTCAACTGTGCTTCGCACTCAACCACTTCTGGACAAGCCGAACGTGTCCATAGTTTATCATGTCATCCAATATCTCCGTTGTTCATATTTGGGATTATTAAGCTCCCTTTGCCTAGTTTTCAACGACAAACTCCAAATGGTTTACTAATTCAAATGTTAAAGTTGTTTGACTCAAAGTAATGATGCTTTGCAATTATAAAAAGAGCTTCCGCTTGGTTTAAAGACTCAATTTTCATGCTAATATGTTTGGGGTTGTTATTCTTTGGGATGGCTAGTTTAATTTAGACTGTGTAATCTTTTTTTTTATATTATTATTTTTTTTCATCTTTCGTCTCTCCGTCATAAGAAAAAACAATATTTTTTGTTGCAACACTTTTGCCCTTGTCCTCGTGTTGACTTCAGAGTATTTTGATACGAGTCCATTAAACCAGACTAAATACTTTTTAGTCTAGTTCAACCAAATAAAGAGAATTTCTAGATTCTCCTAATTTGTGCAAGGTAATTCCCAGTTTCTACTTTTTCTAAGGTTCTCATGATTTAAAATTCACGAATTTGGTAAAGAAGAATGGAAAAAAAAAAAAAAAAGTAATTCTCACGCCAAACAAAACATAAGACTAAAGGAGTCAACCCCAAGTGCCTTCTTTTCCGTACGTGTGCGTCGTTTTCCCATAACAAGCATCTGCAAATGTTAGCTAATAATGTGGACCAATGGCACGGCACAGGCTTGGCAACCTGGTCAACAAAAGCGGCGGGGACGACCCCTCCAATCGGCAACTAGCAGCCCCTCTTATCATTGGCCAAGTGCAGCTGGCTTGGTGGTCCTGAGGCTAATATCTTCGAGGTGTTAGCATCTATTATATTGTGCATTTAGCACTCAATAGGCCTTCCTGTAAAACAGAATGAAATGGGCGTGGCGGATTAGCATTGGAGACAAGAGATGTGACCAGCAGATGGGGACATCGGGAGAAAGTCAGTGGATTTGGACACTTGGGGTCATGACAGCAAAGTTATCATATTAATAGTCTCTTCCTCTACTGGCTGCTGGCGCGTGAGTTTTGCTTGAGATTAATGGAAGGTTGGTGGTTTCTGTGTGATGCAGATGGCTCTCACCGCACGAATCCAACATCCTTACATTGTAGAATTCAAAGAAGCTTGGGTTGAGAAGGTAGGTGCCCGCCTTGTTTTTCGCCGGGGAGAAGTTTATTCAGTTAGGACTCTGTTTTGGTGAGCTGCTGTTAGTCACCATTTCGAACAAACTGTGCTTTTATTCATTTATTTTGTTGTTTGTTTTGCTATTCAGCAATTTTTGGAAGGGTTGCTATGTTTGCATTGTAACCGGATACTGTGAAGGTGGAGATGTGTGAGTTTTCTGACAGAGTATTAATTTTGGCCCATGATGATGTTTTTGTAGTTCTCGAAGGTCATTGAAATTGTCCGTTTTTACAATATGTTAAATCAGATATTTGGTCCCTGGGTATGCGTACCTGGATGATATCTTTGACACACACACACACACACACACACACACACTTTCTTTTTCTTGGTAACTCACTTCGGCTAAGCTGGTTTCTTGTTGACCAGGTTGCTGTATGAGATGGCTGCATATCGTCCCGCTTTCAAAGCTTTTGTATGCTACATTAATTCCTCAACGCTCTCTGTATCATTCCTGGCAATAAGTTCACAACATTCTGTGTAGCATTAGAGTGAAAGATTTCCATTACATTCAATTGTTTCTGTATTGTTGCAGCAGGCTAGGAATATAACATTCAATTGTTTCCATATTTTTAATTTATTTGGGTTAAACTCTACATCTTTATACTCAGGAGATTTATTTTTACCAGGGGTTGATGGAGCTCCACTGGCACCTGAAATTCCGAACTATTTCCAATCACCAGGATGACCTATGTAAGTTCTGCCCTGCCTTTCATTTCTGGAGTTTTTTACCATGAAACAATCTTCAAAATAGTAGACCTTTTCATGGCAAGACAATGCATGCTTCGGAGATATTGTTATGTTAATCCTACATATTAGACACTGATTAGTTTCCAAACTTCTAGCGTTAAACTGCAATCCATGATTTTTGTTGACTCCTTTTGAAGTGTTTTAAAGAGTCTCATAATATTCTGAGAATTTCTGTACATGATCACTCTATCCATCTTAACAATCCTACTTTGTGACATGGCTTCAATTATTAATCGCCCTTGGATGCATGAATACATAATATGGCAAGGTTGATAAGCAAGATAAATCGCTCCTCCATTGGCCCTTTGGTCCTTTTCTCTTCTCGGTGACTGGGCAACCATTGCTTGTAGATTTTCCCATAGGTCATTGCAGACGCTGTAGCACAGCAGTTGCTTGATAATTGTAGGATTAGAAAACTTTTTCAGTCTATTTTCCTTTGGTCCTTTTCTTCAATTTTGACAAGAGAATATAGATGGTTTGCAGCAGGATTTCCACAAAATAAGTCTATGTCGATTTCCTTTAATTCTTAGTTACATTAGTTAGACCAACCTCTGCAGTTGCAGAGGCATCCAGGTGGTTGGATGTTGCTAGAATCACATAATATATGTGGTTGCATAGCAGATAAAGATCAGGTTGCCTATGTTTGTAAACAGGCAACATAAGCTCAGCCACATACTTATCGAAAAGAAGAATGTGAAAAGGAAGTGAAGCATGCTAAAGGAAAGAAAAGAACTTTCTTTACCTGCCTCTCACAATTTTCCAATTCCTACCTTCTATCATTGTAAACAGAGATAGACTAGGTGGGTTGATAATCACCAGAAGCCTGCAAAATTTCTGAGAAAATATGGATAAATTTAAAATGGCGATTCAGCTGCCTCGTTGCTAGAAATTGAATATGACCACATTGATTGGGTTTTCTGTTCCATTTATCAATGGGTTAAATCTTCAATCTTAATAATGATCTGACGCCAATGAACTGCATAGCATTGGTATCTAATGTCTGTCCCTTGACACAGAAAAGCGCTCATTAAAGGCACACTGAGAAAGAATCCCGAGCATCGGCCAAGTGTAAGAATTTCTCCTACCAGCACTGCAACTTTGGAAATTCCTGCTGCGGGACCTAAATTACAATATTCTTGATCTATGTGGGACAGGCATCCAAGATTTTGAGGCACCCTTACTTGCAGCCTTTTGTTTATCCATACCATCCTCCATTTAATCCTCCAAACTATTCTCCTGTGAAGCCTGTTACAGCTAGTCATGATTCTAGGAAAAACATGGCCGAAAGTCAGAACAGTTGTGGCTCTCGCAGCGATAATGATAGTTCTTTTTCAAGTGAGAGGAACATTCCAGCAATGGTTTTGAATTGCGAGAACAAAGCCACTGACACGGATTCAGCTCCTGTGGATGATGAAGGTGGCACTGAACAACAGCCCATGTCAAGTGAAGAAGAAAACAGTCCCAGTGCAAACACTGTAAAAGTGGACGAACAAAGAGTCATAAAACATTGTCATGATGAAATGAAATACAGGTTGAATCAAAGCAGCCAAAGACCATTAGAAGAATTACGATAGTCCTAAAAGAAGGGAAAGCTAGAGAGCACAGTTCGCCATTGAGGGGCAGTTGTATGAAGGTGGGAGGTCTACAAGCTCAACAAAGTAATTCATAAGCACCTTCAAAAGGCCTGAAATCCAATGCTCCTGCTCCTTACCGAGGTCCTATGCAGGGACTCCATCTCTGGCATCAGGAAAGGCAGCATCTGATTCTGTAAAAAGGGTTTATGGATCACCTCCTTTAAAACACCGGGTAAAATAGTCATTTTCTTTGTCCACCGCACATATATCAACACAATAACTTCTTGTACAAAATATGTCTACAGTTACCCGTGACGGACTCATCACCTAAGGCTAAGCCGAGACATGATGGGCTTCCTGGAAAGCCAAGGCAAAGAACTCCTCCCTCCAATTTTGTCAGACGATCTCTATTTCGTGGTCGGTCAAGGCAAGTTAGGAATGATCTTCCGAATGGCACCGCCAACTACAAAAAGCCAAGTTCAACAGAACCTAGAAATGCCTCTCCTCAGGTGGCTAATGGGCATCCTCGGGATAGCCCCAAGGAGGTCATCCAAGAGTCTATAAAGCCACTACTAAGAGAATCCAAACTAACGAAATCAGAGAACGGTAACTCTATCACTTTCGTCGTCAATTCAATCATTTGAGCTTTCTGATGATGCAGCAACTCCATTTGTTGATGTGGCAGAACAGTCTCTCTCTAGTTGTAAGATGGTCACCAGCGGTGAAACTGTATAATCGCATCCACCCAGCTGTTCAACATCCTTTTCGAATCCTGAGATGCCACAAAATTTGTCTCTAGAAAACCATGGATGTTCTAGTACTGAATTTTTCTCCATGGAGGCCTCAGAAATTGCTTTGGACCTTCAAAAGAGTGCCATAGCCGACAATGGACAAAAATGATTAATTGCACATCTTGATATATCTGTCCCGAGTTCTGATATTTTATCTATTCAAGAAGATGATACCCCTGTAAGCACCAGCTATAGCCCTGGTACAGTGCCCCGATCAAATCTTCTGTCTGCATCATGTGGTGATGACAAGTTCACTATCAGAGAACTATCATCCGTTTCAGAAACTGCTTCTTCCACTCCCTTCTTGTCAACTAGCCCAAGCAATTTACAGACAGAAAGGAGCTACTTTGCAAAGTAAAATATTCGAAAAGCAAACTAGTGCCAATCTTCCTCATGCCTTCAGTGATGTCATACACGTCAATCGGGCAGTAGTTTTCGTGTTGGGAGTGAGCAGCCAGTTATGGAAACTGTGGAGATGGGAGCTCAAAATGTGGATGCTGCAAAGCTGTTAAATGTAGTAAGAGACGAATTGGAGACAAGAAACATGACCACCCATCAAATTCTAAATCACCAAGTTTCTCTGAAGCTATGATCAGAGGCACTTGAAGGACTTCAAGAGTTGTCTGCTGAGTTGCTTCTACAAAATAGATTGGAAGAGCTTGCAGTGGTTTTAAAGCCTTTTGGTAAAGATACTGTCTTCCCAAGGGAGATAACCATCTGGTTAGCGAAGAGCGTTAAAAGGAATGATGATTGAGGACAGTGGAAGGAGTTCCTGAATCATGACATCCCCGGTAGGTGTGATCTACTCCATTTATATTTGCATTGGTCTAGCAGCTTAAGACTATTTGGTCATATTTTTTTGCACATTCAAGCTGCGGCAAAATTTCAGATAGGACAAAGATTCATTGTCTTTTTCTCGCTCCATTTTGTAATTATTTTTCTTTCATGCATTTTGCTGTTGCTCATATTGACCATACAAAATTGCATTTGTGTCCTCAAATGTAAGGATATACAGTGTTGGTTGACGAACATAAGTTATAGTGCTATTTTTCGAGCTTTGTTACAGCTGTTATTTGCTGTTCAAATTGAACATTTTAATCTTAAGAGTGGACTCATTGTGCTTGAATTCTGAAATTGAACAGTTGCCTTTTCATGTTAAAGCTGATACAATAAAGGGAAGCAAGTTCACTTAAGAAGATTGTACCTTGGCTTTCATTTCACCTATGAAGATTGCAGAGTCGACGACGGTAAGAAATTACGAGCATCTTCTTTCCCTTGTTTACACTTCCTTTTTGTTTCTCTGCGATTGCACGGGGTTGGATGGGGGGGGGGGCGGGGGGCTACGCTTCTTCAGTTAGACCAGAGTATTATTGTTCGTCTGAGCATGCCGGCTTTAGTGTTTAGAACGGTTACGATGGCAGGAAGCAGGGACACATCTGGTTATGATCTGCACGTAATAGCATGACTTGATTTTTGGTAAGTTGATTTCCTTTCTTTCTTCGGCCCAAAGATAAGGCGACTTCTACTGATAAAGATTCAACATCTAGTAACGATATTATTTGGCGGCTCAAACCTGCTTCACTTCAATGGATTCTACTTCTCATTTTCCTGCTTTTTGCTGCCTGACATTGTATACACGGTTGACAATCCGTTGCTCCAATCAAAGTCTTGGCAATAGGCCATTTTTGGAGTTTCTCGTCACATCATTTTCATGGGTTTTGCAGAACAGTGGTTAAAATTGTGTCTTTCAGTCTTAAAAATTGCCATCCATGCGTTTGTTTTCTTTTTGCACATTTGCTTGCGTGATTCTTAGGCTGAAAAATTTAGATAAATGTTAAGGAAGTTTCCCATTGGCTTCATTTCCTCAGCTTTCTGCGATTTGTGACCCTCCACGTGTCCCATGTCTGCTTCCTGGAAGCCTCATTTTTATCTCTAGTTTACGCAAACAGGAGCTTAACAAGGCTCTCTTTTCCTATTTATAGAAACCCTCCGCCTGAGAATCCGCAAGCATACCATAACAGAACCATACATTTGCTTTTCCTTCTCCTACCATAGCTTCTCTGTTGCGCTCGGCCGAGCAAGAAGTCAACCCTAAGAACCTCATGGAGCACTGTAACAGTAACGATCCCCCAACTTCTGTATCCGTTCCCCGACCAGAAAGTGTCAGGTCTCGGAATTCGCAGTGCGTGCGCCGCACGATCCTACTACTAGTTATGTGGTTCCTTATACTGTCCATCGTCGTCTGCATCGCATGGCAAGTCGAGAACCCACACCTCCCAGATTTTCGACTCAACTCTCTTTCTGTTTCCAACATCAGAGTCTCAAACCTGCAATTCGCCGCAAGTTATGACGTTGAGTTCACCGTAAATAACACGAACAAGAAGGTGAAAGTCACTATTGACGACATCACAGTTTCTATGCTTTACGGAAGGGCTGTGGTTTCAGAGAGGGTTTTGGAGGAAACTGAACCTGATGTAGGAGAGATGAGTCAGGGGGTTGTAAGAGCCGAGCTGGGGATGGACCCGGTTTACTCGCTGAACCCCGAGGTCTTCAAGGACATAAGCGACGACTGGAGCAAAAAGATGGTCAACTTCAACGTCCAAATGTCTCTAAGGATTACATACAGCTTTGAGATTTGGCCAAGCAAGGAAAAACTTGCAAGGGTTTCTTGTAAGAATTTAGGTGTTGAATTCGCATCCACGAAGGGCACGGGGAAGCTGATCGGAAGAGCGAAATTTTGCCGTGTTTGTTTGCCCTAGTTATTATTCCCTCCTATTAATCTCTCTACATGCAGTCTACACTCGTTGTTTTTTTTTCTTTCTTTCTTTTTTTCTTCTTTTCTAAGGTTAGTAAACTCATCTTAATAATAACCGTTTATATATGGTTGTTTCCAATGTAGGTATTGAAACTCTTATCTGATGCATTACCTTTTTTCTTTCCTTCTAATATTTGCATAGAGCTTGTGGAACCATTTTTATATTTGACGTTGGCCCTTAAGAGTCTCAAATCATATTAGTCGATTGAACAATAATTTCTTATTTTATTAATATTATAAAATCTTACCGAAATGTCTATAAAAATTGAGAATCAGTTTTCTCTAACCTGATTTGTCATCTCTATTAAAACCATTCACATGTTTCTAAGCCTAATGAAGTGTACAAATGTTTTATAACATCTATAAATACCGAAATGACCAACTTTTATTTTTATTCATTTTAAGTCCAAAACCATTTACCTTTATTTTATTTTTTTTAATCCAATTGTTGTACTCAAATCCTGAAATGATCTAGAAAGTGGAAAATGACAATGACCAGGTAATATCTACAGGGAGAGATGGAGAGAGGAATTAATAGCAATCTTCATTTTGTTAGTATCCTTTGACTCTTTTCCTTTTTATTTTGGTTGTTTCTCCCCACACTGCTGCCGCCGGCGGCCCCCCCCTGGCGGGGTCGCTGTCATTCTATTCCTCTGTGTGCAAGTTTTCGGAAAATGAGAAGGAAAGAGGCAGTTCTTATCGGTCCCCTTCGCCGTGGCACAATATTTGTTCCCGGAAGGCGAACCTGACGAGAGAGGGGACAAAAAGTCCCAGACGCACTGCTTGGCAATTGTCTCCACCAAGAAGACAAAGGCTTACTCGCATTATTAATGTAAATTATATTTAACATCATGTAGGTATAAAGTATTTATGATTTGCGTTCTGTAACTTTAGAGATTATAAATAAAATAAAATAAAATAAAAGAACAGCATAATATAACTAATACTCGTTACTCAAATGGGCATGAAGTAGGTAAAAAAAAAAAAAAAGAAGTGAAATTACCCTCGTATAAAGTAAAATGACACATACATCAGACATAACCCTAAGGTCAAATCCATCGTCCCCACACACTCCCTCATCTGAAAACAACCTCCATTGCATTTCATGCATTGTTCCTCTTTCTCCACATAAATTAATAAGAGCAATCTTGGTGATTCTTCGGTTTTGTTCACTTATGATGCTCTGGTTGACGGTTGGTGATTCTTTAGTAGATTTTTAATTTAACTTATTTAAAAAAAAATCAAGTCAATATAACTTATTTTTATATAAAAAATAAATAGTTTAAATAAAATCTAACTAAAATTACAAAAAAAAAAAAAAAAAAAAAAGATACTCGATGTAATTTACCCCGCATTTTATTAACTTAATCATGATTCTCTTCGTTGTTGGTATGAAATCGATGGATGAAACTTTGAAAAATAGCATCCCAAGGATGACAATGGTTCTACTTTGGCGGAAGTCACCCGGCTCTGTCTCGACAAAAATAAGTCAACAAAAATTAATAAAAAATCGAAATAAGGGTTCTCGATCATCGAATTTTTTAATAAGATTGGTAAGAGATGTCATTTAAAGTCTCTGTGAAGATCTTAGCACCAATTCAATTACTAACTAATTATTTTATCCTTTATATAACAATTATATAATCTTTTCCTTTTAGAGTCGTCTTAGTAATAACAATTTTAGTACCATAATGAAAAAAATTACAATATATGGGAATTAAAATAAATGAAAAAAAGAGGACAAAAATATTTGATATATGGGTGAATAATTTAGAATTACAATATACCAATTCTTGGGCTAACTAACACCTATATAAGAATACAATCCCAGATTCCATCCATATAAAGCTTTTGAGATATGAAATGAGAAATATCTGACTTAAGCCATTTGACAAAATCATTTGACAAAATACCTTGGATAAATGAAACGAAATAAATTTTTGGGTGCAAATTAGTCAATCGAAGTTCCATCCATATATTCCGTATACGTATTGACACATTGAATTTCGATGAAGATAATAATGCAAGTAAAACTTCGTCTTCTTGATGGAGGAAACAGCAAAGCAATGTGTGTTGAACTTTTGTCACTGGGAACAAGTATGTGCCACCGAAAGGGTCATATTACGAGCCCCTTGACCCACAAAACGGTCCCTTTCCATCTCATTTTCCCAATACTTGCATAGAGTCGAACCATTTCCAAGAGGGTAAACGAAAATCGTGCGATGTCAACCAAAGGGGAGATAGTGTAATGATTTTATTTTGGCCTTTTATTCCGAGGGGTTGGTTACGTCAATTCGTCCCTATCTCTTCCCTGAAGATGTTTGCTTGCGATTGCTATTTGCCATTATCTAGAACATGCCAGTATTTGTGTACAACAGCTTGGAAAAGACAAAAATAATGATAAATAATTTTGGATTGAAGATGAATAAGACTGAAAATTTAAAAATCACTTTTGCCAGCATGATCTATTTAGTGGAGGTCTTCATTTTCGAGGTGATGATTTGTGAGATGGTAATTGGCGAGGCATCTCATCAGCATTTTTCTCCTTTACAGAGCAGTTAGCATAGTTACTCGTGACCTGAGACCAAAAGTCTGTCAATCTTGTCGCGGGGCGGCAAAAACAATGGTAGGTAAAGGTGACTTTCAGCAGGGAATGTAGTCTGATTATAATCAGATTCATGCACCATTAAATAGGCCCCGCCATGCATAATTGTAGATTTCTAAAGCTCTCATTGTAGAATATAGATGCATACGAATGGTGGAATATCAGAGTGTTTGCTTCATGTTTGAATGCCTTGTTGTTTCATTGTAAAAGGCCATGTTTTTTTGTTAGAAACAAAAAAAAGGGGGGGGGGACAATAAGCTTGTGAATGTCGTTGTGGGTTATGAGTTTTGAGCAATACAATCGGATTTTAAATCCCAAAGTTTACTTTTTGTTCACATAATACCTAATTTAAGGTACCAAAAAAATTTTTTTTTTAAAAAATGTCACTTTTACTTCTTTGCCCCACGAAGGGATACTTTGTGAGACTTATTTCTATTGGGATAGTTTTCATAAAAGGCTTTGGTCTCTTTTTTTGAGCGATGATATTTTAATTATCATCAATTATGTATATTTAATATTTACATAATTAATAATTACTTTATTAGTTTCTAAATTAATATATATATATATATATTTAAAGCTTGTTGTGCTCTTATTCTTCTTGTTTCGCCATGTTCCTCATCAAAATACGAGAATGAGTGTTTGAGTTGTTTTATGCGTTTTTTCTTAAATAAAATGTCCATGTTATAATTGATGATATTTTTGAAGATGATCTGCATGCTTTTTAAGAATCTAATAAAAATATTTTATAAGACTTTTTAATTTTTTTCTTATTGGTATGTTGAAATTTATATATTGTTATGGGTTATTTAAGATAATATGTTTGTTATTTATTACAATTAAGTAAATTTTTTTAACAAAATCATATTTATTTTGGTACTAAATTTATATTACCATTTTATTAATATTAATAACAGTAAAAAGATAAAATGTCAAACAAAAATTTTAAGATTCTAATGGTAATTTAGCATTTAAAAGTCTTACTAGGGACATTAGTCATTGACGCTGCCCTTGCATCCATCCGCCCATCCATCTTTACCGGGGACGTCCACCCAGGCCATTCTTGACCAGGGGTTCAAGTCCACATTGTTGCCCGGGCTACTCACGACATAGGCCGATTGAATTTCAAACTTTCATCGACAAAATTCTTCCCAAGTAATTTAGCATTTAAATACGTGTTAACTAAGAAAAGATTTTACTTATAATTTTATATTATATGAATTTACTTTATTATTTTTGATTTTAAATATTATGTAATGTAAGGTTATAACTGAGTTATATCTGATAAAATAAGAATCTCTATTATTATTGATATTAGCTAATAAATCAATGGTGGGCTTTATTTATCAAAAGTGATATAAGGGGGAGAAGCGAAGGAGCCTGTTAGCCCGATTGAAATTAGAACACCTAGTTTGGACGGAAGTCCTCTCTCCGGGCCCAATTGCAATGAAGGTAGTAGGGATCATCTTCTGCTGTATAAACCCATTGTTACTCAGCATATTTTATTTATCAAGCCTTATAATTTTTTTTTTTTCTGATTTTGGCTCTCTTGTTTTCAAAAAATCCATTAATTGGAAGCACCAACTCCAAGCGTACCCTTAATGTAAATGGAGATCAAGTGCATATTTTGGGCGAGTGACAAGAAGTCCTTTGTTACCGCCAATGTGCTCCAAAGCGCAAGAAAAAATTCAAGGAATCGAGATCAGTAATAGAAAATTCATCACTGAGGTGGGCAAAAAGGTGCTAGTTGCTTGACTAGAGAAGGGACGAAAGTTACTACACACACTGCTTTGCTGTCCCCTCCGTTAAAAAAGACAATGTTTCATCTTCTTTTTTGTTTTTTGTTTTTTTTTTGGTTTCTTTTAAGCAAAAAAAAAGAAAAAAAAAAGGAAAAAGAAAAGGCATTTTAGAGATATTAATCATCACTCCCGCAAACTCAAACCGAAAATCAAATGTTAACGTTCTGATTAAACCTCTCTCATAGAGAATTTCCACTGCTCGAGTAATAGTGGCTCTAAGCAGGACTAGTCACACCCAGTGCATTGAATCTATAACCCAACGTGGCTTAAATCTCCTTTCATTTCTAGGGTAAGTCTTGAGGAGATTTTATTTTCTTCTCAATCAAGATTCAATTTGTTGTGGGTATGGAATCTATGGATGAAAAGCTTTGACTGACTTGTGTTTTCATTTCATTTATACAGGTATTTCGATGAAAAAATAGCATGCGAGGTCTGCCCTTTGTAAATATGACAAAATGGGTTTAAATTGCAGACATTTATTTTGTTTAGGGAAGTGAAATTAATATTCAGTAGTTAAATTTCAGATTTTTTTTATGGATTAAATGCGTCTTGCCCTCTTGCCTCCCTGTAATTTTAAGGAGGCAGAAAGAATGGGCAATCACCAATATAAAATAAAAAATTACAATATTGTCACACCATCGCATTTGACGAGAAACCTAAGTCCATGTGACAAACTCCTAATTAAATCTCATTCTCTTCGCCGCCTTTCTGTCCTTAGCTTATCTAAACCTATTGTTAATCAGTTTTTTTTTTTTTTTTTTTTTTTGAGAATTTAATCGGCATATTTATTTATAAAGAGTTTTGAGGGGGAGGCGGCTAAACAAATTGAAAGTACAACTCCTAACTAACAACAAAATCATTTCCCTACTCAAATTGTTATAGTCGTAGGGTTATTTATGATATATACATAACTAGATTTAGTTCTATACATTATATGAGTTTTAAATATTTAATAAAAAATATTGAAATAATTAAATTTAGTGTACACTCTTAATAACAATCAATTTAGTTAATTTGATTTTAATTTGAATCTGAAAATAATAATTAAATAAAATTGATATTGATTTGTCTATTAGTTATGATTAGTATTTTAGTTAATTTGAAAATCTTTTAAGTTTAGATTTCTATTGGAGGAATTTAGTTCCCGACTAAATTCTAAAAATGAAAAAATGAAAAAAAAAAGATTGTGAAAATAAAAAAAAATAAAAAACTTAAATTATTATTATATTTTAAAGTAAAATTTTAAAATATTTTTTATCTCTAAAAAATAAAATTTTTTTTCTTTTAGAAATTAATTTTTTAAAAATATTTGCATTTTATAGATTTTAAAAATATATAAATAATTTTTAATATAAATTTTTGAATTATAATATATATTATATCATAATAAAATTAATTAAATAAATAAGATACATGTTAAAAATTTTAATTTTATCAGATTATTAAGTAAAATTACAAATTAACAACTAAATTAATGTTAAATAATATAAATTATAAGAATTTATTAAGAGAATTAAAAATTAAAAATTAATATTTAAATATTAATAAAATTAAATAAATTTAATCGTATAAATATTTCGTTTATTTTATCATATGCTCGCACATGCGAGTTGACTAAAAGTATGGAGAAGGACAAGATTTAACTAGACTTCGATTGATTTATAGCGACGTCCGATTTAACTCGTGACAATTTCATCATGACATGATTTAATTTCTCCGGTTCACTCTTCATTATAAAACTCATCCTCCACCTAATCCAATTTTGAATAAAATGATTGTTGTTTCTTCCATGTGCTAAGACGAAAGACAATCTGGAGCGGATATGATATTCGAAAGTTTTTTATTTATAGAACTTCTAACATGTGTCAAGAACAATCTTCTATTTACTCTTTTGTCCGTGTGTGTACAGAGCAGAAATGATGTCAAGGGGGTAGGATAAATGACCCTAGCCGGCGAGAAGTAGATTCCTGATTGTCTAAATCGTGACAGATTGCTCTCTCTTTGTAAGCTCCATCTGATTGGTACGTATTAAACAAGTAATTAGTCTCCAGTTCCACGGTTAAGAACCGAATTGCAGATGCATGTGCAAAGATGAGTTCCAAGTCAGGTCCACTTTAATGAACCCCACTGTCATTGACATCCGCATGTGCCCCTGGTTACACCGAAACCTCTTAGTTAATGACGAAGGTAGGGGCTACATAAACCACAAGTGTCACGTACTGGGAGGTGAGTCTTATCGAGTCCAAAGGGAAATGTCAGTGTATTTAGCCTAACATGTATTACCACACACCCTGTTGATCAAGCTTAGTTTCTTGCATATTCCCCATAATTGTTACACCTTTCTTATACGTATCGCTGTCAAATTAAGCACTTAGGGAATCCCCGAAGGCCCCAAGCTTAATTTGCAACCATGGGTACGAAGGCTTGTGTTAACGAATGTGACAAGAAAAAGTTCTACTGCCGGATATTCATCGGAGTTGGGGCCTCGGTTGTCACGGTGGCCTCCTTGATCTTCCTCGTATGGATGATTCTACGTCCGAAAAGTCCTCAGTTCACCCTCCATGAGGACTCCACTCTCTACGTCTTCAATCTTTCACTGCCGAACTCCCTTACTACGGCCATGCAAGTCACCATTTCCACCACGAACACCAACAGCAGGGTCGGCATATACTATAAGACATTAGATATATACGCTTCCTATCGCAACCAACAGATAACGTTGGCTACCAGGCTGCCTCCGGGGACTTACCTGGGTCAAAAGGACGTAACCGTTTGGTCTCCATTCTTGCATGGCGATTGCATGCCAGTGTCTCCAAATCTAGCTTATGTCCTGTGCGAAGACCTGAATGCAGGGATGGTACTGGTGGAAATCAAGGTCTCTGGTCGGCTGAATTGGAAGATTGGCACATGGATGTCCGGAACCTATAATCTGAACGTGAGGTGTCCGGCGTATATTACCTCTGGTGGGAGGTCTGATGGCGGCCCTCATCAGTTGCGGATCAAGTATCAGCTTGTGAGGGACTGCCAAGTGGATGTTTAAGCCACTGCAGTAGCTAGTAAGTCAGTCATTCAATGTCATTCTTCCCTTTTACATTTCTTGGCTCCTTCTTAAGAAAGCCACTCGTGTCTTCTTTCCCTGGATGTATGATATTTTGCTGATGTACAAGTTTGTAATTGTGTTTCAATGTCTCTCGATTGCTTTCGAGCGCGGTTTTTAGAAATCCCAATAAAATTTTCTGGAACCCATTTCCATTTGATATCTATAATCTATAGTTTGATTCTTGCTATTCCAATTTCATCTTTCTGCCATATGATGACAATTTCTTGTTCTAAACTTAAGGACTTAGTGTAAGATTAAGAAAAAGGACTGGTTGACTTAGCCTTTAAATGTGACAGTGGTTGGAAAATCTCTTCGAGTTTATTTGTTTTCTGGTCGTAAACAGATCTACCATTAATCCACAGAAGTGTGTGCAACATAGATTTCTGCTTAATTGCATTCGTTTTCCCATTTAGAGACTTAATTAATTGACAAACTTTTTATTATTCTACTTGAAGTTGCATGTCAAGATGGGCCTTTTTTTTTATAATTATTTTATCGTCTGTAAAGATGGGTCTTACATTATCTCTTTAAATTAAGTTGGATTACTTTTGGACAGATGACAATGGCATGCATGTAATCAATTTGATGCAATTAAACCCGAGTTCAACTATTATAATTATTGGTTGAATATTTTTAGTTTATTGATTCATAATAGACCACAGTAAAATTGACCATATCCCATGTGATGAACTCTTCAATTTAGCCATTATTATCAAGAAGAAATTGTTAAATACACTTTCTGCCAGCATTTATTTTGGATCCTGTTCCATTACAACGGTACACCGGCGACCCAATTTACATTCTCTAGATTAGAAGCAGGAGGTATGATGTCTTAATTAGTTTAAGGTTACGAGGAGTCTCGAGACTCTAATTTAATTGTGGTTGATAAATTCTTTACCAATCGTGAGATTAAACGCATAGACGAATAAGTCAAGGGCCACTTGGTTTGATCATTCTGGTTCGGCCATGCATCGAAGCAATATTTGTCAGTCAATATTCTAATGTGTACGTAACTAAGTATGAATTGTTAGCAACGTGCAATGGCCCCAATTACGAAATGTTCTGCAAGCGTAGGTCGACTTCTGGCTTGTTCCTTTATTCGGGCTGTATTTCTCTAGAAGCATTAATTGATATATATATCGCCACGATTTTAATTAATCAAACTTTGATTCTCAGTGTTACCCTTCACTGAGGTGTTTGGTGGGAAAATTTTTAATAATACTTGGCTGTAAAACAAAGAGAGAGAGAGAGAGAGAGAGAAACAATTAATTATTTTCTTTTGAATCAGTAATCAGTAGGCAAACTTGATTTCCATAACCCTACTTTCACCCAATAAATAATGGAGAAGAAGAGATACATTATTCGCAAGCGAATCAATTAATGGCAACTTTTAGATTCCTTTAGCACATTGGACTGCTTGTGTTAGGTGAGATGCAGTTTTTTTAGTCATAACAGCATGGCACGAACATGTTAGAGTTTAAAATGCGAGGTTATTAAGGGATACCATTAACGTTTCTATACGTCTACTCTGTGAGAGTTGCATTAGCACTTCTAAAAGGCTTATATATATGAACTTCTTCACCAGCTTTCACTTGCCATGTGATAGGCAACCCTTGCCATGTGAAGGGTATCATATTACTTCCTGAGTCAATTTCATGCAATGGATCACAATCATTAAAATCTACACCCTACTAGAGTTATACCCGAAACTGAAAACGAATTTAAGTATCAGTCGACACTAATTAAATCAAATAAATAAATACGTAGAGTCTACATTCTAGCAGGAGTTGGCACTCGGGGTTGACGATTTTCCAATGAATGCAGACTGCATCCCCGAAATATGTTGCACTTGGAAATGCTACCTTTATCCTTAATTAACGAAACAACTGGTCCGAGAGTACTCTTACCATGAAAATTGCACAAAAAAGTATGTTAGACAAGGAGGTCATTATCGATTAACTTATATATAAATCCGAAGATGGACCACAAGCAAGGGACGTAGAAGGAAGGATGAGGAAAAATAGTGTCTTGTTGTTATGTATTTCGATATAGCAGTATTAGTAAATACTTGCCTTCTCATTTCTATGGTATTTAACAAAACAAAACAAAAAAAAAAAAAAACCAAAAAAAACTTAACTTGACCTAATTAATTTATTGATTTCATATTTCTATTTCCTAATTCAATTACCAGATTGCAATAAAAGAAAAAAAAAACAGATCCATTTAAATGGTAAGAAAGCTTAGATGAAGGTTATTGTACTGTATTTAATTTGTGTCACTCTAATGTGTTCTTGTTTTTACTTGGTTCATATAAAATTTTGTTATTGTGTGTTTTACACTAATTTTTTGTCAATTGGTTTGTCATTTGCCAATGCTAATTTTTCTTTTTAAAATTAACAACCATATTAACTCTCTTAGATACAATTTTTTAAGTTACTTAATTTTCTCTCGATATAATTCTGTCACGAATGTCAATGAAGAAAACTAATCAAACTACTCGCAAATCATGTGAAAAAAAAAAATCACCTATGATATATCAAAAAATTCATACCAAGTAATGTTTCTTTGATATGAAAATAAGATTTTATTATTATTACTCTATGTGTACTTGATATTTTGAGAATATATATATATTTATTTATTTATTTATTTATTTTTTTGCACAAAGTCACGAATTCAGAGTTTTTGGTCAAAAAAAAAATTAAATTCAGAGATTCGGCCATCAAGACCTTCCACACTTAACACTCAAGTTCTGAAATTTCCTCGCCGCTTGTGTCTGGCGAAGAACGTAAAATTTTTCCTGATTTCTTCTTGTTCGAGTAAATGATTTTTTTTTTTTTTGGTTTTTTGAGTTAAGATTGATGAGCAGCAAAAGAAAGCATGGGAAGAGAGATCCCTCGGCGTCCGATTACAATGGGTTTTATTATGAGACGAAAGTAAAAGTTGCTCGTCCTCGAGCTCAAGAAAGCGAAGAAAGAAAGGTAGTTTTGGTTTGATAAGGGAAATGTATTTCACTAAGCTTTTAAAGCTCCTAGTTAGAACTTAGTATAGATCAATCAGTCCTCCTTTGGTGTGCATAGGGCGCCTCCTCCCTTCTACCGGTGGATTTAAGAGCACAATTCCCTTTATTTTCTGTCTCATTAATGATCTAAAGGTGCAAATTGAAAGATGTGAAAACTCTGAAGTGAGTCATGAATAATTACGTGCGTCTGTGTTTAAGAGACATGTTTCACTGTGAATTATTGGATCAGATTTTTTGAACAATCCCTAGACTATTTTAAACAAGTCCTGGTTTTCTATGGTTACCTGATTTATTTGAATGCCATGAGCTTAAATTGCACTTAGCTCTCCATTGCCCCCCCCCCACTTTTTTTTTTTTTCCCCACGGTGGCTAGTGCTCTATTTTGCTTTAATTTGTAGGTACGTGGGTACAAGGAATATCAGTTTCTAGATTTTGTTTTCTACTATTTGTATATAGCGTTTATGAAAATATTTTTGAAAACCCGGTAGAAGTTGCTTCCATTTGTTTGGGAGCTCGGTAGGGTAGAAGCCAAGTTTCCCGATTTGTTTAGGCACCATAAACTCCAGTAATTGCTTTAGTTTTTTTGTGTTTGAGAGCATATTTGTGTATCCTTGTGAACCACCAGATGGACTTTGAGCAGGAAGACAAATAGCACAAAGACTCTCGGTCAAAATTTCTCGAGGCTCAACAGCCATTGACCATGGCAGGTGTTTACCATCTTAGTCTTCCTTCTTTTGCAATATAGATGCATTTAACTAAGGGAATACAATATGATTCTTTCCCCCTTTTCCTGAACACAGTCTGCAGTGTTGGATTCGTATGTCAAAAAACAAAATAGATGCTCAAGAGTCTTTGTGCCATGAAATCTCTCTCACCCACATTTACAGTTCACCTTCTCTTTTCTTCTAGTCCTGTATGCAAAATCATGTTTATTTCCATATCTCTAAAATAGGGTTCTACTTATTTGGGCAGTCTACAAGACTGTGTCATGACTGGCCATTCAGACTTGTTCTCCCCTCTAGGAATAATTTGTGAAAGGACCCGTTGGTTTTGTTATTTCGACAATGTCCTGGGTTAAGTTAATGAAATGTTGTCTTTGGTGAATTAAGTTTTGTCTTTGAACATGGTCAAACTGCATGGCAGACTAGGTATTACTGAGCTAGATTAAAGTGTGAATGTGGATGGTATAATTGCGGTTTCAGAGAATATGTGTGTAGAGCTTTTACCTCCAAAATGATTTTTATCCATAAGTTACAGACCTACGGGAAGTTTTGTATAATTGAAGCTATTGAATGGAAGCAATTTTTTTGACCGTGCATATTTGCTTGTGTGTCATGGTTACTTGTTTCACTCTTTCCACATTATTTCTTCTGCTTCTATGGAGGATTTTAGCCTGTCTACTAGTTTGAGCTTCTGCTATAATACTTAGTTGAACGTTTGCGAGAGTTCCAGAAACAAGATCTGTGTCGATTTCCATTGATTCATAGTGTTTAAAAGCTGTTTGCAAGAGCACCCATCTGCATTTGTTCGATCAAAAACACGATGCTCCTAATGTCTTTCAACTTATTGATGTTTACGTTCTTTCTTTCTTCTTTTAAGGTTACCAAGAAGACAGACTTGACTGACTTCTACTTCAACCTTTTGGTGCAATTGACAAGTCAAGGAAGCATGCTGAATTTGAAAAGCCAGAGAAGCATGATGACAAAGTGTCTGGTGAAACTTCGGGTTGTCCATTGGCAGACTCAAAGTTAAATTCAGAGTCCTCTGTTGTGACAGAGGACCATCGCGGTGAAACTTCTTTTGCTAATGCTGAAACTTCTCCCCCTAATGCAACAAATTCCCATTTTTACAGAGAGAAACTTCAAATGCCAGGCACGATCACCATAAGAGAGATGAAGATTCTTTTGCTGGATTCATCTGGTAAAATTTCTTTAAAGGAACGTGAGTAAAACAATCCTCCCCTGCTGACCAGATAATATTGGTAAAATCAGCAGGTGTAGTTATTCATCGATCATTTGAAGGACTATCTTTGTAGATAACATCAACGCCAGCAACGAAAATAGAGACTTAATTTTAAATTTAATTAGAGTTAATTAGGTGAATTTTTTATTATTATATATTATCATAAATTAAATTTAAAATGAAGTATAATTATTTAAAATTTTTATTAACCAAATATTTTTAAGTTAATTTTAAGTTGTCTTGTTTTTCTTGTTTTATTTATTTAAATTTAGTTACTTTTACTTCTCTTAATTAAGGCATTTATTGGTAGATAAATATTAATTCCTCAATTTATATTCAATTGAGGTTATACTTAGTTTTTCAAAATTATTATTTTTTTATTCAGTATTTTTTAAAATATTTTAATTTAAATTTTTGTATTGAATTTTTGAACACTTTTTAAAGTGATTGCAAATCTTTTTAAACATTTTAATTATTATTTTTATATTAAATAAAAAAATATTGAGTGAAAAAAAATTATCCCACCCACGATGATTCATATCATAATAAAATAATAAATATATAATATAAAAATTAATATTATTTACTCAAATTTATTACTTTTCATCCACTTGAATTTTTCACAAAAAGTTAAAGCATCCCGATTCCCTAGAGAAGGACGAGGCAATGTCGGCTGGTTGGGGGAGCAGACAATAACCACTGCAAGGTACGCTTTTAACTGACGTTTCGCTCGAAGCCAACGCCCACGTGCCACGTAAGGACCACGCCCCTCCTTGTCTCGAGCCTTTGTGGGAACAGCCGAAAAGATGGTGACGGAGGCCCACACGACTTGCAGAAGCAGCCCTGCTCTCCATGTGCAAAGATGGCGACAATTTTGGGACCAAAAATCCATTCAGCTTAAAGAGTCGCGAGTCCAAGTTAGCTTGTACTATTTAGAACAGTGAATGTAAATTCAACGGCTAGAATTGCGAGCTTTATCTTCATTTGTCAGTCTGCATGGATGGCTTGCTCAGGTGCACAAAGGCATGCATATTGACGGCTGAGGAAGTTTTGAACTAGCACGTTAGCAGCAGACTTTAATGACTCTAACCTACCCACCTCGCAGTACCCCCATATCCTCCTCCCCTTTATGAAACAAAATTAAAAGAAGATCACCTGTTCCTCTTTGAGCACCCTAAATCAATCAGAGAAAACAATATCAAGCGCTATGATTCGTATTACTTCTTCACTCTTCTATATTCTGTCTTTCCTATCCATGTTACCTTCCATCTCTTCAACAACGATCCGTGGACTGCATTTCCACGCAACCCAAAAGCCATTTCAGGATCCATTCCGGCAGCTGAACCATCTGGTCTCCTCTTCCCTAGCTAGAGCACACCACCTCAAAAATCCACAAGCTAACCCCACCACCAGCACAACCTCAATATTCCCCCACAGCTATGGAGGCCACTCGATTTCTCTCAGTTTCGGCACCCCACCTCAAACCATGTCTTTTGTCATGGACACTGGCAGTAGCCTTGTCTGGTTCCCCTGCACCACTCACTATCTCTGCAAGAACTGCTCTTTCTCTTCCCCATCATCCACGTCAAAAATCACGCCTTTCATCCCAAAATATTCATCATCTTCCAAGATCATTGGCTGCAAGAACCCCAAATGCTCCTGGCTCCACGAGAACGTGCCGTGCCAAGATTGCAAAACAAACTGCTCCCAGATCTGCCCACCTTATCTAATCCTCTACGGTTCCGGCACAACCGGAGGCATTGCCATCTCAGAAACTCTCCACCTTGATAGCCTCGAAGTTCCAAACTTTCTTGTCGGATGCTCCGTTGTCTCTTCCCGACAACCCGCGGGGATTGCCGGGTTCGGTCGCGGCCCTTCTTCCTTGCCCAGCCAACTGGGTCTCAGTAAGTTCTCTTACTGTCTGCTGTCTCACAGATTCGATGACAGCACCGAGACCAGCTCGCTGGTTCTTGATGTCCAGTCTGACTCCGACGAGAAAACCGCCGGCCTTACTTACACCGATTTTGTTAAGAAGCCGGAAGTTGATGAGAAACCGGCTTTCTCTGACTATTACTACGTGGGTCTCCGTCGAATCAGCGTCGGCGGCCGCCACGTGAAGATCCCATACAAGTGGCTCTCGCCGGGAAATGACGGCACCGGCGGGACCATCGTAGATTCCGGCACCGCCTTCACGTTCATGTCACGCGAGGTGTTCGAGCCGTTGATCGATGAGTTTATATCGCAGATGAAGGATTACCAGAGGGCGGATCACGTTGAGGCTTTGACTGGGTTGAGGCCTTGCTTCAACGTTTCTTCTGGGCCTAAAACGGTGGCGTTTCCTGAATTAAGCTTGCATTTCAAGGGCGGCGCTGACATGGCACTGCCTCCGGAGAATTACTTTGCCTCCGTCGGTGGCAGCGGGGCGGCGTGTTTGACGGTTGTGACGGACGGGGTGGTGGGGTCGGGGCCTGACATGGCCGGCAGTGGGCCCGGGGTAATTTTGGGGAATTTTCAGACCCAAAATTTTTATGTGGAGTATGATCTGATGAATGAGAGGATAGGATTTAAGCAACAAAAATGCCAATAATTGGTATTTTTAGGATGAGTTTGATCGGAAAACAAAAAAAAAGTGAATTTAAGTGAATAAAAATAATGATGTTATCTATAAAATATTTTATATTATATTTGAAAAATCAATGTAATGTGAAATATTTTATATATAATTTAAAAATTATTCGTGTTTATTTAAATTTTTTAATATTCTTTTTTTTTCTTTTTCATTTTTTAGCTTTTTTGATAGATTATGAAAGCACTACCCTGTTGATGGGAAAGTGGAGAGAGGTGGAAAAAAGAGAGAATTCATAATTTCCGAGACTTCTTTTGAGAGTTGCTTTGTCATTGAAAATCAAAACAAAGAGCCAAGCGCCATGAATTGTCATAATGCATGTCAAGTTCTTCACCATTTCAGAATTTAAAAACAAAATAATATACCAATAGTTTTTATTTTTGAATTGTCTTCATATGGCTCTAGTCAGAGTTAGTTAATTAAAAAAGGTACGGTGACTTAATTGTAATTTTTTTAGCAAATATTTTTAAGGAAAAAATTTTACAACCTTTATTTGCAAAGTCATATAATTTTGTATTTAGACATGGTTAATTATGTTATTTGCACGTAATATTAATTTATGAAATGTCAAATTTATTATAACATTATTCATAATTATTTGTAAACGTAATCTATCATTCATTTATATAATACATCAAGGGTAATTAAAAATATTCATTGCAAAATACTGCTCTAGTGTTGCCACTTCGCAAGGAGAGAGGAAAGTGAGGAAGAAACATGAGAGAAATGAAAAGTGAAATGAAAAAATATAAGGTGTATTTCAATCCTAATTTTATTCTTACATTAAAATTGATGAGTGTTTATTAAAAAAAAAGAAAGAAAAAAGAAGAAGAAAGTAATCTGGGTAAATTGATAATTTTGTAAATAAAGTAAAGGAACCAATTACTTTGAATTCTCTCATTTATTTATTCACATTTTTCTTTTTAAATTCAAGTATAATCTATTTTTTAATTTTTTCCCTTTTTTATTTTATTTATTTTTTGTTCAAGGAAATTATAATTTGAACATTAAATATAAGATTAAGATTTTAAATCTATTATTAAACTTTATGAATAATGGCTTTTTTCTTTCTGTTTTTTTTTTTTTGGAAGATAGTTCAAAAGATTTATAAAAAAAATCAAAATTATTAAAATTTGAGTACAAAATTAAAAAAATTTGAACAAAAATATTTCAATTAATTGTATTGAGAATATAGAATTCTCGTTTTTATTATTATTTTTTAATCATGATAGAGACATAAAAGTCTATAAACAAGAACAGAACAGAAATGTCACGAGACCATTTCACCCTAACATGTTCCTGCTGTGGGAATAAAATTGCTCCCGGTGGCTAACTCGGCCACAAGCTAAAGGCTGGGGTCGAGCCGAAATTTTAAGGCCTGGCCTGTGCTGGTCCTGGACCTGGTCGGGCCTAATCAAAAGATGTGAGGGTCTTCCATCTGGGATCTTCTGCATCATCAGTTTTATCACACGAGTGATTATCGTCGGAGGTGGGTTCGACTTCCTTTTTACTTTATTTTGAGTTTTCCCAGGTGAGTTCTCATCCTGTTTCAGAAGCTTGGTTTTCATGGTCTTACGAGAGATGATCCTATTTCCAGTCCAGATTTTCCCTTGAACGCACTATTTTAATTATCTAGTTCCAGTTCCTTTTTTTTTTTTTTTGCTCTCTCTTTCTTTTTGGTTTACCCTTTTTCTGCCTTATTTGGTGCTTCTTATTCATGTTATTTCTGGTACAAATCTTGTTCAGTTTGCTTTTAATCGTGTTAGTAATGGGTCTTTGTCTTTGTGATTGCTTACGGCTGTTCTCCCCAAGCACCTCCCAAGTGGGTTTGTTTTAAACTGAGTAAAATGGATCCCAAGCTGCAGATTCATTCTTATTGCTGGTTGTTGGATATCATTGTCCAGGGGAATTAAGTTTCTGGGGGATGCTGGAATCCGGCTAAGAAAATGCCAAGTTTCTTTCTTTTTTTTTTTTTTTGTTGTTTCTGTAAAAAGGGATTTCGTTACAAAAATTAGTATATTCGACATGAGCTTGATGCAATAACCATCAAAGGTAAACTAGCACCTAGCAAATTAAATCCTTATAGTAGACGAAAATAAATCAATCCTTACAACCAGACAACACATAGGGACTTGCATTGCACTATTTTAACATTTGCAAAACTGGCGTGTTTGAATCTTCTTTGCATTCTTTTCCATCTCCTGATTATGTACTTCATATCTACAACAGTGACCCAAAGTTGAATATTGTTGTAACAGTAAGATTATCTTATTGTGACCTGAAAGTCATAAGTTTGAATCATGTGACTAGTATGTATGTGAAAACAAGAGTAAGACTATATACAACTAGTATTCCTTATCTCCAAACATTGTACACGCAACCTCTTCAAGCTAGATCTTCATGCAACTGCTCTTATGTCCTTTTTCTGCTAGTGGGATTTTCCCAATGACATTCAGAAATCCAATCACCAAACACATGTGGCAATTTCACTTCTTGTCAAGAGCTTCCCAACAGCTTTCTTTGTGATAGGACAAGTGAATTAGATCTGCCCTCTTTTTTCAGCTTGAACAATGCAAGGAAAAAAAAATTACAATTACCGCAATCACAATATCCCCAACTTGAGAGTCCATCTAGTTGTCAGCCTGTTGAGTATATCGTGCCAAGTGGTGTAACTGTGTCTAGGAACTGTATTTGCTATGGAACTGTGTTGTAATTTGAGAAGGTGATAGACTGGTTTTCTATCTCCAGTGTTACCAAATTTCAGCTGTGATCTGGACGAAAGTTCTTACATCCAAATTGATATTGCTGGCCAATTTTCTCAATCAAATGCTAATATAACTTAGAGTCATTAATATCATGAAAAGGTTTTGCTGAACCTTGAGCACCACGATTTTGTCATGCCAGCACCATTGCATGAACCTTTATGCCGACGCTACAAAATTATTGTGGGAGACATTGAGTTATCCATCATTTGGAGTTCTTTGCCCCTGTTTTTTTTCTTTTTTTTTTTTAGCAGGTGCACTCTTTCTCATTGCAGCTAGAGATTGTTGAGTTCACTTAGCATGGGGAACAAGCCTGCTAAGCAAAAGCAAGAAAGGGGAGAGATTCTAGTGAAAATTGTGCCTCCATTGGACCATGCCTATGTACGATGGCTTTCTCGTGATCTCGGGAGGATTCATGGCTTCACTCCAAGAAACTGTGACGCAGTCAAGCCCCCGGATCATTATGTTGAATACATGCGCTTAAATGGATGGATGGATGTGAACTTGGATGATCCTGATCTTTCCCATTTGTTTCATAAGTAGATAATGATGTATTCAAGGTCCTTGACTTACATGCAATGTTAAAACTATTCTTCTGCAACTTATCATACTGAGCATCCCTGGGAGGAGAAGAACCTTTTAAGACTATGTTCTTGATCATTTAAAGTCACAATTATAGATTTATCTTCTTAGTCAGTTACCTGCCATTTGACAGGTGGATGGGAGCGCTTTGGGTTTTCTAATCCCAAAAAATTTGGATTTTTGAGATAGCAGAATCTATGCCAATGACTTATAATTGCAAGATCAAAATGATGCTGCCTGCATCAGTTGAATTGTTGATCTTGAATGTGTTTAGTTTAATTTTTGGTTGTTGTTGATTATTTGACTGTTGAGGCTAATTTTTTACCTGGCTCTTTAACAGCAACGGATTGAAAAGTATAACAATAGATTTTTTTTATTTTTTATTTTGGGTATTTTTTACTACTCGGTATTTAAAAATAATTTATATGGATTAAATTACCTCTAAAAGAAGACGTTTATATCATTGTATTATTTTCCTACTTGTCACGTTGATTGAGTATGTGCTCTATTTTATATTCATGAAAAAATATTTATATGAGCAAGGTCTTATCCCTTTTTTTTATTTTTTTCAACTCATAAATTAATATTTCTTTTACTTCAAAAGTTAATTAATATTATCAATCATGAAAAATACTTCAAGCATTATATTTTTTTTCTTTTTATTATCTTGTAAACATTAATAGCTCTTTTTCGATTTGGAAAAGTTTATAACTAAGAAAAAGGCCTTATATTATTTTTACAACATTTATTTAAACATTTATATTATATAAAAATAAAAATAATTTTATTAATCTAATATATTTTAGACAAATTAAATATCAATATTCATTATTTTATTATGCAATATCAACATCAAGTACAAAATTGATTTAATATTTTATTAATTTCATTAATCTACAATATTAATAAATAATTAGTAGTTAATAATAACAATTATCGTTATTGTTATAAGGCATCATAATTTTTTTAAATTTTAATCAAATCACATAACATCCTTATTTATCAAGTTAAGTATTTATTATTATAGTTATAGAATGATAAAATTGTATATAATTTAATTTAATTTAATTTAATTAATTTTTAATATTACAAATGTTAAAATATACATTTTTAATTTAAAAAATATAATAATATAATAGAATTAAGATAATTATTTGTAAAATATGTAAAAATTAAGTAAAATTCAATTCAATTTATCTAATATTTGAAAATAAAATAATTTAATTTTATATATTTATTGATGAATCTATATCAAATGAGATATTAAAAAAATAATACATTTGCTAAAATAATTGAACTAAATTTTATCTAAAAAATTGAATTGAACTAAGTTATATTAAAATTTGATTCAAAACAAGCTTAAGGGTTTTTTTTTTTTTTTGTAATTTTATTTTCGGTTGGTTGGTATCGTACAAGAAATGCGCGGCAAATAATCGCCCGTTTCTCTACTTCACGGATGGCGCGCATCGCCGATTCGAACGTCCTTCAATTTTCTAATCTATCTGTCTATATGTTCAGTTCCTCTTGTTTTTATGGCATACAGATGCACTTCTGTACATGTGGTCCCACCACGTAACATATGCTCCCTCAACCACATCCACCCACGTCATCACGCGAATGAAGTAAAAATTATGAGCCCGTAAATAAAAACCGACCCCCTAATCACTGTTATTTGATTCCAAATCTTTTACTTAAAATTAGACCAGTTATTGTACATATTTGTGGATGTTGATGTGGCATCTTCTGCACCATTGGATCGCATTTATGGTCAACATCAAGACCCATTGTCAAAATTCTTGATCTGGTCATGTACTGTAATTGTTGTCATTTTGCGTGTGTATATATGTGTGTGTGTTTTGAGATTTTTGTTAGTTTCATAGAAAATTAGTTAATTTGAATTAAGGAAAGTAATGATAGGGCTTAAAAAAGAGAAAAATGAAAATAAAAAAACTAAAATTTTCTTTAATTTTAAATTATGAGACGAATAATAAATTAAAAATTTTAATTATTAATTCAAAATGTTATTACATATCAATTCTTTTAAATCTTGATGATTATTATTCCAATAAGTGATACAAAATATAATGGTTTTAAGTGATCTCATATTGTGAATTATAAAAAAAAATTAATAAGAAAATATCAAATATATATATATTAATTTTAAATTAAATTATATATAATTTAAATACAACTCAAATTTTTTATTAAAAATGTTTAAAAATTTTTTATTTTCAAAAAAGAGAATTATGTCTCTAAGTTACTTAATTGAATGCTATTTTTAATTAGCTCGATCTATGGTGTTATTTTGTGATATTATTATCATTAGAAATATTTGTAATTATATTATTATTATTATTATTTTATTTTTTATTTTTATAATTAAGAGCGCTTCCCTCCACATCTATGTCCGAACCAAATTCCCTCCTTTTCCACCATTTCCCTCGTTTTCTGCTCACTTTCTCCCGCTTGTTTTTTTGTATTTTCCTTCTAGCCAAACACCAGATCTCTCTCAGTTCTTCCCTCCGATTTCCTCTCCGATTCTATTTTCCACTTTCTATTCACTTCTTCCTCAGCCACTGGGAAAAAATTTTCGATCTTCCGCTTTTTTATTTATTTTTATATTTTTTAATAAAATTTTCGATGTCGAATTCTCAAGCGCCGAATCCGAGGTCGACTCAGCGGCAAATCGCCGGCGAGAGTAGTGCCTTGAAACGGCAGCTGTCTTTGTCTTCTCTGAAGCCGTCGTTCTTGCCTCCTGGCGACTACCACCGCTTCGGCGCCGCCGCCGCCGAGCCCTGCCGCCACGATCAGGAGGCCGAGGCCATTGTTGTTAAACACCCGGTGAGTATTTTCGGCTTTGATTGTTGGCTAGTACAATTATTCTCTCTTTCTCTCTCTTCAGGTTTTGTGTTTTCCCTCTTTTTTAGTTTTTAATTTATGTTGTGGAGATCTGTGTTGGTCTTTGGTTTTGATCGCATTTTTGGTGCGTTTTCCTGTGAAATTTAATGTTATTATTTGAATTTTATGTCAAATTTGGGCCTACAGTTTTTGTTTGGTTTATTTGAGTTACTTGTTGAAAGAGGGGTTTGATGAAATCTTTGTGTTATTGTACTTCTAAGGCGATTCCAAGGTCAGTTGGTATAATTCACCTCATTTGAAAAGCTCTAGTTCATGAGCTTTTGCTTAAAATATATGAAAGTTGTCGTCTCTCTGTTTGAAGTGAATTCAAGCCTATTTGTTCTCAAAGGAGCAAACTTTTTTGATACGGTTTCCTATTTTGCTGTGTTTGCGTGTTCCAGCAATGGATGAAAGGGAATTACAGCGGCTTGTTAAGAATTTAGCTGTTTGATCGAACTTTGGTTGTTTGGGTTTGCTATTGGGGTGAATTTTTGACCTTAAAGCAATAAGTTTACCTATCTGTTGTGCAGAAGTTGGTGACGGACTATTTTTAAAATGCAAGAAGAGGAGGGCATGGTTCTGCATTTGTGCCTCTTGTCATTGAATAAAATAATGCAAGAAAGTTAGGAGGAAATTGTTATTCAACTTGGAAAAATGGCCATTTTGATTGTTTTACAAGATGTATGGCACATGGCTTACGAGTTCAAAATGCTAGAGATTGTACAAAAGAATTGTATCACAATGCTTTTCACAATAATCAAGCTTGACATGCTAGTGGGATTGGGTGCAGAGGACATCAATTTGCTAGAATTGGAATATGAATTTTAATTTAATAAAAGCTGTGATGATTTATCTTGGTGTCTCCTAAGTTATATTTCCTTTATTTAGTTAGTCAACTGGGGTTAAAAATCAAGCACAATATCATGGAAATAATCACATGAAGTGCACATATGCAAAATGCTAGAATTGTGAATGTGGATGTGCGTGCACTTGTTTTGAAACTTAATGCGCATGAAGGTTCATTGTTAATCCGTATTTCCAAGTATATTCAACCCTTTTCCCACAAATACCATTGCACATGCAAGATGTACGGATGGTGGCAAACATGTGATTTTCTGGTTGATATGTGGCTCAAGTATATATGAGGTCATTGCTAATTGTGATCTGAAGAACTAAAAATTAATCTATCAGCCATTAAAGCGGAAGAGTGATGCAACAGATCGGGAAGCTAACTCTAGCGAGTGGAATACTGGTTCTGGGTACACAGAGATAATGACCAGCCCCCTTCAGACACCTGTAACTGGAAAAGGTGGAAAAACACCGAAGACATCAAGACTTTCAAGGACCAGTAAATCTGGAATTCAGAATGCCACTCCAAATTTTGGTGAGTTTTTTGGTATTGCTAGTGGGAAAACTAGGAACTGTAGTACGTACGTATAATGAGCTTTCATAATTGGCAGGTTCTCCTGGCAATACTCTTACTCCAACTGGTCCTTGTCGTTATGACAGCTCTCTAGGTAACATTTGCTCCTGTGTTAATGTATTGATTTCCAAAAGCTATGTTTGGTTGACAACCTTGAGAGTCTCTAATTACATTATATTGTGGGTATGTATGCTTGATATAAGATTGGTATTATGTTTTACGATTCTGATACAGGCCTCCTGACAAAAAAGTTCATTACTCTGATCAAACATGCTGAAGATGGTATTCTGGATCTTAATAAAACTGCTGACACTTTAGAGGTGATTATCCATCTTCAAGTCATCCTACATTGTAAAGCTCCAGTAGCTGAATGTTTTCTCTGACCACAGGTCCAAAAGAGGCGGATATATGACATAACCAATGTCCTAGAAGGAATTGGTCTGATAGAAAAGAAGCTCAAGAACAGAATTCAGTGGAAGTATGGGCTTTTGGTTTTTCCTTTCAATATCTATATCTTAATTTTTTTTGACTTTAAGAAATTAAATTCCCTTTTCGTTTAACAAATTGATTTGAGAGGTAACTTTATGGTTAATTGAAATCAGGGGACTTGATGTCTCAAGGCCTGGAGAATCAGATAATAATGTTGCTAGCTTGCAGGTATGTGGTAACTGACTGTATTTTGCTACACAATTTTGGTACCCGGGATTTGTGAAACCTCTTTTTGTTGTGTCTGCCTTTGGTTTTATCTTTGTCCTGTTTCAAACCAACTCACTGTGCATTATTTGTCCCCATTGTATGAAAACTACAATGATGATGGGAAAGCCAGTATTAGTGCACTGGGTTCTTTTCTTTGTCCTGCCCACCGCCCCCCGCCCCGCCCCGCCGGGGGGGGGGGGATGACTGTATGGAAGATCTAAGTTTTTTAAATTAGGCAAAACCTGTAAAGGATTTTGTTCTAACTCTTTTTTTTTCCTCACAGGCGGAAGTCCAAAACCTTTCCATTGAAGAGAGTCGATTAGATGAACAAATAAGGTTGTGCAACTTCTTTTCTGCTTATGCATTTATCCAGCTCCCATATTTATCTTGTTTGCAATTTTGGACAACGCTGAGGCTAAATTATTGCAGAGAGATGCAAGAAAGATTGAGGGATCTCAGTGAAGATGAGAACAATCAAAAGTAAGACTTATCTTCTCTTGTTTACACCAAATATCAATGAATTATGCTCCTGTTAGCTATGGACACCTCTTTTACATTTTTACCATCTTAGGTGGCTTTTTGTCACAGAGGAAGACATCAAGAACTTACCCTGCTTCCTGGTTATTTTCTTTCCCCTGCATGTTGATTGCAAGCTTTTTACTAGCTGGTTGCATGCCATAGTTTCCTAATAATTATTGACTCTGACTATGTGATCTATTGTTTTTAAAAGAATGAGACCTTGATAGCCATTAAAGCACCACATGGCACGACTCTGGAAGTCCCAGATCCTGATGAGGTGATTTGAAAAGCAGTGAATTGGGTAAAGTTTGCATTCTTTTCACATGTACGTTTTCCTCATTAGTTTCTTTCATTTTTGCAGCAGGCTGTAGACTATCCACAGAGGAGATACAGGATAGTTCTGAGAAGTACAATGGGTCCCATAGATGTTTATCTTGTCAGGTACTTTTAGTTCTATGTTTAACCTAACTGGCAGCCATAGCCCTTAATGCTAGTAAGTGATGATCGACTGTTGATTGGGGAATTTATAGCACTAATTCTCTCAACCTTTTACTTCTCCTCACTGCCTGACTCCTCTCGCTTTGTTTGCCGTAGTCAATTTGAAGAGAAAATTGAGGAGATTCGTGGTGCTGAACCACCTCCAAGTTGTCCGCCAAGTTTGAGTTTTAATGACAATCTAGCAACAACAGTTATCACAGGGGAAGGAAGTGGAAAGGAGTTTAAAATTCAAGGACAAGATGTCCATGGACTCTGCTCGGATTTTAATGCTTCACAGGACTTTGTTAGTGGAATCATGAAGATTGTTCCCTCAGATGTTGACGTAAGTTTGGCCTCTCATTTAGTGTTACCTTTGTCAGAAAGGTGCAAGCTATTGACAGTGGTGATGTTTTAGACATGTCAACCAATCTAAGCATATGCATAAGATTGATCCTCAAATAATTGACTCAAGCATTCTGTGTTCTCACTTCTAGTTCTTTTGTGACTTATGATTGATGATATAACTTAATCTTTTGTGACAACTTCTGATTGATGAAATCAGAGATGTTAAACAAATAATTGTTCCACGAATTTTGGAAGAATGCCCTGTGATCTACTAAGTAACTTCTTCTGTAGGAATTCGTAGTTTTCTTTTTCCTTCTTTTGTTTTTAATTTCAATATTCCCATGCAGAGTAATGCTGATTACTGGCTGTTGTCAGATGCTGATGTTAGCATTACTGACATGTGGCGTGCTGAAGGTATCCTTCTAATAGTTAATTTTATTAGTCTTCTCTCTTACTCCCCGTCGCATTCACTACTGAATTGGATTCTTCTTGGCTCTCAACCATAGTTGAATGGAATGATTTTAGTACACTTCACGATGACTACAGCATGACCAATGTCAGCACACCTCGGCCCCACACTCCGCCAGCCAATCCAACAGAGGTTCCTCCTGCCAATACTAATGCAGGGTAGTGGGAGAGTGCTGATGAAGTCGTGCACCAACTTCATGATCTTGTCTTTGGATGGGAACCCGTGATGCCCATTCATCTCCTTCGGCATTACTGGCTCTCTAGATGCTGGATTGAAGACTCTTCAAAGTTCTTCACAAAAAGTCCCTGCGAGGAACTAAAGAATGCGTAGGAGGTTACTGGTTCGTTGTACAGTGCAGCTTAAGTAACATACATGGTCCATGTAATTCCTTTAGCTAATAAGTAAGGTAATTTCTGTATCTTTTACTCTACTCTTGTAAATTACTCCATCTATATGCTTTGTAATTCCAAGGTGGGGACCTCGTTACAAGAGTGAAATTGTGCAAGATATAGTTTGATAGCAATACTTAACCGGATTCCAAGTACGAACAGCAACATGTATGATCTGGTGTATTTGTCTTTTTTATGCTATATGTAATTGACTCGTGAGCCTGAAAGGCAGGATTGAAGATAGCTATGGCATATATTTGAAATCATTTAATGATGTGATGAGTTGTGGGCAGTTAATTTGCATGGCCAAGCTTTTGAATTGATTTGTTGGTCTCAGTACACGATATTCTTACATCTGTAACATTTGAGAAAGGAATGTTTCAAACCCAATACTTCAATGTTCGTACTGTATCTAACTGGTAGATGATTGGCATTGCATGTATATCTTAAAGAAGCTCCTTGCCCTGGTCTCACTCTCCACTGAACTTCTTTTCTTCACACCATCTCCCATGCCGTCCTCCTTAGAGCTGAATATCTTTCGTATATCACATTTGGGGAAACAGAAGAAAAAAAAAGGGGGGGGGGGGCCGCCAGTCTGTTTTACCAAAGAAAGCATAACTGAAGTTAATCATATGACTTTCTAACAGTAATTGATTGAAAAGAAACTGTGGGTTATTTTTTAAAACTTTTCACTTTTTTATGTTAAAAATAATTAATATATACTAAATTATTCCTAAAAAAAATTATATTATTTTATTATTTATTTTTAACTTATCACGTATGTTAGATTTGTATTTTTATTTTATAAATATTTACGTAAACATAATATTTTTAACAACTATTAAATAATATTTTTTCACTTTAAATTTTCATTAATATTATTACTTATAAAAAAATTTCAAATATTTTTTTACTGTATAATGAACATTAATAATTTTTTTTGAAATTTTAAATCAAATAATAAAATTTTTAATATTATTTACAAAATATTTACTTTAAAAATAAAATTTATTAAATATAAAAATAATTTTATTAATATAATATATTGATATAAATTAAATATTTAATAAATATAAAATTAGTCAAATATTTCATTAATTTTTTCAGCAATCGCTAATAGAAATCAATATTTAGTAATCAACAAGCAACAAAAGTAACAACATTAATAGATAAACCAAACATATCCTAAATTATCCGACGTGAGAATGAAGAAATTCAAGGGAATCCTAAGTTATCTCTTATTGTTTGAGCATTTTTTATTTTTTTTTCTTTTTTGCCACTAAACCAATCAGATGTTGGCAATATAGATATGTCGGTTGTCTCAACATGTACTTAAAAAAAAAAAAAAAAAAACCAATAGTGAAATCTCTCGTTTCAATTTGATATGTTACAAAAGTAGATTCATACATTTTATTTTTATACTTATCGATATATTTTTTATTTTTAATACATAATTATAATTAATAATAATAATATTAAAGATATACGTGTTTAATATATACAACGCGTCAATTTAATTAAGTTAATGCCCCAAAAAAAAAAAAAAAAAAAAACTTTGGTACCGCAGCCAGTACTAGCAAGTTTACAGGATTTTCTGTTTCACGGAACTCGAGACAATGCGACAGGGCAATCGTCCTTCCACCAAAACTGATTTATGTCGCTCGTATGATTGAATTAAATTCCTTCTTGAAAAAACTCTTACCATAAATGAATAGTTTACAACAACGAGGAGGACCACCTATACCTCTGATTTAATTATAAAGACATCGCTACCACCACGTCAAAAATTATAATTTAAATTTTTATTAAAATATTTAATAAAATTAAATATACATTTACATAGTTTATTTCTACGATGATGTATAATTATTTTAACAGATCTGTGAAGTATCATGTCTATGTTTTTATTTCATGAAAAAAAAAAAAAACAAACAAAAAGAAGAAGAAGAAGGTTTAGAACAAAGGGATTTGTACGTGTAAACATAAGGAATTGAACCCCGTTCATGATATTTCGATAAATTTTCTACACGTCTCGAAATACTTTTATTATGTTGACGTTTTTAGTCAATGTCACAATTTCATGGGTGAGTTTGGATGATTATAATGGTGGACTGCAATCAATCAAAAATTTTATTTTAAGATGGGCTACATGTCACACACACACACACACACACTCATCTGTGATTTATTTATTTTTGTTTTTTGGGTGCTTACGAAAATAAGAGTCCACCTGCTCCACGAATGGATGGAATTTTAGCACAATCCTTTATGGAGTAATTATTGTAGCTCTCCCCATTGGTGGACTTCCTTTTTTAGTTCTTATACAATCACCTAAAAACATGTACACACACACACACACACACACACACACTAATGCTACACTCTTGAGAATCTCACGTTACTCAGCTGTGATGATCTCACGTTGCAACAAGATTTACCATTACTTGAAAATGTTGATTTGTATTTAATACAATTTTATCGCTTAAATATTTTCGTGTTCAGTGCATCGATATTTATTATTTATGACTATTACTCAATGATATTGCCATATTAAAGATTAAAATCCGAATTCAGTTGAATTAAGAATTGAATAACAATATTGCCATGACTCAAAATCGATCACTCAGTGCTCCCCCCGTATGCCTCATTATTTTGTTTATAACGAGAAAGCTGAGATTATTCTTTTTTTTTATTATTTTTATTTTTATTCCAAAAAGAGATTCTGATAATTATTCCAAATAGGAAATTGTTACACGGACGGAGCCAAACTGTCAGAGAAAGACTCGGGTGACGTGGCAACGTGGAATCTGAACAGATCTTGTGTGTGTGTGTGTGTGTGTGTTTTTAATTTATTGCTTAAAAATTATGATGGGCAAATAAATAAATAAAGTAAAATATTTAAGAAAAATGATAAAAATTGAAATATGCATGCACTCATTAGAAAATATTAGATACACATTATTAGTATTTATTTGCATAAATTATTTTAATTATATACACATCACATATTTTAAATATATATATATATATATATATATATAATTCACATATTATATTAATTTTTTAAATAATTTTATACATTTATAAGTTTGTTATTGACTGTAAAATATAGATGGTATATTTTTTATTATAATTAATAATTATAAAAAATCAATATTTATTTCATATCTACTTTAAATTTTTTCTTAATAAAACTCTTTTAATAAATTTACATTATGTGGAATGTGGAAACGGTGAGTAATTTCAACTCTCCTACCCCATTTATCATCAAAGCTCTGCATAGAGAATAAACTCCCATCCAAGCCCCTATCTCTCTCTCCCTCTCTCTCTCTCTCCCTCTCCAAACATATCCCAGCTAGCTAGCTCTCTCTCTCTCACACACGCACACAGACAATGCCTACTGGAAAGAAAAAGCTCCTAAAATCCATATTCATAGGCAATACAGGCTGTGACTGTGGCAGGCCAAAGCCCTCGGACGTGCACGAGCCAACGGCACTGGCCAATGCCAAAACATCCACACCCAAAGCAGAGCACGCAAATCCTTCTTCCTCCTCAGGCTCCCGCAAGAAAAAAGGAGGCTTTCCAATGTACAACGAAGAGGAAGACCAAACTTCCACAACAGTCTCATTCAGCATAGAAACCAACACCACTTCAACCCACAATTCTGAATCCGAACCCGATCACCCAAGACCAGCCGACAAAGTCATCCGCAGCATTGCTGTCGTCAAGGATTCCATCGACCCATATGAGGATTTCAGGCACTCCATGCTCCAAATGATCTTGGACCAAGAAATCTACTCAAAAGATGATCTTCAGAAGCTTCTGCACTGCTTCCTGGAGCTCAATTCTCCTTGTCACCACGGCGTTATCATTCAAGCTTTCACTGAGATCTGGAATCAAGTTATCAGCTCATCAAAGAATCCCTGTGCTGGAGATCATGACCCATCACATGATGATCAATCCTAGCTGTGTGTCTGCCATCTGAGCGCATTGATTTCACTAGTGGGTGTCGTGATGCTTCATCAGGACAGCTCAAGATCACAGCTTTGTGTGGCTGATTTTCTTTTTTTTTTTGTTTTTTGTTTGGGATATAATATTGTAATTCCTAATTAAGATTCAATTTTAAAGAGCTTAGTTCCTTTTCTTTGTTTTATTTTTAATGTATACGGTGAATGTGAATGCAGAGCCATTGGCTTTAATAACCAAACTGGGGGCAGTTTTAAATGGAAAGTTGTTGGTTGTTTGCTCTGTATGCGTTAAATAATTCTTGGCTTTCATGGTTGGCATAGCATCTCCATCACCTTCCTGGGTTTTCTTGTCATCTCCAATTGGATTGTTCAGTTTACCAGCCAACTAGTAATGCTATATTTTAATTTTATACATTTTTTTTTTTCAAATATGATTAAAACAATAATAATTTGCTAGCTGCATTGCATGGTTGTGGCATGAGTGAATTCTCGTTATAAAAGAATAAAAAATCAAGAAAAATAGGGAAAAAAAAAGAAGAAGAAGAAGGGAAATTTCGCAAAGGAAAAATATAGTAGGAAAATGACCTAATTATTATTATAATATAAATAAAAATACAAAAAATACCACAGGTAAACTCTTGCTCTTTTTCGTAATGAAAGTGTGCATATTTGAGAAATTTATTTATTTATTCTTATTTCTCATTGTCTCTTGATTCATTATTATTATTTGGTGTTAACTTACAATCACCAAGACAACCATTTTGACATTTAGGTGTCTCTAACATCTTTCATTCTTATGATTTGTTTTTTTGAAACTTTTTTATTTACTAAATTTGCATTTCCTTGACCCCTTTTTTTTTTTTGTTAATAAAACAAATTGTCGATCCATTTAGTTTCCTTTTCACAAAAAGAGAGAGAGAAAAAAAAAAGAGTCAGAGTTGTTGGAGGTGACAATTGGCTCTTTTGTGTTTTTGCTTCCCAAAGGGATGATGTTTTGCCCTTTCTTTTTTTTTTTTTTTTTTGTCGTTTTTTCCCTAAACCTACCGCACAAAACGGCTGGATTGCAGTTATTTTCGAATGGCCGGAAATCATTCGACCGCTGATTCAAATTTGGGGGCACAGAAAGAGGTTGACGTTTTGGGTTAATTTTTCTCTTTTGTACGCTGAAATTCGGAGATAGTTGAAATTTAGCCAAATGGGGGTGGGGCCAAACATATAACATTTTTCCAGCATATTTTAGTCTTAAACTGAAGAGGTTAATGGTTGCATTTGGGAGTTTTCTTGCCGAATTAATAATTAATTAATTAATAGACCGGTGCAACCCACATGGAATTTATACCACAAGAATTTTCTTTCAAATATTGTTCACTGATTAATTTTGACAGTTTGTTTGCATTTTTAAACAAATTAATTGGCATAATTAATTTATCTGCCTTTAAAAAAAAAAAAAGAGGGTCAAAAGACCTCTAGTCCGTACAAGACGCCGGCGTGTTTCTCCGGGCCATCTTCCAGGAAATACACGTCCCTCATCTTTTGAAACGCGTGCCACGTCAGCAGGCTATCCGAACCGGCCTGATGGCACTTCCCGACCGCCCGGTCCACTTGTAGCGTCCGGGCCACCCGGTCCAACCCTCCGTACAAGCTCCCACAGAACCGCATCATGTGCTTAACGTCGTAAATCCTCTCGCCGAAGAACACCCTCAACAGCGCCAAGAACTCCGCCAGCCCTCCCGGCAGCGAGCGGCGCGTGAGGGTCTTGACCAAGTACCCGAAATCGTACGCGCTGTGAAACGTCACCCAACTCACCGAGTCGTTGCAGACGAGCCCGGAAGACATCATCAGCTCGGCGAAACGGGCCGAGTCGATCCCTTCCTCTCTGTTCCTCTCGAAGTCAATCCCTTGTCGCCTCAACAGCTCGATCGAGTCCGGCGCGTGCAAGTCACGCTCCAGATCAAAATCCCGGAAATTGAACTCCCAGATGAAGCGGGAGCCGCCATCCCCAGCGCCGAGGCTGGGGAGATTCCCGTTAAAGTCGGACAGGGTCAACCCCACTTGTATGAGATTCAGAGCATCGACGTTGGATTTAAGAACCTCGTAGTGGTCGGACGGCTTGCGGTGGCTACGGTAATGCTTGTTGGCGGTGGGGTCCAAGGGTGGTAGTCGATACACGAGTCCAGGAAATTCAGTGTCCATTGAAATGTAAGGGAAGCGACCGATCAATTCACTGATCAGCTCGAACTCGGCTTCTAAATTGTGGGACCAGACCTCGCGTATGACCACAATTTGCTTCGACTCCTCCCTCATTGTTTGCCAAAAAAGCTCTCAACTTTTATACACCTTTTTCAGTGAAGAGAAGACTGGTGGTGCTGGAGGGGTTGGACTGGACTCTGGATTTGATCTTTCTCTTCTCTTCTATGAGATGCTTGTTGTTGTGGGTGTCGAGAGCTCGGAGGTTTATATATATATATATATATATATAGAAGATGGGAAACGGAAGAGACTGGGGGGGTTGCCTGGAAAGAGGAGGTGGGGCTGTTCGGCGTTTCAGTGTCCTTGAGAGGTCCAAGTTCGAAGGCTGTCCGCGTTGGGAAGTTTTGACCGACTGAAAGTCAAAGCAAGACTCCAGACTTGGTCTACATAAATGCATACATACATGCATAATACGTTAACACGTCTCCCTTTTCTTCTTCTTTTTTTTTTTTTTTTAACTTTTAATTTATAAATATAATAAATTAATATTTGATTCCAAAAACAGAAAGAATTCACTCTTTCGCTCTGAGAGCGCACGCAGTATTTCAATCTAGTCAGTAAACACGAATGTGATACGCGTAAAGACGCCGTTGACTGGCAGATTTATTTTCTTTTTTCGGCCTTTAAAAAAAAATTAAAAATAAAAAATTGAAGATTGGAGCTCGGTGGCTTTCTTCTATGTAAAGGACCAACAACAACAACAACATTATTTGCATTGGAACGATTCGTTATCGTTATTTACACATTTTGTGTGAGAATTTTGATAATCCGAATCTGTGATATATATATATATATATATATATCAATGGACCCTTTTCAAAAGACTTATTTTTATTTTTTTATTTTTATTTTATTTAATTAGTGTTAGTTGAAATTGAGATTTAAAAAATATAATTTTAAAAATAATTTTAGAACCATTAAATTAAAGTCGATTGAGACCAATCAACGGTAGTAGAAGTAAAGGAACAAATTAAGGAAAGGACTTACGATCCGGCCTTTTCGATGGGTGTAATTTTTTCACCCCCAAAAATCAATTTTATAGCGAATTTCATAAGTTCTTTAAAGATAGATAAATGCTACGGCTAAACAAATCAAATAATGACGTCTTGTTAGTTGGACGAGGCTGACACGTGCATAAGGTAACACTTTTAATACACATGCATAAATGTTATATATATACTAAATAAAATTATAATAGTATAATATATAAATTTATATTTAAATGCATCGAATACTAAGTTAATATAAAATTTTCACATAATTATCATGTTCATTTATCGTTTTTTTTTTTTTTTTTGGGAGGCATTTAGCCATTTTATATGGGCAATTGGTCACTTTAATATTAACAATAATGTTGTAGAAACATCGATACTGCACTTGTACATGTGGCCATTTACGCCTCCCTAGTCCTTTTTTGCCGACGGTGGAAGCAAAGGGATAATCGTGTGTGTATAAGTCAACAGAGGCTCAGTCGAAGGTTGTTCTCATTATTTTATTCTCAGATTTCGTTTTCATAACGTCGCTTCACTTCGCTGTGGTTAATAGTATAAGAAATTCTCAGTTCTAAGGAGTCCACTCCCATGTGTTGAGTGTGGCCAACTAATTCTCTAATTTAATTTAATTTAATTTAATTGTCACAACACAATGTTGTAAATACTAGGACTTGGTCGAATTATTTTGAAGCACATTTCTAAATAATTAAAGAAAACTAATTTTGAAAGTTTCAACGTGCTCTAAGCAATGAATCTTAGATGGGTTTGCTCTTAGAGGTACATTAAAGACTAGTTGAGCATGAACCAAGAAATTGAAACCCAACTTGCCAAAAGAATAAACATTAAAAAGAGAGAGTAAAAGTCAAAAAGAGAGAGAGAGAGAGAGAGAGAGAGAGAGAGAGAGAGAGAGAGCCACAATTTTCTTTCGCCTTGTTTTTCATTTTTACTTTTGCCATATGGAAAAGGATATTCTTTTTTTTTTTTTCCAAGTCCCAATGAGACAAGGTCACATATTATTCCATTAAATTACATATAAACGGGCTTTAATTTAGGCGACCTTTGCAAATCGAATAGACCAAACTAAGTTTATGAACACTTTAAGCCACCATTCAACGAGTCCGTTAGTTTGAGTTCTACCAATACTTGGAATGTTTCTTGTAAGCATCTCGTATTTCCAGTACAATTGGCTAGGACATCAACCTTAAAACTTTTTAATTTTGCATTCAACTTCTAGTGATACTGTCTTTTTTTTTTGATCTTTCGGTGTCTCTTATGACCTAAAAAAAATTTAAAAAAAAAAAAAAAAACCAACGTTTCTTGTAAACAGGCCCCCAATAGCCCGGTTTCGAAGACACGGACCAGCCTTTGCCTAAATGGTAGTTTTATCCAATTGCCAAGAGTTCTATGCATGATTTAGACCAGCCGAGGCAAGAGTTCCATGCATGTTTTTATATTTTGACGAGACCTAGAACGTACTGGGCCCGAAAGTTGGGCCACATACACCGACCAACTACCTTAAAGTAGCGGCAACCAGTCTTTGTTGCCAGCTGGGAGGCACATATGACTAGGCCGGTTCTTTCTTAGGAGTTGATGTGATTCGTGTTGGGTCTACCGGTACTCGTGTGATTCAAGCACGTGTTTTGTTTTACGTTTTAGAGAAATGTCTTACAAGTATATTTTTTTTCCTTACTCTAGACTGAATTAATTTAATTTTTCAATTAAGAAATTTGGACATGATAAGTCATCAATATAACTCATTTGAGATACTTATTTTATAATTTAGTTAAAACATTTATGATACATATAATTAAAAAATATTAATTTTATATATGCAATTTAATTTTTTTGCTTTTTTTAATGATTAATTAAAGTTTAAGTTTATAAGTATCGCCAACGAAAACTTTATAAATGAGAAGAATAACAACCAACATTATGGAAAACCTTAACATTAACCGAAAACAAAGAGAAAAGATGAAAAGAAAAAAAAAAAACAGAGAGAGAGAGAGAGAGAGAGAGAGAGAGAGAGAAAGAGAGAAGGACAAAAAGTTTGAAGAGCAAAAATTAGGTATATAGAATAAGAGGCAACAACCCAGGTGGCTCTCCTTCAGTTTGCTGACTGCCGACTTGTCGTCCTCTTGGTGTCATCCTCGTTGAAAAAATAAAGCAAGTCAGTGCTCTTGCACTTGGGGCATCTGGGATTCACCCGCGATAGCAAAAGGTACGCGAGGCAGCGAGGACACCCCACGAGCAGCATGGCCGTCGTTCCCTCTTTGTCCGGGCTGCTTCTTGAAGAATACTTCACAACAGTCTCTTCCGGCTCCGACGACGCGCACGAGCTCTTATCCGGCGACGTCTCCGCAGGAGAAACCGACGTGTCTGGCGAGCAGACTCGTGGGTTACCACTATTATCACTACGGTGTGGCAGGCTCATCTTCGAGTCCAGTTTTCCCTTAGCCTTGGCACTCGATGATGAACTACTCTCTTCGTAACCTTTTTCTGTTATTATATTACGTATGAAAACATGTGAAGACTTGGGGTCATCGAGTTATCGTCGGATAGGGCCTTATTGAGAATTCACATATGCATAGAACAGTTCTATATATGTCAGAAACTTAGGATAAACAGGGAGCTAAAAAAGGAATTTACCTTGTGTAATTGTGCGAAATATGCGGCCTTTCTGAAGAGACAATCGTTTATATAGTTGAGCAAAACAAGATAACCAAAAACAATGGTTGTTGGTATCGATTTTTGCCTCTTAGGCCATTTATATAACGGTGACACATGAGAGAGAGGCGTGGAGTCTTCTCTAATTGTTTAATTAATGATGGGTAGGATTGGAAGGCAAGCGACGTGGAGAAGCCAGGGAGTTAAAATGTGAGAAAGCCATGTTGAGAGTGATTTTTACATGTTTGTGGAGGAGTCTTCGCAAAATTGTCCTGTCAATTTGCACCAGGTAAGGCTCCTTTGGTCGGCAGTGTGGTCCCAAAACTGATTCAAAGTCATGGAGTTAGGGGGATTCGACGCAGTTCATTAGTTTTATTTTTATTGTATATATTAATATTATTAAAATTAAGAAAAAATCAATAATTTTAACTGATTTTGTAAATATAAAATACTTATATTGCAACTACTTTTTTTTTTTTTTAAGTTTTAGATTTTCTTACTAAATTTCAAAATATTTGCTTTGTTTATAATTTTCTTAAGTTTTAATAAAATTAAAATTTTAACATTATCCACTCCTCTTTTGTATGTTATAATTTTAAAACACTAATATTTTGAATAAAGCAATTTCAAAAAAATAAAATAAAATAAGTTTTGGTTAAAAACAATTTTTTCTAGTTAATTAATTATTAGCGAAAATTTTGCATAATAAAATAAAATATAAATTTTGAAAAAGTAATAATTATAGTTAAAAATTAATTTTATATAACAAAATAAAAAAAATTAAAAGAGTAACAATCATAATTAAAAACTTAGCTTTAGTCTATCATTTGACTTTAATCAATATCATCCATTCACTTCAATCCAACCACACTAATTTCAAAATAATAATACTCAACAAAAAAATAACTTAGTAAAATATTATTTTTAAAATTAATCATTATTATAAATTAACATGATATAATAAAATAAAAAATATAAATTATAAAATAATTTGTTAATGCACATTTTTACTATTTTTAATTATTTAGTTTAATTCAATAATATTTAAAATTAATTTAAGAGTATAATAAAATTAAATTGTAATTCTATTAATATTGATAAATTAGTTATTAAACTCATGCACCGTGCCAATTTAATTCTAATTTTTTATGAATTGATGTAGTAGAGTTATTTATAACTATATTTTAAAAAAAATTAGGATAAAAATATTCTTAAGTCAGATTTGACATCAATCAAAACTATATCATTCTGCGAACAAGCACTGCCCGCATTAGCATGGTGAGTTGAGAATTTCATTCATCCATTTATCATCCAGATTAACCCTTATTGATAATTGACGAACATGTTAAAAATGTTGTACTTGAAAAACAGTTTTCTTGATTAATTTCCATGTTCTATCTTTTGGTGCTTAAAATTTTTTTCTATGACAAGGTTCAACAAAACCTGAACTCATACGGTCGATTCTGACATACTATTTTCCATTATCATTTTAATAAACTCGTTTGTAGCATGTATATTTGAAATACTCTGTTCTGACGTGCAATTTCCCCTTGAGACCAGTGAGCTCAGGCGTGCTCATGAATGGGAGAAAAGGATAAACGAGCCAAATGAAATTTTAATCCCCATTTATTATGAGGATTGAATATTGACTGTTCTTTTCCCCATGTGCACGATTGGAGGCTGTGGCCGAAAAGATTCGGGTAGTTCTGACCATCTTCGAGAACTTTGACTCCTCTTCCCCCTTTCTGTTGTGAAATTAATGCAAAATCATTTAGAGCTGGCAACTTAGATAAGTTGCACGTAATACGAATTCATCTATTTGGTTATCTAGTACAAATCCCATCTCCGCGTCTAGGCAAACAAGGTTTTAAGTTCTCCACCCCACATGCTAGTTTAGTGATAATCTAGTGCACTTATTCTTACAATAACTTGAATTTGAATCTATATCGCTGCAGTTTGTCCTCAAATAAATAAAATTTAGGTATACACAGCAAAACCTCCAAAAGGTGACTAGGTTTTAGAGTTCAAACTGCCGAACTCCGCGGGTAGATATAGTAAAAATTCACTCCAAAATAATAATATTCAAATAATGAGTTTTCCTTATTAAAGTTAGTTAAATAAGAACGTAAACGAATAATTTTTAAATCTCTAACTCACATGTGTGATAATTAATATACTTATATTGCACTTTTTTCGGTGTTAAAAAAAATAAGAATAAAATCAAACAAACGTTTAAGTTTTCTACAAAGCATTTCAACATTATTAATGGGTTCCATCCATCTCCTTTTGAAAGTTGGGTGCTTGCATTAAAACCGACCACAGATGCTATGGCTGCTAGATTCAACCACCTTATTAAAGCTTATAGAGGCATGTCTCCCAGCTCGAGCCTTGTTTTGTTATCTTAAAAATTCCACCCCAACCATAAGATCAAGAAGCTGACGACGCCATTAAAATGGTGTGCATGACAAAATATGGCTGCCTCGGATTATTTAGTTTAAAAAACGAAATCATTTTTAGACTAATATTCCTTGTATTATTTTATTTTTTTTAAGAACTCTCGTTAAGAAGTGATAGAGAATGAGCGAGAGGCTCTTTTGAAACCGTGTCATCGCATGTCTTGTCAATGAAACCAAGGCATTCCACGAGTGCCTACCTTGAATGAACACTCTTGGCGGCGGCCAGTACCCTTTTATTGACAATACAAATCTGTACCTAACAATATTATTCAAAGGGATGTACAAGACGAAATAAACAATATCATTACAAAATATTTCAAAAATAATTAATCTTTATTTTATGAATCTGTTTTCGTAAATTTATTTTGATTATTCGATATCAATCGTCTATCCGGAGAAATTAGACTTTTTACAAATAAATGCCTACAGGGTCGATCGTGACCAAATGGTTTTTTGGGTTGTCTGCTCGAGATTCCAACCTCAATGGTGACAACTAAACGCAAGGATTCAAAGAGAGAAACATTCCACGCGTCGAGGAACACAAATGCCATTCGATTCATTCGCATCACTCATTGCTATTTGTATGAATGCACCGCAGAGCAACAAATAGAGACTTGGGACAGTCTTGCCCCAGTAAAATATGATGGACCCAAAAATATTGTTTAGCTTTTATGAAAGTTTAAAGGCATTATTCCTTTACCTGCGCCAGCCATATTCTACCTAGCTGTGCATGTATCTGTTAATGAACTCTATGCTCCGAAGTTTAGTGCGGCATGTCCGGCAGAATGCTGATTTTATCTTGGATGGATGGTCTGCAATGTTTGTTGAGACCATCTGGAAAAATCTATCCGGGGTCCCTGTGTGAGACTCCCACAATTCGAGATTTTGGTGATGAAGCTATGTTTCAATCATAATAGAGTTATATAACCATTATACTGAGACTCGTTTTTCCCAAAAGAAACAAAAAAAAAAAGAAGAAAAAAAGAAGGGGCTTTTACGAAAGTTGGGATCAACACTTGATGCTTCCCGTAATTCTTGGCTTCATTGAGGAGTACCAGCACCAAGAAGGATCATGAAAACACATAATTCATTTTTTATGACTATAATCAGGTACTGATGGACCTTTAAAAATGTACCCAAGAATAAGACGCACTCTTTCATCAGAGGGCATTTGCGGGGTGGCGAGAAGCCAAGGTTATACAGATAATAACAGTGATACATAAACTCTTAACGGAAAGTTGGGTGTCAGATTCTAGTCCTCCAGTATCTGTTGTCGTTCAAGCTCAATAATGTGTTCAGTCAACGAGCTCACAGTGCCATTTGTTGCCTCATTACTGCATTTACACTGCAACAGCTGCCATCGTAGACTCCTGACCAGCTCATTGAGCTTATGAATGTTCTTCTCTTGTGACAAAATAATCTGTCACGAGCCATAATTGCTCATTTAATAATTACAACATCATTCAGCCAACACTACGCGTGACATTTGATCATCCCAGTAAAGCATTCATATCTAGACAACAAAGAAAATGTTGCGTACTTTAGCCACAGTTATTAAGTTATTAAACCTTTTTCCTTTTTTTCTTCTTTTTTTTCTGTTTTTTTTTCCCGCTTTGTTTTTCTCCTGCTACAGGAAGGTTCACTCGAAACTTAAAGGCATGAACCAAAATTATTGCCGACCACAGTTGACTCAATCACCAAATTTTGCATCACCATCCATGCATGCCATAAAAATGTATGCAAACAAACAAATGCAGTTAAATGAGGTCTATAAATGCACCGTATTTTTAATCGACATATGCATACACAAGAACTTTCATCAAAGAATTATATCACATGTTTAGGTTATTTGCAACCATTTCTTATGGTCTTTTTTCTTACCATCTTTCTCTTTTGGGTATCAGCACAACATCTAATGTTACTCACAATCACTTATATTAACAACTTACACTTCTGAAGCAATAAAATGTAAGATGAGACTAGTGTACTGTTATCACTGCAAATACTAGTGTCAAGAAGAAAACTATTGCTCGATAACATAACTATTATGTTCATCCCCCTTAGGAAAGAAACCAGCTTCCAGGAAAGGTCAGGATGCTTATAATATGATCTACACATTTCCTAAGCAAAACATAAGTGTTGAAAACAGCTTCAGTATTTCCACAAGTTTTTGACAGAACAACATCAGGAAATCCACCCCCTTCCCCCCTCCCCCCCCCCCACCAAAAGGGTGCCATAAAGAATACAAGAAACAAAAATAAAAAAGAACCATACTTCACAAAACTCTTCAACACAGAAAGGGCTAGCTGCCCTTTTTGAATCAGACAGAACATGGTTGGTCTTTCTAAACAATGAAGTGACGACCAGTTTCATCAATCATTATGTAGGCATTGTAATCTTCATCATGTCTCAAGGGTTGTTCATAATGTATAGAAATAGAATGCAGCTACAATGCAGATTATGTACTAAGTTATCTAAGATTTATTATGTCCAAAGGTCTTAAAGAGCATAACAAGTCACAACTCTGCCTAATGGAAAATCAAAACTACTTAAAGCACAATTTGGATGAGTAAATTATTAGGTAACTAGCTCAGAAATGAAGTTGCACAGAAATTTTTAAGAAATGCATATTCCCATACCGGCACATATGTGGAACATATACAAACAGATGAAAGAATATAAAGACAGATACCTAGATTTGAATATGAATATAACAGTAACAACAAAACCTTAAATCCCAAATTTAATTGAAGTAGGCTATATAAATCATTTCCTGCCATTCATTTATGTCCTCATTTCTTACTTGAACCTTCCTACAGTGGCTACAAAACTACCTAAGCATTCTTATCTCAGTCATACTCATTTTTTTGACATGTTGGCCTAATCTTTGCTATCAGAGTTATCCTTCAACCTACTAAAAATTTTGCGATCACACAAAACTCTAGTAGCAGACCTCCATTTTAGCCATCCAACCCTTGTCCCATAAAGACGTTCTCTATATCTTTATCACTCTGAATAATAGAGCCTAAATAATGGAATTTGTTTTATTGAGGAACTTCTATACCATCTAATCTAGCAGTATGTCCTATTTCACTCCTAGCATTATAAAATCCAAGAATTGGTCCACCAATGGGACAGTGTCAAAGATGTCAACAAATCTTGTCAATAAAGCACCTACCATGTTACATCTATTACAGCAAACACGATACAGTTCAAGTCTTTCCTAAAAGCTATGTACAGATTCACCAAATGAATAAGGTCATCAAGTACAACTACAAAAGGGAGGAACCTTCCCATCTAACATATGTGGCCTCATGAGTCACAAGTAGGGAAACTTAAAGCAAATCTGTTTGCATTAAATTGTTAAATCACCAAAACAAGAACACAACAATATGCTGGCATGAATTGCAGAGAAGTAAAGAACTTGACAACTAATGTCAATGTGATGGGAGCCTTGACATGAACAAAGAAGAACGAAATCCCAGGCCAGATAAGCTCTTCATGTTATCACAAGAAAAGGAACTCCATGCAGAATTCAAATATGACCAATTAATCAGCTATGAGTCTTTTGCTAAAGTCATGATAGACTATCAGTCCATCACTGGCTAGTTCCAGTAAAATCAGAGCACTCTGTATTAGTTATGGCAGGTAGGAAAGGGATGTAGTTACACTAAGATACCCAAAAAAAAAAAAAAAAGGATCCGTCATTTTCAACCAACACCTGGCCCTAAAAAGGTTAGCAACTTGTACTCCCTGTGCTGTAAAAAGACCCTCAGGAGAGTAATTTACAAAGACAACCAAGAAAATAAAGGAAAAAGACAGATGGAACAATGATTATAATCAAATGTGCACAGAGGAATAAGTTATTCTTGTTTGTTCCCGGAGCAGAGGTGGACAGGAGTGGGCAAAAACAATGACTTAGTAAGCCTTTTTTATTTTTTGTCCCAACATGTTTGTTGGAGGAGAATAAAAGAGTGTTTTAGGAATTCACAAATCCTTGAGAAGCTTTAACACTTAGGAGCTTAAAATGTAAGCCATAGAAAAGAAAAGCAGGAGCATAAAATTAAAAGGCAATTAGAAGACACACTAGGACTTGGGATGGAGATATAAATCCCCACCTCCTCCCCGTCACATAATAGAGATATTGCATGTTTGGACCTGCATTATGGGTTTATTGAATAAATAAATAGATGGCAACCATGGGGACACAAGAAGACACAGAACTTGGAATATCAATTAGCTGAAAAATTGGTGGCAAAAAAGCCAAATCAGGCAATCTATAACCTCCAAGAATTCCACTTCATTCAAAGTCATTTCATCCAATAGTGCAGAATGCTGCCATTAAACTCAATTTCCCAAGGAAATGAAGAGAACATCATTAAAAAAAGGTGCTACCTTCTCCTTCACAGCTTCTTCCCTCTTAGATATTTTTTGCTGCTTCTGGGAGACAGTAGAAGTTGAATCGACCTCATTTACAAGTTGTTGTCTCCACTCAAACTGAGAGGTGATTATGAGTATAAGTAACAAAAAGACCAGAAACATAGGCCTAGACATCATTACAAGGTGATCTCACAATACCTGCTCAAAAATCGAAAAACACGCACAGCAAATGTTCTTAAAACCAAATCTCTCACAACAAGAAACAAAACTTGACAATTATAGGAACCCAAGATTAAAGGGAACTTTAACTGCCAAAACAAAGATAATTGGGTCAACAGCGACACTTTTTTTAGGGATCAGCCTCCAAAAAGCTGAAAAGCACTGAATTGTATTTGATTCTTTTTCAAAAAGCCATACGGCTACATGACTATGTAGGTTTATGCGCGGGCGAAATAAACTCCCAATAATAATTCATAAATTGTTGCTGCCAAATATACAGAATATCAAAAATATTAAATAATATAATTGATAAAAGGGAATGTATCAGAAAATGGCAACTTCTATTATGAATCAATCCAAATTCAAGCAATAAGCTTTAAAAACTAACTGAAACTGGTACCAATGGCCCATATCCCTTCAAACCCAGTAAACGATTCAAGCTCAATCGTGACAGTAAATGGAAGATGCAATTTACCCAGATCAACTAAAATTAATATTATTACACATTTAAGGCTATAAATATCAAGTCCACCACTTCCTTCAATCGTTCATATCTTGCTTAAACAAGAAAGCTTCAACAATTTTCTTTACCTCTCTACCATTTACGCGGGGACCAAGCAGGACCCACTTCCGTTAACACATAGAAGAAGAGCAATATCCCATCACCCACATATCGAATCAAAACCCACAAAAAAAAAATAAAAAATAAAAAATAAAGACTTACAGATCGAAGTGAACGAGAGAACCCCAAACTCATGATGGGGTTTTATCGATAGAGTTTGGCCGAGTGGTCTTGTTGGCTTTCGAGCAATGGGTTTCCAAGTTACGGTGACTACGAAGGCTCGTGTACGGTGAGCTCTCCAAGCCGGGGAAGAGCGCCAATGGCGGAAATTAGAGAACAAAGCGAGAAACTCTGTGCACGGAACGATTTGTCGCTTTTACCAGATTATAGTACCTTTGAAGATTATAGCGGACGATTTTTTTTAAAATTATTATTATTATTTATTTTTTTGGCGCAAGAAAGTAAACATTTAATTTTTAAATATTCTCAACTCCTTCCAACCTTTTTTTTTATTTGTAAGTCATAACAAAATACAAGATATAAACAGACAATTTTATTCTCTCACTGATAACTGAATCAAATTAAAATTAATTATTTAATTTTAATATAAGTTTCACATCGATTAAATTGATCCACTTATATTTTTTTTATCTATTTTGTCATAATTATAATCTGTAGCTAATTTGCCTCTCTTCCAAAATACGATTATTCTTTGTTTTTTCTTTTTCTGTTTTTCTACAACCAAAAAAAAAAGTTGCATGGTGTCGGCTGCCGTTAAGAATGATTTATAGTTATCGTTATTTAATTTTATTAATAAAAAATATATCATTTAAATATTATAAAACTTAAGTAATTTTTTTAAATATTAATATACATATATATATATATATAGAAATAGAAAAAGAAAAAAGAAGACATAATGAAATACTGAATTACTAATTAGAATAATTAGACTTGGTGTTTTGGTGCATTCTTTGCTTTTAGGAGAAACAGAAAAGGCCATCGGGACTCCAAAAACACCACAACACAGATCTAGGAATTAATTTGCTAGTTCATCTCGTGAATACACTTCACACTCGGTGCCAGGACTAGTAGGCTTTGTGCAACTCTCCTGCTGACTTGCCGTGGACCTCCCAACAACAGAGACAGCAACAAAACCAGAGCAATCAGGACGATCACTGAGACTACCGGCATCGGCCAGCGGCGATGAATGCAGTCAATCGCGCGTTTGGGTTTTTCCTCCGGCCTCTTAGGGGCCGGTGGAAGAGGAGCACTCACTCTTTTCCTCTTCAGCTTGAGTCTTCGGCTCGCGTTTCCTTGTGAAGGACTTGTTTGTGGAGGAAGTGCTTGTGAGATAATGGGTTCCACTGGCGGCATCGGAGGATTGCCGACGGTTGCAGTGTCGCTCACGAGCCCTGGAGCAGCAGCAAATGATGGGATTTCATCCAGCTGAACTATATCGTCGTTCAGTATATCAGCATAAAAATCTTCCTCATTATCAGAATCCTGGAATTCCAGCAAAAAGAGCAAAAAAAAATATGAAAAAAAATACAGATGCATCAGACCTTGGTTTCGAAGTCTCGACCAGGCGGCGGAGATCATGTTGAACTGCCATCTGGAGGATTCCTTCTTTATGTTTGAAATTATTTGCCAAGGTTGAAAAAAGATTGAGCAATGCAGGTCGAAGTGAGTGAGAAAGAGAGTAGTCGACCTTGAGGTAGCTGGAAGATTCTGCAAGGCCAGTTTCAGATGTTGACAGTTTCTGTTCAGTTTCAGATGTTGAACCCAACTGCTCGGTAGAATGCGATTCGTTGCTATGACTCTTCTTGGAGCGTTCGGCTGCCGTGTGCGTTTGTGACACTCCCGTCCGATCAGCATCATTCCCTGATGCAGTATGGCTGCTGTCATTAGCACGCGAAAAGTTGCTTTGATTTAGAGAAGCCCAGCTCGAAGCATCGCTTGGACGGAAGTCTAAATTCCTCCGGAGACGGCAAACAACAAGGGAATCCTGAAATTCACAAGAATTCAAGCTTGCATCTTAATGTGCCACCATGGTCTAGTGATAGGCTCTTAGTTCTAATAACCAGAGTTAACGACACCCCTTAAAAAAAGAAAAACTTCATGTTAATTAATGCTGGACTACATATGAGAATACAAAATCTCATGAAAATCACATCTGCAGCAATTTCTGCTTTGAAAGGCATGGTTTACTGTAAGTGGTGACGCGGTTTAAGAGTGATCCATAGGATTCATCAACGATCAAGCATTATCTGTAATCAACATTTGGAGGTTTGATTGAGTAGAATAGCTCAGTTATAATGCAGAACGACTCACCTGAGAGCTCCCATACATGGAATATTCATGCATAATCCATTCGGTCCTGTCCCCTCTTGGGGCACGACCCCGATGGAACACAAGAGTCCTCTTCGTTCCAATTACATCAGAACCTGACTTTACATTACGTTCCTTCCCTGTGGCCTTCCAGTAACCGAGCTCAGTTGCCCTCTTACTCTGCGAGCCAGTTGGGTATTTCCTTCCGCGAGCAGCAAAGAAGAACCACTCATTGTCCGATTGGATTACAGATTTGGCTTGTAACAGAAAATCAAGCACTAATCAATGGCAAAATAGAAGAAATTTCTTGGGATAGTTTATTTAACAAGCAAAATTGCAGCAGAGCGCTAGTGTGCATGAACATGTTATATCATTCCATGCACAAATTACGCTGGTCGCATCGCCTTCCTTTTGTATTCTTCAATGATGCCAAAGTTCTCCTGTATCAAGCAAACTTCTGTAGATCTCAACAACAAGGACGACAATAAAACCTTAATTCAAAATTCTCAATTTCATTGGATTTGCTGGATAAATTTTTTTACAGTTATTTAAGTAACAAAAAATAATTTTTCCTATTATTTTATATAATTTAAAAAATTTTATTACCATTATAATAAATTTATTAAGTACAAATGACTTATATCATCAATTTATAATTTTTTTTTGTGACAATCAATTTACTATTTAATAGTCAATATATTTATAAATTTTTTTATTTAAATTAAGTAAATTATTTATAATTAATTTATTTTTTAAAAAAATAAAATTTAAATTAATAATTTTAAAAAAATGCGCTTTTTTTAATAAAAAAAAACATAAAATTTTAATGAAAGAGAAAAAGAAAAGTAAAAATGACAAAAAAAAATTTTACCTCTAAAATTAGTATTTTTGTTTGTTTTTTATTGTTTTACATGTATTAATAAAAATAAAAAGAATATAAGCTACTTTAAAGAGCTCACTCTATTTCAAATGCACTAATTTTCTATGGAGGTGAGACACTCAAAAATAAATATTATATAATAGTATTGCATCTATATAACAATATATCATGATGGTACATGATTGCTATTGAATAATTATATTATTTTTACATCTTATCATATATACATAAAGAAAAATTAAAATAAAAATTATAATTTATTTCTTTTTATTTATTTATTTATTTTAAAAAAATTATCCTATTATTATTTATTATGATATAATATTAAAATTAGTATAAATAATTAATATAATATAATACATTATATATTTAATAATAAATTAATATAAAAGAGTCAAAATTATTAACAAGCATGATGAGCCTATTTTAAAATTTATATATATATATATATATATATATATATATATTACGACGATAATTGAAAAAGCACATAAACGTATGGAGTGCCAAATCATGTTTCTGGCTATAAATTTATTAGAGAGCTACAGCAAGTTGAGAACTCGACTTTCTCGATAAAAAACACAAACCACCATTAGCATTTTGATTTCCAATCCAAAATCAAACACCATTAGGAAGACTCGAAAATGAAGAAGAGATTAAACACAAGGTTATAAATATATAATTTTAATTACAAATTATATATATATATATATATATATATATATATTTTATAAATAATAATCAACTGACTATGACCGTATGTTGTTAATGTCTGTCTTCCTAACATTTTTGTTCAAAATAATATATATAGTTCAATCGAAAAACTTTGAAAAATGATCACGATGTTTTCTTAAATCACGCAAAAATAAAAATAAAAATAAAAAACCACACAGTAATTCAACTTTCCAGGAAAAGAAGAGAGAAAGAAAGAAAGAAAGAGAGAAAGGGGTTGAAGAGAGTGGAAGATAACAGGGCGGGTGGCACCAACCAGGCAAATCCCAAGGCTCGTGTCTGCAGATGTCAACCTCTGCAATGACTTCTACGCATTTGTCAGCGCCTTCCATCTTCTTCTTAAGGTAGTAAGAGATGAGCTCCACATCGGTCGGCGAGAACCGGAAACCCGGAAATGTCGATGACGCCTCTATTGACATCTGCGTCTCTCTCGACACCCCCGCCATTAACTTTCCCTTCTCTTCTTTATTGTTGAGGTTGCTAGTTTCTCTCAATCTTTATTCCATATTGTTATATATTTTTCTGATATTCGTGAGATTTAATTTAATAATACTCAAATCGTTTTTTAAGCTGAAAGGTTTTTAAAATTCGACACTCAAGTAAGAAAAGGAGAAGAAATTCTTTGCTTTGCTTATGGGGCCGAGTTGTTTCTTTCTTTTTTGTTTTACTTTGCTTTTTGTTTTTTTTTTTCCCTTCCTTTTGAAGTTATTAGAAATTTTTTTTAAATTACATTCTAAACACGTTTTTAAGTTTTTATTTAAAATTTATATTTTTTAATTTTATTTTAAGTTAATTATTTTTAGATAAAAATAATTAAAAGGTATTATTAATCAAATAAAAAAATAAATAATTTAATTATTTTGTATTGAAAAAAGTTTAATTTAAAAACATATAAAATTAAAAAATTCAATGGTATATATTTATAAAAATTTAGATTTTTTTTTTTTTTTAAAAAATTTATAAAGCATATCCTCTTTCTTTCGGTGTTGTAACTGAGGAAGCTTACGGCAAATTCCATATTTCTGTTGCACCGGCGGGAATAGATCGAGAGGGCTTTCTTGGAGCCTTTGCTTTTTGGGTTTCGTGTACATGGAGAATTCTCGGACGAAACCAAAGGGTTACCATGGCGGACAATTGTCTCTTCTTCCAAGTGTCAAATACCCATCGTTACACTTGTCTCTTTTTATCTTTAGTCTGTTCTGCGTATAAAATAAAATGTTATATTAAGTATCGATTAGCTAAATTAAAATGGTAAAAAAAAAAAAAAGAGATTAGCTAAACAAAACGATTATTTTCATGAGATCCCTGCATCAATTATCTATTAAGTCCAATCGTGTTCGGAAGTAATTGTAGCCTAAATTTATTACTAAAAAAAAAAAAATCTAAGTGACTAATTTAATTATATTTCAAATGTACTTCTATATCAATTATAAAAGAAATTCGAATGAATTTCACCTAAATATTAGAGGAATTATATAAACTGTAATTATGGAAAGCTTGTCCCTCTTGCATAGCTAAAACAGAGCCACCCACATCTTAAAATTTTGTTTCTTTCTTTTCTTTGTTGTTGGCCAAGCTGTTGTAAATTTTATGCGAAACAACAATACCCAATAACCACGTTAGGAATGTGTATGATCGAGTGATTACAATTCTTTTTAGCGAATTTATTTCAAGATTGTTTCACTGAGATAGGAAAGATTTGTTTTCTTGTGATAGAATTCAAGGGGCATGACAGTAGCAGTGAGCCCTGTACGGAGCTTGGCTTGGCTGCCAAGATTATTATAGGCTTTAAATTATATGTATATATATATTTATTTATTTTTATTTTTTTTCAAATTTCTTTTTTTTTTTTTTGCATATTCGCAATATATAGTCAGTGATAGTGTTTCATGTTTCATTTAAACATAGTTATGGTTAGTGTTACCAACGGATATATAAGACCTGTCTCTCACATCAAATAAAAAAAAGAGATATTAAAATATATAAATATAACTTATACACATTATAAAAAGTTATATTTTAGGAAAAAAGTAACGACCGTTACATTGAGCATTGCCCGGTTCTTGATTATAATAATCAGTTTTAATTTTACTTCGGTTCAGTTAAGTTTTGGATTTGGTTTAATTTTTAATTTAATTAGATTCTCATTTATTTTTTTTTCTAAAAAAAAATTTACAATAATTACTTTTTTTTTACCTTATATTAATTAATTTACTTCTTTAATAAAAAAATTAAAACTTAATTAATTAGAGGACCATTCAATGACTTACATTTTATTTATTTTCTTTTTATGTGTAATTATTTACTAGTATAATTATTTGAATTGATCTCTGATATTTGTTTGAATGTAACAAAATAAATAATATTATATGGACTTTTTTTTTTTTTTGGTCATTCAACTTTGAGTTGGACTAAAACTCATTCCTTCGGTCTCGGTGACACCATTGCTAATGGTCATTAATTTTTTGTATGTATTATTTGTTTTTTTAAAATTTATATATATTTTTAATTTACAAATATTCAATCGTAATATCACTTTGTCTGTCTCTTTTCAAAAATCTCCCTATTAAAAAGCATCCAACAAGAAAAATGTTGTTAGGTCCTCTTTGGTCAAACACAGTCAAATTTTGAAATAGTGAATATCTTTAATCAAAATATCTTTATGCATTGTTAAAAATTTTATTTAGTTTAAGGTCAATTGAAAATTTATTTTTGATTTTATTGATACTAATATACAAAATCTTTTTAGTTAAATAAAGATAAGTTATTGTCTCTCTCTAAAAAAAAAAGAAAAAATTAAAATTAAAATTTATATAAAAAAAGAAAATTACTCTATTTTTGAACTCAAATATTTTTAATAATAATGAAAAAAAATATTAGATAAATTTATTATCTGTTAAATGTAATTGAACATAATATCTATCTAATAGAAGAAAAAAAAATAAGTAAAATTTTACATAAAATTTATGATGATAAAAATTCTTAATTTGGTTTATTTAAAAAATCAGTTAAATTAGTTTAATATGATATTTGAGAAAAAAATTAAATAAATATAGTTAAAATAAAAAATATATTATTTAAAGTTATACTCTAATAAATAAATAAATAAAGAAAAACTTCAAACATTCGCTTTATGGAAAACTAAATGTTATTTACGTAATAATAATTATTTTCTCACGTGCTATAAAACGCACTTCTGTCGGATCGAGACTAGGGTAGACCGGAAACAAAAATCTGCATAGGCTGGGTGTGACTTGGGAACCTCTAGCAGCCATTCCTAGTCTTGCTCGAAGACGACAAGTAGGAGCCGACGGCCCCACAGCATGGCACTTGTCACGGCTCCACAGCAAACCAACGGCCCGATTTTCGCAGAGGTGGACATGGGCGCCGATTCCTCCTCCGCCACCGTCCGTGCCACCGTGGTCCAGGCCTCCACCATCTTCTACGACACCGCCGCCACATTGGGTATGCCTTCCTCCCTAGTGTGGAGTACCATTTTTTGTCCTTTGTCATTAGTTAGAACTTCGAGCTCCTACTTGGGTCTGTCTTGGTTGTAGTTGGCTTGCCACGCCTTGTTGATTTGATCGGCCGTGTGGGTATCTTATGCTTTGCTTTACTTTTGGCTGCTAATTTCTGGTTTATCTCATCTTGCATCTTCCTCGGGGCTCTCTTGGGTTGAAAGGAGTTGGTTTGGGAGAGAAACAGTAGCGAAATTACTTTTCTTGTTCTGAATAAACTTAGATTAGTCTCTGTGTTGAGTCTGACTTGTTGCATTAATTTGATACTTAGCTAATTTGTAAATTGTGGCATTACAGGCCCTTGATTCTCGTCCGCCAAAACAGATATTTTTCCTCTGGAATTGTAGAGGTTGTCATTCATTTTGGGAGAAAGAAGGGTTTTCCTTGTTGAAGAGTGTAAACAAAAGGAAGAAAAGCGAAATTTTGATGATTTCGAAAAAAAAAAAGGATTTCAATTTAATGGGGCTTTTTACTTGAATTTTGCCGTCTGACTCATAAGAAGTGTTAGCAATTGAAGATCTATGCATTTTATAATTATTCATCCTATTCTCTGTCTTGCTTGTATTTTGAAGAGAGTTCTGGGTCTAGAAAGCACATAGTGATTTTAGTACGCGACAAGCCTTTGAAGGCATGATCTCAAACACTCAATGTGACGACACTTATAGACCTTTTTTTCTCTGTTTTTTTTTTTTTTTCCCCTTTGTTGGAGTGGAGTGATTGGTCTTTGCTTGTTGTGATTGCTGATTGTGCTTGCAGATAAGGCTGAGAGGTTATTGGCAGAAGCGGCTGGATATGGATCACAGCTGGTTGTGTTTCCCGAAGCATTCCTAGGTGGATACCCTCGCGGATCTTCTTTTGGTGCTAGCATTGGTAGTCGAACAACAAAGGGCAGAGAGGAGTTCCGCAAGTATCTTGCTGCAGCCATCGACGTGCCTGGTAATGGTTTCTTTGCAAAAATAATGATTAGGTTGCATGCATGAGACTGTTCCCCAAATCTGACAGTGTGGGAGCCTTGTGCACTGGGATGCCCTCTGTTCTTTCATTTCCTATTACTGATTGGATGGATTGATGAAGGTTTCTACTTTCCGTAATGGAATCCCCAAGAATTTAATGTCTAAGATTTGAATTACAACTACATCATGGAGGTTTATCTTTTACAATGGTGAGAGATATCTTTTTTTTTTTTCTGAAGTCGCAGAAGTATGGGCATACTGCTTCTTTTATTTCATGAGTATTCTTCTTGAATCATTGATAGCATCTCATTGCCATGAATTGGCAAGAAGGTGTTGAATTCCAGGCTTTTGTCTTTTGTTTTTCTGCTGTTTAAGGTTACTTAGATGTCGATGTTCCAGTGTTCAGTCATGAGGCCATAGGTTCCCGTGTTTGTTGAAGGAAATTTCTTGTTTATATACCATAAACAAATGCACAGAGTTACATTAAAACTTACTGTTTTTTATCTTATTTTTATTGAATGGACTCTGTATGGATACATATGAATGCCAGGTTTTTGGTCTGTGATCCAGCCGGATTAACAGATTACTAGCTCTACTCTTACTTTCATTTCAAATAAGATGATTGAATCATAGTACAACCTCCGTGTTAAGCATGAACTGAACCAGTGATGAAGTGCTCAGCTATGAACTTATGTCCAAAAGGAATATGTAAATACTATATCTCTCTTTTAAATGAGATCTATGAGGTTTTACATGGTTGTGCTTGTATTGTCATGATCAGGTTGATTCAGACCTGCAGTGTAAGAGGTGTCAAAGCATTACAAGTACTGCTGGATTTCTTTTTATATCTCCAAAAGACAATAGAACATTGAAAATAAGCTTGCAAACAAATGCCTTCTCAGTCTTATCACTTGTGGAGTTAATTGAACTTGTTTCAAATCTATGCTGATTCACATATGTGCAGGTCCTGAGGTAGACAGGTTGGCAGCTATGGCTGGAAAGTATAAGGTGTACCTGGTAATGGGTGTGATAGAGAGGGATGGATATACCCTATACTGCACGGTGCTGTTTTTTGATTATCAAGGTCAATACCTGGGGAAGCATCGAAAAATCATGCCAACAGCAGTGGAGCGCATAGTTTGGGGATTTGGAGATGGATCCACCATTCCAGTTTTTAACACTCCTATTGGGAAGATTGGTGCTGCCATCTGTTGGGAAAACAGAATGCCACTCCTAAGGACTGCAATGTATGGTAAAGGTGAGTTGATTTGGTTACTACTTCATGCTGCTTGGTCTATGTACCTTTTCCCCACTAGGTTGAGCATGTGTTTTATGCCTTTCATTATCATTTGTGTCATCCTGTTAATTGCTTTGAATCTGTTGTGTGATTGTGTAGAGAGGCTGTACTAAATAATTGTGGTTGTGACCACACCTTGCATTATGGTCTATTGCAACTAGATTGCTGTGCTATTTGAATCCCGAATTTCTGCTCAAACATGTGCTTTACACATTCCTTAACTTGTTGGGATATTTGGTTTCTAGGTGTCGAAATCTATTGTGCACCTACAGCTGATGCTAGGGAAACTTGGCAAGCAACAATGACCCACATTGCTCTTGAGGGTGGATGTTTTGTGCTATCAGCCAATCAATTCTGCCGCAGGCTAGATTACCCACCTCCTCCAGACTACATATTTTCTGGCACAGAAAACCTCGATCCAGATTCTGTTGTTTGTGCTGGAGGCAGTGTCATTATATCACCATTAGGAACTGTGTTAGCAGGACCCAATTATGAAGGAGAAGCACTTATCTCAGCTGATTTAGGTATGTCACAATTTTCTGCAGCTAATATGCTCCTAGACAACATTTGAACTTTCTGCATCATAGATTATGCTAAAATAATCTTTGTAGAAGGTTAAAAACATAGGATAATTGAATTCTCTGTTGTGAAAGGCCTGAAGCTTCCATTTCCAGAAACCAGAGTTTCTTTTTCTTTAGTATGCTAGTGATGAATGTTGATATCAAATTTGAAATAATAATTTTGGTCAAGAAATTGGAGGATAAACATTTTAGGGCAGAAGCTGCCCCCGGTATAGGATGGAGACAGACTGTGTGTTGAAAGTAGGCTGTGCATTAATTAATGGGAAACCGATATTGGACTTCTGTATCAATATTCATCCAGGTGAATAGCATTGACTGTTGAACATTAAGGCTCAAACTTTGACTGCTATTATCATGGTACTTCTTCCAACATCCTTTTCTATGCACTGTTTCGTTATACCTACATGTATCCTTTTACAAATCATGATTCAGGGTCTCCCCATTGTAATTTTCAATACATGGTACATTTCAAACAGTCAAAAGGTTCATTATCTGAAACATGTAGGTGTGCTTTCATTTGGGAATTCGTATCTCATTTAGATAATTATTACATGTTCATGTCCAGATCTTGGAGAAATAGCGCGGGCAAAGTTTGACTTCGATGTAGTTGGGCATTATTCAAGGCCTGAAGTTCTCAGCTTGACTGTTAGGGACGACCCAACAACAGCGGTTAAATTCACATCAGCATCGGCAAAGACTGAAGCATCTCATAGTTAATATTGTCATTACAAGCCATTGCTTGGTGTTATTTAAGCAAATGATGCAGCCCTGCATTGATTGGTCATTGGATGAGCAGTGATCCTCAAGCCACCTTTATCAGAGTGACATGTATGATTTCCATTGTAACTTCCTTTGTAGCAAGCTGCTTCTTGTACTAAAATTGCAAATCAATCTGTTTATCCCTTTTCTACTGCTTGTTATTTTCTGGCTCTGGGTTGTCTGAAGTATAAATCACCATCTTTCAAATAAATTCCTATCTGTCCTTATTAACTATGTGCTTATGTTTTTTAATATATTTTTTTAACACCATCTAGTCAGAGTACACTTGAAAATGAGTCTTGTTTGAACTCTTTTTTCTGGTCGAGGTAAGAGGGGTTCTCTGTATTTGGTATACTGCTGTCATTGTTATTGTGGGTATCATTTTTCTTGCCATTATTGTGATTACAGGGAGAAGGCAGAAGGCAGAAGGCTATTGGTACGACAACTAAAAATTCCATGGAAACTAAAAATCTCGCATGCTTTCGATCTTTATGGATCTCCAGATACGTGCAGCCAATCCATTATATCTACCGGATTACAGGGATGAAGTCTTGTGTGTGTGTGTGTGGGGGGGGGGTGACCAACAGAATTTTTGTAAGCTGGTTAACCTCTGAAAACCGACAACCAACCTCGTATCTCGAATTCCTGCAAGGCATTTTTTTTCTTGTTTTTGAAAGTGGCATGCATGAAAGCTGGGGTGTTTGCATGTATTATAGTGATTGAAAATGATCCTGCAAGGCATTTTTTTTCTTGTTTTTGAAAGTGGTATGCATGAAAGCTGGGGTGTTTGCATGTATTATAGTGATTGAAAATGATGTTAGCCGAAGAATGAATAGATAAGGTGAATTTTACATAATTCAAGAGAAAAATAATATGAGTGTTTAATTGCTATTTCGGGAATATTAGATCGGATTGTCTGGTTACGATTATTGTCTAAGAAGGACACCACTTCGAAAGTGTTTGTGGGATTAAAATAAATTCTTGGTGAAAATATGCTGTAGCTTACCTAGGATGTATTATGAATGACTTGAATTACAATTCTCCTATTTTAGTTCACTAATTGAAACAAAATAAATTAAAATTAAAAATATTATCTTATGCGTATATATATTACTCGTAATTATATATATATATATTATTTTATATTAAATAAAGAGCCAAGAGTTTGAATTATAATTCTTATATTACTCTTATAAATATATATATGTATAAGTTATACGATATATATTTTAGAAAAAAAGAAGCGAGAAAAAATTTTAAAATGATTAAAAGATTGCTCTAAAATAATAGAAGGTCCCATGGTCTAGTGGTCAGGACATTGGACTCTGAATCCAGTAACCCGAGTTCAAATCTCGGTGGGACCTTATGCATCCACTTACGAAAATGATTTGTCGTTTTTTCTGATTATGATCCTGTGATAAATTAATAGTAAGTTCTTTTGAAAATGATTGGTTTATATCATTTTTATTTGTTTCTTCTGATTATGGATCTTATTAATTAAACTAAGGACCAACTAATAGTACTTAAAAAAAAAAAAATACAAAACGACAAAAGATCTACAAAACAAAATGCAATATCACTATGACAAATGTATTTACTTTATTATTTTATTTTAAAAATCACTTGTATCATCTTTATTTGTTTTTTTTTTTTTTATTAAATTAATAGTATGTTTGAAAAAAAACCAAAACAATGAAAGACCCACGATTAGCCAAGAAAATGATTTGTATCATTTTTATTTGTTTCTTCTCATTATGGATCTTATTAATTAAACTAAGTACAAAGTAATAGTACTTTAAAAAAAAAATACAAAACGATGAAAGATCTACAAAACAAAACGCAAGATCATTATGACAAATGTACTTTAAAAATCACTTGTATCATCTATATTTATTTATTTTTATTATAAATCTTATTAATTAAACTAAAGACAAACTAATAGTATGTTAAAAAAAACCACTATGACCACTATGACAAATGGAGACCCACAATACAAAATGCAAGACCACTATGATAAATGCATTCACCTTATATTCTCTTTTGAAAATGATTTATATCATCTTTATTTGTATTTTTTTTTCCTGATTATGGATCCTATTAATTTAACTAAGGAGAAACTAATAGTATATTTGAAAAAAAAAAGAAAAAACCAAAACAATGAAGACCCACAATCAGTAAAGAAGATGGTTTGTATTATTTTTATATATTTTTTCTGATTATGGATCCTACTAATTAAATTAAGGACAAACTAATAGTATGTTAAAAATAAAATAACCAAAACAATGGAAGACTCACGATACAAAATGCAAGACCGCGACAACAAATGGGGACATCCATGAAGAAAATGATTTGTATTATTTTTGTTTGTTTCTTCTTTCTACGGATCCTATTAATTTAACTAAGGAGAAAACTAATAATATGTTTAGAAAAAAAAAAATCAAAACACCTACAATCAACGAAAAAAATAATTTATATTATTTTTATTTGTCTCTTCTAATTATGGATCCTATTAATTTAATTAAGGAGAAAACTAACAGTATGTTTAAAAAAATATATAAAAAAAAAAACAATGAAAGACCTAATCAATACTAAACTAATTGAAACAGCGTAAAGATGGAGAAATGGAAGAGATGAACAGTGGCATGCAAGTTTTGCTAGAACTGACTGAGAGGTGAGAGCAGGAAGGATGAGAAAATGAGCAAAGCTCAGCCCCCATGACACGACTCAGCCCCCATGGTCTCAAAGAAGAGGCCGGTCAGGCTCTTCTTCTTCTTTCTTTCTTTCTTTCTTTTATTTTTTTGGGTTTTTGCTCGGCCAGCCATTGACACGACTCAATCAGTAGACACCATCTTCATTAGCATATCTGTTGGGAACCAGTTCAACTGCCGCGATCTTCTCACAATGCATTGGATGCCCCGTTATGGATAGAATGTATTAAATTGTGAAGTTGATAATGTGAACCCATTGTAGGAAGAAGGTCAAATTTCTTTTTATTTTATTACTAAAAGACTCGTTAAGTTATAAAATAAAATAAAATAAAAATTAAAGATCATAAGAAGCACTCTCAAAAAAGTTTCCCCGCAATACAGCAGAGAAAATAAAATTGTTAAAAAAATTTATTGATAATTTATTTAAATATAAATTTCACTATTAATTTAGTGAATATTAAAATAAATTAGACTTAAATTTACACACATATTCATAATTAAAATATTTAATTTAAATAAAAAAATATTTTATAAGTAATTTTAAATATATTCTAACTAAATAAAAAATACTCAATAACAAATCAAAATAAAAAAAATACTAAATAATTTACATTTTTAACATATTTTAATTCTAATTTTTAATTAAATCAAAATATTATAAAATAAATAAATAAGTTATAAAATAAAAATTATGATATAATTTTTATGAAATAATAAAATAATAATTTTTATGACACGAGTTTGCAGCCTGCTGTCACAGGAGATTGGCATTTTTCTCGGGTGCTTTTCGTTCGAAAATGTTACACGGAACAAGAATTTTGTCACAGACTAGATCGAATGGCATCGCTAACATCAGCATGTTTTCATCTGAATTAAAATAATTTTTAAAAAATTGTTTAATTTTGTGATAAAAATTATTATATCTATAACAAGGGTAATAAAACGTGCATTAAGTAATGCAAAAATAAAAACTAAAAATAAAAATAATATATATATAATTAAAAAAATTAAATAAAATTTAAATAAATTATTAAAAAAAAAAACCTCGAATAGTTATCTCTGGCGGCTAGGAGCCAAAGTTGATTCAACTATGGGAGCCGTCATATTCCAAAACCTGGAAGTGGGGACTCTCTCTGGATGGGCGGAATCCTACTAAATGACTCGCACCAAAGAATAAATCGACTAGAATAGTCTATCACCCGTGGTCCTCTAATATTTTAAATTTTAAAATTTTATTTTTATACTCTTAAATTTTAATTGTAAAAAAATAGAGAATTAAATTTAGAAGAATAAAAAAAGTTATTCTGTTAGGTAATTTAGAAACTAATGTGTTTTTTTTTTTTGTATAATAAAGATGTGTTTCTTAATAAAAAAATAATAAAATGAACCAATTTAAGTACCAATAATTAAAAATATCTTTTAGGAATTATGTTTAAAAGGAAAAACAAATCTCTTCTACCCCTCCCCCCCCCCCCCACACACATATATATACATTTTTTTTTTTCCCGTGGGTTGATATGCATCGGATTATTTAGTGTAGTTTCTTAAAACATCTGCCATTACATCAATGTTCTTGCATTGGTCATACTACTAAGTTCGCCTCTTAACCTGGTAAGACACATGTGACAAAGAAATACTTCTTTGCGGTTTTTAATCTATCTCAAAGATTAAAATCCTAATCTGTTGCAATACCGCTTTGGCCACCCACATTGACCCTTAGGCTTATTTGGTTTAGATTCTTTGATTGCAAATTGGAGGTTCTTGATTCAATGTATACTTTTAGTCTTAAATTTTTGCAGATTTGTTTAGAATTCAGTATGTTGTAGCTCCTCAGCGAAGAATATACGTTTTCTCAACTGGCAATGACCAGGACGATTTCGATAAGTAGACTCCCTTCAAACAAATACAAAACCAATTAGCAAAGTCAGAAAATAAAAGGACCAATCGACAGAGGACAGGCCGCCTATTTTGCTTCAGTCCACGTTGGACGTGTCCATTATTCCTCCCACACGAAATATATCTGCTACCATAATTGTATGATCACTCGTGCCATACTGTCCAGGAAGTTACAAAGGGTAGCCGGAAAGCCGATCAAAACAGCTGCAAAAATTGCCGGCCGGCAAAGCTGTCTACGAAATTCAGTGTGCTTTGAGGTTACTGACCCGCCCACATCGGACAGATAGATATATATGGTAAAAGGGTAAGTAAGTGGAGCTTATCGAAACTGAAACAGACAAAGAAAAAGTTGATCGAAGGGCAAATTGCTGTCTTTTACTCCACTATCTTAATCTTTGCCATTCCGAGTGACCACCAACCGTGAAATGAATCAACTCAGAATTATAAGGACCATTTCTGATATCATTAAAATTAGAAGAGAGAAACAAAGAAAAAGTGAGGTGGTGGGGGGGGGGGGCTCGGCCTTGCATTGTGGACAAAATCGTGCACTTACAAGCCTAATACGCCGTAACACTTTGAGGAAGTTTCGAAGTGTCTCTCTCACTCAATGTTACTTGGATGCAGTTATTTGAAGCGGGAGTAACTGGCGTCCACAACAAAAAGTGCGATTATGATGACTCTTTTTTTGTGTAACCAAATTCATGAATAAAGATGGGCTCAACCAATTGAAAAAAAAAGAGAGAGAGACAGAGAGAAGGGAACGGTTGGAGGATGAGAGGACAACCAATTGAAGAAACAACTTGCCAAGTATTAAATGAGGACTGCAAGTGCAAATGCTCAACGATGTCGTCAGTTGAACCAATAGTTACAGGAGTCATTGATTTGAATTTTGACGACTTCAGCAAATGATCGACGTGATGATGAGCACTGCACTGCACTCTCTTATCATTTATTTTACAAATATACTGTACCTCTAGATTCCAATTTTATACAAGTAAATTTTCTTCTCTAACAGCGAAACCGCAATTTCATTTCTTAATTTTCTTCTATCTAAGCAAAGTGAAAGACAAAAGGGCCAAAAATATAGTGATCGCAGCACACTGGCGAAACATGTCCAAAACCCTCTCCTCGCTCTCTCTCTTCTCCTTCCAAACTCTCTTCCTCTCCAGAAACCCCTCCAGCCTCTCTCTCCCTTCCTTCCCACTTTTCCCTCTCCTCCTCTCACCTCTCTGCATCGCCCCTTGCAAAATTACCAAACTGTCCTCGCCATTCAACTTCCTCCCCTCCAAGTCCTCCATCCGCACGCTCACCTCCCTCATCACCATCTCCCCTCCTTCCTTCGCCCCGCAGGCCACCACAATCGCGCAGTGTGCGTACTCCTTCATCGACCCATGTCTGCCGTCTCCGGCCATGACGGTGGCAAACTTGACCTCCACTACCCCAGTTAGCCAGCTTTCCTGCACTGACACTGGCCTCTGGCTCGACAGGTTCATTGCACGCTTTAGGTTTGGATCAATCAGTATCCAGCTCAGAGTCAGATTCTCTTCAACTCGCTTCCACCACACGTCATTTTTGGGGCAGCCGTGCTGCACCCATGTCTGCACGGGCTCTCTGGGTTCGAGCACGTCAACCCAGAATGGCGAGGAAAGGAACCATCCGCTCACTGTCTCAGATTCCAAAACTTTAGAGAAGATAGGGAAGCCTCGATAGTAGATGTCAACGGCTGAGATCAACCCCGTTGTTTTTGGAAGCCGCTGTTGATGATCATGATCATCCGGCTTGTTGTTGTCGTGGTAGAGCAAAGGATAACAGTCGGAGAAAAATAACCGGTGACCGGAAGTGAACGTGGAGATGACTTGCCTGACACGTGGGTCGTTGATGGATGGCCACGTAGAGGTGCAAATTTCCCGCCAGAGAGATTCTTCGGTGGACAGAGCGTGTAAGTGAGATGAGACGCAGGCGGCGGCAGCGAGGGAGGGGCCATCCAGGCGCGTCAAGACGTGGGTTCGGAGCACGTCGGGATCGACGGAGGAGATCGTTCCATGTTCATCTTGATCGAGTGTGGCGGATGATGGTGGTGATTTTGTAGTGCTGTCAAGATCGACCATTTGATCTTTTTGTGGTTTTAGCAGGAACTATAGGGCCAAAGGTGGAGGTTGGGGGAGGTATAGGATAAAGACGGGTACAAAGTGACGAGGCTCGCGGGGCGCTTTATAAGACAGGTTCCGAAAGGTCTAGACAGTCTACAGTTGTTTGTAAGGAACTGTCTAGGTAATAACGTGATCCGGAGGCATCTTGTGTTTTTCATTTAGCATGCCGATATAATTAATTTATCAAGTGTATTTTCTTTTTAATATATCCAGCAATAAAGTCCCCAACACACTTTGTTTTTTTTCCCTTTTGTTCTTCTGCACAACTTTAGTGTGATTTTTTTTTTCCATCGATAGTGAGGATGGATGAATGAGTGATTATCTAAATTATCACAAAGGTTGCGTATACCCAAAAGCAATTTTGTTGCATACAAAGGTTGATAGTGGGCCCCATGAATTTTTGTTTTTTGTTTTTTTTTTTCTCGTTCATATACATGTTGGGAGGTTCTAAGGGTCAGGGTTGATATCTAAATACTCACTCATGGAACTAATTCAAATCTCTCTCTGTTTTTTTTTTTTTTTTTGTCTAAAAGAATAATTTTAAGTTAATTTCCTTCTGTTTAAGAAAAAGACAAAAGGGCGCGCAATTGTTGGAGTTTTCTTTTTTGTTTTGTTTTCCACCAACCCAACGCCATGTGTCACGGTACTTTGCAATTAAGAATGAATCATACGTTGAATGTAGATAAGGAATGAACAATACCTTAAACGTGGATTTGTCCTACGGAGGAGTAATATTATAAATGTAAAAGGCTCGTAAATACATTGAAATTAATTATATAATAAATATTAATAAATATATGTGGATAAAAAATTAAAAAGATATGATATTTATTATTAAATTAAAAAAATTTAATAATTATAATTTATCTAATATTTATATAAAAAAATCTCTTATTTCTTATTTATAATATATTTAATTTATAAGTGAAATATATTTAAAAAATTTATCTTTAAAAAGTTTTTGTTAGTTGAGTATAAGAAGGGTATTTTTAAGACTATACAAGTAAAAAATAATAAATTTATTCAACCTGTAACAAGTAATATCAAAGTTTATTTATTTTAAGTACTATGACAGATTCCTATTTTGATGAGGTATTTATCATTGGTGATGACTGCGATGATCATGGGAGGAAGGCCAATAAAAGTGTTGTTAAGGGAAAGAAGAGTCATGTTGTATGGAGTTTGAGGGATCTAATGAGAGACTTGACACATCTTATAGCAAAGATTGAATTGTTTATCATTAATGTCCAAGGTTTTGTTGATGACTTGTCCTAGTCCTTTGAAAGTATAGATGCTGAAAAGAAAGAACTCGTGATCGAGATGCAAGAGCTTAAAGTCGATATGAGAGAACTTTAAGGTGAGTTACTGGGAACTTTAAAAGTAGAACTCTATCAACAAGACGAATCTTTGGAGGCCATGATGGTGGCTATGTGCGCTGAAATAATGGAGCTTAAGGGAAAGCTTGTAAAGTCAAAGACAACATGCGTGAATGGGGTGATCATCGTGCAAGGACCATTTACCAACGCACCCAAACTGAAGGAGTTTAGGGGCTCGTGGGTGGCTAAAAATATGGACAACTTTCTATGGTACATGGAGCAGTGCTTTCTAGTCATGAGAATCAACGACAGCCAATTATGGGTAAATACTGTATCTATGTACTTAGTTGATAATATATTGTTGTGGTGACATCATTGGTTAGATGATAGGTGTCGAGATCCTATTATGACTTAAGATAGATTTATTAAGGAGTTTTGACAGAATTACTATCCCATATATATTGAAGAAGAAGCCTGCAACGGGCTAAAGTGTCTTGAACAGAGTGACATAGTACATAATTACATAAAGTGATTTTTAGAGTTACTGCTCCAAATCCTTTTAATGAATGAGACATAAGTATACCACTAGTTCATGATTAGTCTTAAGTCGTAGACCAAATAGGAGTTAAAATAGTTTTATATAGAAGACCTTACAATAACCATTATAGTAGCTGAATCTCTCATAAAGTATAAGGCGCCTTCCACCTTTTAGTTAGATTATTGTCTAAGAGATAAAGCTAATGATGAGGGAGATCAAGCAGATTTAATCGCACGAATAGAGGTAGATCACTAGTTAGCCCTCTCAAAGCTTATGCAAAATCAAGTAGTGAAGGACATAAGAAGGTACGTACCTATAAATGCTTCTTTTGTGTTGGTCTGCACATAACACGAGATTGCTTAAACGAAACTAAACTGACTGCCTTTTGCAAAGAAGATGAGCCAAAAAAGGAGGCATGACTGGGTTTGCTACAGATTTTCAACTTAATCAAGTCCAAAAAGGTGAAGGAACGAAAGGGACTTATGTTTGCAGATTTAAAGATTGAAGAAACCACGATGAGTGCATTGTGGATATTAGGGCATCCAATCTCTTCATATTGGAAGAAACTACAAAGAAACTTAACCTTCGGGTTAAGAAAGAAGTTGGGTAGTTTAAAACTGTTAACTCCTAGGAGGTCCCTATTGTTGGAATTGCTAGGGACATAAAGTTTCAAATTAGGCAATTAAAAAGTCAAGAAACCTTCGAGGTAATTCCCCTTGATGATCATAACTTTGTCATTGGGTTAAAATTTATGAACAGAATCTATGTGGTTATATTATCCTTTGTCGAGTGTATTTGTGTGCTAGACAAGTAATGTCAATGCGTGATTTTAGTTCATCATAAGTTGGACCATGATCAAAAAATGATCTCGGTAATGCAACTCACTAAAGGAGTAAAGAAGGGTAAATTAATCATCCTAGCAACCTTGAGGATCAAAGATAGCCAGGGCAAAAAAAGTGAAGTATTGACAATAGTAAACCAACTCCTTAATTCATTTAAAGATATGATGCCTCCTGAGTTGCCTAAAAAGATTCCACTTCATAGAGAAATGGATCATCGAATCAAGCTAATACTTAACGCTTAACCACTTGTCATGACATTATATCGCATAACACCCCTTGAATTAAAGGAACTAAGGAAACAATTGAAGGAGCTACTCGATGCTGGATATATTTGACTATTTAAAATTTTGTTCTGTGCGACTGTTTTATTCTAGAGGAAGCATGATTGGTTATTATGGATGTGTATAGATTATTAGATGCTGAACAAATTGACCATCAAGAATAAATATCCAATCCCACTCATTATGGATCTTTTTGATCAACTTGGTGGAGCTTATTGGTTTATCAAGTTTGACCTTCGGTCGAGTTATTGTCAAATTTGAATTGCTAAAGGTGATGAGCTGAAGATAACATACATGATGCATTATGGTTCTTACAAGTTCTTCGTCATGCCATTCATCCTAACTAATACTCTGACCATATTTTGCACTCTTATGAATAGAGTATTGCACTTGTTCATAAGCTATTACGTAGTGGTTTACCTTAATGACATTGTTGTATATAATCAGATGCTTGAGGAGTACATCGAGTACTTAAGACAAGTTTTCCAAGTCTTACATGAAAATGACTTATACATCAAATGCAAGAAATGTGCCTTCACCTAAAAAGAAGTTTCATTCTTGGGGTGTATTGTTGGGAGTAGACGAGTACAAATGGATGAGGCAAAGATCCAAACCATTATCAAATGGGAGCCGCCAATAAAAGTGATAAAATTAAGGTCATTCCTTGGCCTTACCAATTACTACTGACGTTTTATTTAGAATTAATCAAATATCACCATGCCAATCACAGACATGTTAAAGAAGGAGAAGCCATAAGGGTGGACGAATCAATGCTAGAAAGCGTTTGATTGGTTAAAGCAAGCTATGATCAAGGAGCGGGTGCTGGTATTATCCGATCATACCAAACCTTTTGAGTTAGAAACTAACACATTAAATTATGCTATTGATAGTGTTTTTATATAGGAAGGACATTTAGTGGTATATGAGTTATGGAAGTTAAATGATACCGAGCGACGATATATTGTTCAAGAGAAGAAGATAATTGCAGTGGTTCATTGCTTGTGAATATGAAGGCATTATCTATTAGGATCTAAGTTCGTTGTATGGATGAACAATATAACCACGAGTTATTTATAGACCTAGAAGAAGTTAAGTCCAAAACAAGCTTGGTGGCAAAATTTTTTGGCAAAATTTGATTATGTGATGGAGTACAAGCCAGGGAGGGCTAACTTCGTAGTTGATGCTCTTAGCCAGAAGATGGAGCTAGCAAACACAATAAGTTGACCAAGCTATCCATAGATTGACCACATCAAGAGGACTTTAGGATAATTAAAAGGCTTAACCTTTATTAGGTATAAGCGAAAGAGCAAGACCCAATGGTTTTGGTGTGAGGATAATTTTTTATACACCAAAAAACAATAACTATACATGCCACTCCATTGGAAGTTAAGGAAAGAGGTGTTATGTGAATACCATAATTCGAAGTAGGACGGTCATCTAGTGATTCACAACATCTTAGTCCTCGTTGAGAATCAATACTACTAGCCTCAGATGTGGAATGACGTTTAAGTCTATGTAAAGACTTGTCTTGTTTGCCAACAAAATAAACTCGAACAATATTTATCGTTGGGGTTGCTAAAACCACTTTCGATTCCAACTCATCCACGGGAAAGTGTTTTTATGGATCTTAAAATAAACTTGCCCAAGTCCAAAGGATGTTAGATTTTTATGGTCATGGTAGATAAATTCTTCAAATATGCAACATTAGTTCCAACAATAAAGGATTGCCTGACCGAGGAGGCTACCAAGTTATTCATGAAGCAAGTAGTTAAGTACTAGGGAGTCCTACAAACGATCGTGAGTGATTGTGACCTTCGATTCACAGGGCATTTTTGGTTCGAATTATTCAACTGGTTAGGGTTAGAGTTAAATCTCTCTATGAGTCTGCACCCTTAAACTAACAATCAAACTGAGTTGGTTAATGCACTCTTAGAGATTTATCTTTGACACTAAATCAGTACAACATAGACAAATTAGGCAAAGTTGATCAGCGTAACTCAATTTTCTTATAATTTGCAACGAAGTGAGTTTATCGACTAGAGTCCATTTGAAACTATGAATGGGCAACAACCATAAACTTCATGTGTGGTTGCATCGGGTTATCAGGGAAATAGCCCACCAATATATAAGTTCATTAGGAATTGGTAAGAATAAGCGAACTTGGTAAGAGCTTGTCTACATAAAGTTTCTAAGCGAATGAAGAAGTGGACCAATAAAAAGCGATGATATGTAGAGTTTTAAGTTAGGAATTTGGTGATAGCCAAACTACAAACTAGTGCATAAGGGGTTGATTCGTTACTACGAAGGACTATTTTGGGTGATACAAAAGGTCAAGAAGGTTGCATACAAGTTAGAATTGCCGTCAAAATTAAAGATACACCTGGTTTTTCATATGAGTATACTTAAACCTTACTGTGTTGATGAGAAAAACTTAGATCAAGGAGAGTCACAATAAGTATAACTTGGAGCGAAAATTTCATATAATTAAAAAGTCGAATCTATAATGATAGATCGGGTTATATAAAAGCGGTATTGTATACCAAAATATGAATACTTTATTCAGTTAAAGGGTCTTCTAGAGAGTAAAGCTAGTTAGGAACTTAGAAAAACTCTTTGGCAGTTTAAAAAAAAGATTGACACGTACTATGCTAAAGTGACGAAGGCATCACTTGATTAGGTGTAGAATAATATTACAATTTTTTACATCTAAAAATGAATAATATGTTAAATATAAATGTTTCCTTAAAAAAGGACAATATTATAAATATATAAAATTATTAAAAAAAATATATTGTAACCAATTATATAATAAATATTAATAAATATATATAGATAAAAAGTTAAAAGATGTGTGATATTTATTATTAAATAAAAAATAAATTTAATAATTATTTATTATTTAATATTTTTTTATTTATATATAATTAATTTATAAGTAAAATATATTTATAATTTTTTTTATAAGAATTCTCACGAGGCGAATGCAAAAAGATTACTTAAAAGGTGTTCTCGAGACTATACCGCAGAGCAATAAATTCATTCAACTCGTAACAGATTTCTGCTTTAACTTTTTGCCATTATATATATATAATTATAAAATCTCTGTTATTCGTTAGGTCGTGAAAGTGGAAAAATCGACATGAAATAGGACTTATAAAAAATCTGCCATAAATAGTAGTACTGTTGGGGGCAACTTGTAGGGACTTCATGCTATAAATATGTTTTATCATTTAGCTAAGTTTGAAAAGAACAAGCATCGAAATTCTTTGAGCACTTCGGTAGCAATTTAGTCAATTGATCTTATCTCCGAATAAAAATGGTAATATGAACGATGGAGTGAGGTCCAAATAGGGATCGCGTCATCTCGAGTGACTTTAGGACCTGTTGGAAAAGCAAATTAAAAGGTCATTAACTAATTACATTTTTTCTTTTTTAGTGCTTTAACAGAATTTTTTGTTAATTAATGACTACTACGTGGCTAAGATTGAAGCATGGTTTTTATTAGGTAAAGATATGAACTCCACCTACTTACATTTAAATATTTTTTAATTACATCTATTTTATTTTAATTTTTAAAATATTTTGTTAATTAAATTTAATTCATATTAAAAATTAAATAAATAAAATTTCATATATATTAGTATTTTATTAAATTTATTAACATAACATTAATTTAAATTTTTTATAAAATTTAAAAATTATAATTATATATATATATATTTTAAAATCTTCTCACTTCAATACAATAATTTTTACAAAATATTATTAATTATAATAAAAATAGATTTGTATTACAATATATCATATTGTTTATCAAAATAATATTTTAAAAAATATATAATTATAATATTTTTAAATTTTTTATTTTTTAAAAATTAAAATTAATATCAAATTAATAAATTTAATAATATATTAATTATATAAAATTATAATTATTACATGACCTATGTATGCATGATTGATATTTAATAATAATAATTATAATATTTTTAAAAATAATGACATAATTATAAAAATATTCTAATGTAATAAATAAAATTAGTTTTTTTGACTCATTTTATTACCATCATTGCTAGGTATAGGGTTATCAAATTGTGGATTTAGATCACTTCATTTGCAATCTATCGATCGAGCGACTGTAAAGAAAATCTTAGTGTCTTCTAGAAACAAGCTCAACCCCAACAAGACCTTTTTATTTTTTTATTTTTTTATGGGAAATAGAAATTTCATTCATAAAAAAATTATATGGCATCTACAATGAACTATTTCTCTGGAGAGATATAAACATGGAATATTATTTCAAACTTGACTTTCATTGTCACAATCGCTTCCGTCCAACTCCATATCTTTATGAGTCTTGCCATTGAAAAATCTATGTCATGATTCATCTTCCATAGCCGTGCGTCTTTATCTTTTGTAAAAGTCCTTGACATTGGTATTGGATAAACCAGAACAAAAGTGAAAAACAACGACCAATATTATGATGTGGTTAAATTAACTACCCTCACACATAAAGAGATAAATGATCAATACCTCCATTAAAAAAAGGGGGGGGGGGAACCAACAATTTCACAGGATAGAGAAAACGACCAGATTGTAGGTAACGAAATGATAACTAAAGACAGCAGATCTGATTGATATGAATGAAACCCTATCCATTTCATTTGAAAACAATGACAATGAGAAATAAAGAGCTTGCCGCAGTCTAGATGGTCAGCACTAACCCTAAAATTAGAAGAAAATGAGTTGTGAAAAAAGATCAACGGAGATAGTAGAGACGGCCGATGAGAAGAGTTGAATGCACCCCGGCAAAAAGACGAAGAAGACGGAGGTGGTGGGGGACAGGAAGAGACGGGGTGTGACCAGCTTGGGTCCCATATTTATTTATTTATTTATTTTACAAAAAAAAAAAGGGTATGTGTAAATAAATATTGTAATATGTGTATAAAAAAATGATAAGTGTGAATATAATTAATAAAAAAATTTCATTTATACATTTATTTTGTCTATTTACATATAATATACTGTTTATACATCTACTTTTTTATTTTATTTTATTTTATTTTACACATCACATATTCTTTTTTAAAATATATATATATACACGAGACCTAAGCTCCCGTCTGCACCCCTCTCCCCATCTATCTCTGTAGCGGGGTTCAATAAGGATATTCAACATAACTGAATGACATGTCTGCGATGTAAACTCAAATATAATTCTTTTCAACAATAGTTTCATATTACTGGTGTTTATAATTGTGTTAAGTCCTCATGCGTGGTGAAGTGCACTCAATCCTTTGGCAAGAAGTATATTCAATATACAGATGGGAATAGCCAGTTGATAAAAGCCCGATCGTGATCAGACTTGACCCCTCCACAGTTGCGGTTTAGAACGTAGCCATGAACCGTGCACCTGTTCATTGTTCGATCTCTCCCAGTCTGGTTCCGCGCGGATCCGAGACATGGGTCAGGCCAGTCGCTACTTTGGGTTATCGAAGACCACTCCTCGTATCAAAAAATCAAAGTTGATTAACTGCAATCATCGATGAGATTGACTATAAATTATTCAAATAAAGATCTAGCCTTCTAGAGAAGAGAACAGAGTGCAATATATATTTTTTTCCAATCGACTCTTTTATTTAAATTATTCTTTCCCATCGTAAGTGCTCTCACATGGATTTACTCGCCCGAACATAAATAAATAAATAAATAGATATATATATATATATATATATATTAAAAAAAAAAGAGAATCTGCACCCGCTTTTTAAATAAAAATATTAACGAATAACTTTTCACATTAATTTGTAAATATAATAATTTATATATCTATAAGACATATATATTTTTTTTGGTTAAAAAATGTATTACATATGCATAGTATTTTATGTGAATTTAGATAAATGTAAATATAAATAAATTTTATACTATATATAAAATATCTTATACATGATCTAAAAATGTTTTTATGGGTAATTGGGTTTATTGTTTTGTGTATGTGCTGGCTTTTGACGAGGTCAAAAATGACGAAAGCGGTTAGACTCTGTTTTCTTTGGAGTTAATACGTCACGATTGACGCGTAACGCTCTAGAACAACTCTGTTTGAATGGATAGAAAGGCAGGGTTGCCTGAGGGGCAAGCGCCGTTGATTGTCAACCGAGTGGAGCTTTTCGACTTTTTCTCAACTTCATTATCAATCCTCGTATCCATTTAGCATAGTTCTTGGAGGTGACGGTTGTGCGGGTCCTCGCTATTAAAAGGTGAAAAGGGTTTTCGCCCTTAGGGTAAGGTGACCAAGTTGCGGGGAGTCCCTGTAGTTTACTACAGGTGTATTAGGTTGAAGATGACACGAACAACAATTTTGGTACAGTCCAAAAAGAAAAACGATTAGTCTAGTTCTTAAGAAGAAGTGCTCAGTCATTTTCCTTGGCAATCAGGATTGGATTTGTTCTTTGCTGGGTAGGAGCAAAATCCTGTGTTGTGTCAGGCTGACGTAGGAAAATGCGCTCTTAAAGTCATGGGGAGGAGCATATTCTCAATTGACTCTAAAGATGTCCACAGAATACAGTTGTTGTGTGTGTCGTATAAGCTTCTGAATTAAAAAAAAAAAAAAAAAAAAAAGAAAGAATTCGAATGCATTGGAACAATGACAAGGTACAGTGATTTGGTGAGCTTTCTGAGCTGGAGACAACGGAACGAGTTGGTTGATATAGACATGACTGATTAACTGCCTTCTTTAACCTGATTACCATATTTAATTCTTTAGTTTCCTTCTAATTAATTTTATAGAAGCTTGGTGTCGGCTAGGATGCTGCCATTAATTAAGATGGCGAGTTGTACGTGAAGTTTGACGTTATGGATTTGGGGTTTGCACCTCTTTCACCAGCTCCAACGAATTGTTCTTCACCCCCCCCCCCATCATGTCCCATTTAGCTAGCTAGCTTCGACTTTTTTCTCTTCGGGATTTTCGCAACAAAACTCATTTCGATCCGTTGCATTAACACAAGATTATGGTCCGTAGAAGATGTCTCTATAAAACATAACATAGTGCATCAACATGAAGGAAGAAGAAAAGATGCAGGCCAACTGAAATCAGAGCATTGCCTGATTAGTTTGTGTAGCCAGAAATAATAGATGCCAAAACAGACATGGGAGCTTAAAACTGGGCGAACTTTTAACAAAAAATAAAAAGAACAATGGATGCCCGGGTAGCCAGAGCATTTTGAGTAAGACAATATCATTCGTCACCCCATGTTGATAGTCCACCCATCCCGATCCCAACTGCTGGAGTCAACCCTCCAGCAGGATCCTTTCCCCAGACTTTATGTCTCTTTCTCTTCGTAGTAACAGAAACCATCCCACTCCCTGCAGTAATGTCATGATCAATCCTCTCAATCTTCTCTGGGCCACCAAGTTTGGGACTTTCAGTAGCATTGACAATCAGAAGGTCCACAAACGATGTTTCTCGATCATCAATGATATCGAGTTCACCACGTTGCTCCTTTGACCTTTGTCTCTTTTGCTTCTTCTCACTGGTTGTTCTACCATCCTCTTGCACTAGGACACCTTTCTTCCAGAGATCTTTGTTCTTTTCCTTCTCTTTCCTTTTGACTTTCTCTTCAACCTGGGCATTATCATCTTTACAGAAAGGAATTTCTTGCTTCACCGAGTGTTTGTCCCTTGCATTCGTCCTTTTCTCCTTGAAATCCTTCTCCATCTCAAGGTCGCTAGCATTACCAACCTTATTACTTTTCCGTTGATCCATCTCATCTGTGGAGAACTTCTTTTCCCTCATTTCTTTGGTTCTCTTTTTCTTATGAACTTCCAGCTCCTCAGGTGGAAGAAGTGCCAAATCATCATTTCTTTCAACTGTATCACTATTTCTGCCTTTGTTTACTTCATCTACGGTTCTAGCATTGAATACGTGTAAGTTTGGCAATATGTTCTGTATCTGCAGGAATAACAACTTAAATATGAACAGAGAAATTCTAGAAAAATAAAGACAAAGGAGAAAAATGAAAAAGAATACCACCTTTTTGGCTAATTTAACTTTCTCAGCAATGGGGTTTCCTAGCAGATTAAGGTTCTTCAGTCCAACTAATGAATTCAAAACCTGTAATTATGTCATGATATGGATGAATAAGATGAAACAAGAAAATAATACTTTGAAGCAAAATAGTTAAAGAGAAAAATTCTCCATCTGGCTAACCTTCACATCTGTCCATCTTGTAATCACATTATTCCCCAAGTCTAAATTCTGGAGGCTTTTGTTATAGGACAGCTCAACTGGGAGTGCCTATGCAGTTCAGACAGAGGGTGACAGAGAGAAAAAGAAGGAATAATATAAATCCAACAATTTCTCAAGGAATCAGTTAAATAACTCCTAAGGTTCAACAGACAAAATTTCAAAAGAATGAACCACGGTACCTTGATCTCATTATGTGCAAGTCGGAGCTCTTTCAGCGCAACGCAATACTTAAGTGATGAGCCAATGGTCTGAAGTTCACAATTTGACAGAGACAGCTGGAACAAGGAAAAAATATATATATATATTAAATGTCTTGACTGCAGTCAACAGAAACCGTAACAAGAGAACAGCAATCTGCAGAACTTGTCACCTTTGTAATAGATTTCACTTTGCTCAGAGATTCACCAATTTCACGCACTGGATTTCTGGAAAGAACTGTAATGTATGTACAAATGCCTAAGAATAGGACTCAATCTTTGACAACTACATCAGAAGACATCTAATTCAGATATTATCAGTTTATGGTGAATATGTGAAAACTTATAGTTTGGAGATTTGTCAGTTTCGAGTCAGTAGATGAAATATATTTGTAAAATTTCATACCAAACTTATTTGCTCATGGATGAACGCTTCGGGTGGAGGATTGGATAAAGAATTTGGCTGCTGCTTAGCTCAAAAAGTATAACATATAGCCATCAAACAGCTTGGAAGAATGAGTTAAGGAATAATTATAGGATGGATTCTTGGAAAGGTGAGATAGGGACTGAATTATAGGATGGATTAGAGAAACTATTACATTTAACAAGGGGGGCAAACAATGGATGCCAAAGGAACTATAGTTACTGGCAACACGAAAGGACCCAGAGTTTATATCAGTCCAAGTGAGCACCTCAGTTGTCAAGAAGAGAAAGCAATGGATTTTACCATATACCAATCAGGGTGCATGCCAAATTTCTTCGAAGATGCCAAAGAAACTTGTGCCCCCAGATAGCAAATAAAATTATGCCAAATTTCTTTGAAGATGCCAAAGAAACTTGTGCCCCCAAATAGCAAATAAAATTTTTCTGGGAGGAAAATAAACACTCAAAGGCACCAATTAGGCTCAGCTCCAAGTACAAGATGAGAAAGTTATATGTACAAGAGCTGAGCAGGGATATCCAAAATGAAAAATAGCACAACCATTGTCTAAAATTGTCCTCTATACCACAAGAGAAGAGCCTCAAACAACAGATCTCAAATAATAGAAAGAAAAATTCTTCAAAAGCCCTTCAGTTATGCGCCCTCTGAACTAACCAGACAACAGTCACAGGGATAAAAATATGAATTTCAGAGCTGCATTATCCCATACACATGCTCCAAAAATTTACTTCTCCAAAGCAAATACAAAATTGACAATGGATCAAGCTAGCTGCACCCTTAAAGAAACATCTGGTAACTGTAATTTCCAAACAATTCAATTCTCTGCCAAGCTGCCTACCATGCAACAAAAGGCAATTCTTGCAGGATCCTGTGACTTGTAGATATTTTCCATAGTAATTGGGATAGAAAACAATTAAATAAAAGCACATTATCTCAAATAACCATTTTGGGACCCCTCCACCAAACTCGATCCTTTATGAAGAGATTGTCAACAGTTTGTAATAAACATAAAAAATGGCTGCAGAATGCTGAGTCACTGTCTTAACCATTAACTATGTATCATAATTTCACAATGGCCCCTCCACCAGAAGCACACAAATGAAAGTCAACCACCAGCTTCTTTTTCACACTTAACCAGAACAGTCTTCCAACAAAATTTTCCTCTCAAGGGAAAAGTTCTAAATCAAGGATGATGCAGAAAAGAATGGAAGAATCATGAATAAGATTGAAGCTCTCACACAATGCAAGATTATCCAACCCTTTTCTCATGAACTGTCATTCATACGCCTTAAGTTTGGGACTAAAATACATGAGCACATGATTTGTTAAAACCCCTTCAATTTGGGGATGCAAATAAAGAATCTCTAACTATCATTCCAATGTCCATCAAGATTGACACTCACCTCAGTTGGATTCTTTCTTAAATTACAAAGCCTCATTTAGGCTCACTATTACAGCAAAGTGGTGCTTTTCATGGAGGTTGACTGGTGCTCTCTATATCTTGCCTTAAGTAAATGAACTATCACAATTACTTCCATTTGCATGATTTGAGCATCCCCTGTAGGGTGCCCTCATTCTGACACATCTTCCTTCCTTTACCCTACCCTCCACTAAGCCATGCATCCTTTACAAGAGCATTTACTCTGTACATATCTCTTCTGCATGATATTATCTGCATAGCATTCTTGTATAACAACTCTCATCAGTTGGTATTTCTCTTTTGATGGGTTCTTATGCCAGTGTGGCCACCACAGGAAATCCCATGCAGAAGCAAATCTTTCAGTACTAACAGTATGAAATTCAATGAAGGTCAAGCTTTAGCATGACTGTAATGTTATTCCATTCTGACCTAAATGTCTCAGTTTTGAATTGTGAAAACGGTCTCCTTGCGAAACAAAGGTGAAATTGCATACATTTAACCCTTCCTAGACCCCACAATGTGAGAGCCTTGTGTGTCAGGACCTCCTTTTTTACTAACGGTATGAAATTCAACAATACAGGCAGACATAAGGTGGCTGAAGGAAATTCACATTAGGGGCCGATCCACAAACATGAATATATCAAACATGCAGATAGCAAGAGAATTCTTTGATTTAACTAGTGTACACACAGAAATCATACCTAGAGTGTTTAGTTCTTTCATTTGATCAAGCCTGGAAATGGTTACAATTTCGTTATCTGCAAAACAAGCGGATATGCCGCAAATTTGAAGAATAGAGATCTCAAAACCAGAATACTGTCCCTCATTTAACATTCAAAATAAACAGTAATATAATGATATGTTGAATGAAAGACCTCACCATTTAAAATCAAGGCACGTAAGCTCACAAGAGGTCTAACCTCATCCATTGATTTGAGCTTATTTTTCCCTGCATTTAAAACCTGCTTCACCACACAAAATCAAGCAACCCCAGACTTAAGACCAAACAGCCGGAAGAACTGAAGAAAAAAAGAACAAACTGTGCTTTAAGAAAAAGTAAGCACTTTTTGTGCTATATTCAGAATAGGAAAAAAAATAAGAGTTGAATTTGACAGAGGAAAAACAAGGACTTCTGAATTTATGAGGGTGATACGTACAGTGAGCTTAGAAAGTGCTTGAATCCCACTTAAGCTTTGCAATTTGTTTTGCACAACTGATAACCACTTCAAGTTGATACATGACCTCAGTCCCTAATGTTGCCAAAACAAATTAACTACCAAAACTCAGTCAATAAAATATCTCTCTATTTCACACACACACACACACACACACACACACACAAACGCACACCCATTTACACAGATACGACAATAACAAGACGGGATGAGTATTGAAAAGGAAATAGCAGAATGTTGACCTCAATCGAAGTGAGACAATTAAAAGCAAGATCGAGTCTTTCCAAGTTCTTGAATTCGCTCAAGCATGAAACCTGCAGAAACGCAAAAAAAAAAAAAAAGATCTTTTTTTTAATTAAAATCTCGAACACTTCCGCAGCAAATACGGAAACAAAAACAGCAGAGAGAGAGAGAGAGGAGGAGGAAGGAAACGGCGGCGTACATCGGAGAGAAATTTGTGAGTGAGGGAGAGAGAAGCAATGGAGTTTGCGTCGCGAGTCTGCTTATCCCTTAACACCTGCTGGCTGCTCAAGCTAGCCATGGCTTTTCGAGGAACCCCAGAATTCCCTCAAGCTACACACCCTCACCTCATGCACGACACGGTGAAAAAGCAACACGAGACAACGCAATCCAACGTATCTCCCCAAAACCCTCTCTGTGTCTGCTTTTAATACACCAGACCAAACCCCCCCCTCCTCCTCCCAAGCCACGTCTCTGGTCTGTTCGGTGCCACTTGCGTTTCCTCTTGTTTCGAGTCTTTCCGCCACCACCACCCTGTTCGGGTTTCGGGCTGGGCTTGCCTTGGCTGGGCTTAGACCCATAATGTTGAACCAGATCTGTTCTGGCCAGCCCATGGCTATTATTATTTTTATTTTTTATTTTTTTTCACTTGAATTGGAGAGGGGAGTGATTTAACTATAAATTAAGTCTAAAATTCGAAACCCCGTCTCATCTTAAATTTTATATTTAGTAACAATTAAATTATACCTAGTGGCTCCAAGACTTTTTTTTTTTTTTTTCAATATGATATATAAGCAAATAAAGTAAAATATGCTTATAATGTTCAAATAATTATAAAAAGTGTTATTGCTAATATATATATATATATATATATATATAGAAATACTATAGAAATAGAAGTATCAAATTCATATAGTATAATACTTGCTTTTACAATTTATTTTACTTGTCTACGTCTCATACATTTTTCCTTTTCATATTAATGAGGAATCACAGCGATCTACCTAAATGTTTGGTTCTATAGAAAATTGAAATTGAACTTGTGACCATGCGCCGGGCTATACATTCGCAATAAATCTTTGCTCTAACGCGCCTCCCGAACCTCTTTTTGGGTTTTAAGAATCGTTTTGTTTGTTAAAAACTAATTTATTTATAAAAAAGAAAACATTTATTAAAATTTTTTTATAATATATATATATATATATCATTTCTTATTCTAATTAGTCCCAAATAAAATTAAAATAATAAAATCAATAGTTTTACATTAAATAACAAAAAAATTATTATAATAGTAACAAAATTAAATTGTGATCAGTAACATGCGACCAACAAAAATCTTTAACTCTTTAAAAAATAAAACATATTTTGATATTAAATAATAAAAAAAACTATCGTGACGATAATTAGGTTAATTTGCAATCAATAATTGATAACTAACAAAGAGAACTTAGTCAAAATTTGATCGATGGTTGACAAAATTAACAATGGACTCAAGTGTTCTCTCTCTAATTCATGCTTCCACTCTCCCTCACCGATTACAATATATACAAAAAAATGTTTACTTAATTTGAACAAAAGTTAATTTAACAAAAAATAAATAAAATTATATATATATATATATAAAATTTTCTGTTAATTATATTTATTTAATTTATTAAATAAAAATAAATAAAAAATTACAATAAGATATTTTACCAGAAATATACGTACCCTTAAGTCCATTCTGACCATCCAACTTTACGGCAGCTTCCATTAGTACACAAATTAAAGCAATGGCGTAATGAAAACAAAACCCTGACTGTTAAATCAGCTATGGCCAATGGCCAAGAAGCTTTGAACAAAACCGAATTGGCTTGCTCAATCGAAGCACCCTAGAGGAGAACCATAAATCTCAGGTGCTACGATCACGAAATGTACTTCTCCTGCTGCTCTTGAAGTACCCTTGCCGAAGACTTGGCATCTAGATACAGAGCGCTCACTTCCTCGATGTCCGCCTATATTTTGTGCAAAGCACGATAAAAAAGGAAAACAGTTAAACTCGCGGCGTTCGCCGTCAAAAAAGATTCTTGAAGTCTATTCCCTCGTCGCACCAAACGAGCTATGTTCCTTCAACAATCACCTTGCAAATGTTGTCGCGACCATTCATTTTTGCCACGATACTGGCGGGTGACAACAGCTGAACCGCATACCTGGGGAAATTTTGAATCTAGTCGAGTGTCAGCTAGGCTCGATGCGGAATATAGTGCGTAAAAAGAAATCAATTCCGAACCTCAGGGATGTGCGTTGTCCAATCTCTCCAAGGAAGGCCAAGCTTTCTTCATCCACCATTAGTTCCTCTACCTGTGAACGAATTGCAACAATCTGACAAAATCAAGTTGTCCATTAATTAGTGGCTGCTGATTAATGAAGTGTTGGAGTTTTAAGACAAAAGTTCATAAGATGGCAAATAGATGGCTGAACCTGTATCATATCGGCAGGGCCATAAACGTGAGTCCTAATGATTACCAATCGGTCCAGCAAGTCAACGGGTATGCCGTGAGGACTATTCATATCAGTTCCTCTGCACAAAATCATGTCCACATCAGAAATAAAGGCATTACAGTATAATCAAATTTTCGAGCATGCATAAGCTAGGTATGTCATAGTGTTCAATGTTTACGGTGAGCTGCGCTGCCACAGCAGTTGAAGAGCATCTCTGACCAAGCATATCTTATCCAAGAAACTTTAGCAGTAATACACTTATGCACCAAGTCATCATCTAAAGGCACATATGTGTAATTACGTTTATTATGCAGCTCTTCATAATCTGCCATGCTGTGAGCTTCTGGGTACAATATCTGGATAATTAACGGCAGTGTGTCCACTTGAAATGCTTGATATGATTTTAAAGGTGAACAGGGTTCAGCACAACACTATGGTTTCCACTGCATGCATAAGCCAATCTTCATCTCATATACAAAAATTTCCCATACCTTACATTACAAATTCCTCTATTTGTAGCAAATATGACTATTGGAGACAGAGAACTCTCTAGCGCACGATTCAGGTATGAGAAGCATTCCATATCCAGCATATGAACCTGCCAAAACACATGTAGGAAACATAAAAGGGATATGGGGCATAGAAACCACAAGCAAAGGGATATAAGCGAGAAGGACCTCATCAATAAAAAGAACTCCAGGGACAAGCTCTGTGATACCTTCATCAATATACCGATTAACAACCTGTCATTGGAGAGGAGAAAAACATTCTCAGTCAATCAATGGATCACATTTTAGGTATAAAAAGTCGAAATTGTTATTATGGGGAACATATGACAAGATACGACCTTTTTGTAGAAGTGAATGGATTGGGCGAAGAAGCAAAGTGAATATGGAGGACTCATAACAGAAGTAGCACCTTATTTATTTCCTGTCGAAGCTTGTCAGTGATTTCTGTCTTTCTAGGCTTCATCATTTGACCCATTAGAGACAGTATATCTTGACCACCTTCAGGCCTTGCATTTGCAGCATCTAGATCATGCAGTGTTACATCCTGATGGTGTGAATACAAAAGTGTAAGAGCAATAAAAATAACTTCTTTATGAGAGCAAAGCCAGCTGCTTCATGGTAAGTAAGGGATGAGCAAATCCAACTCCTTAACCCTGAGGAAGGGGTTTTAAATCAGATGATAAAGGTGACAAGCTGGTTGCACCTCAAGAGCATTAAATCCTGAACTATGTCAATTGAGTAGACTGCACCCAATGAGAAGCTAACAGATCCACAAATATTTGGAAGGATGTAATCAGAAACATCATCCTTCAAAATAAGTAAGCATATGTCCCATCTGATTTCGTTTTACATTAGAAGGTATATGCACACAAAGCATTGTTAGCCAAATTCACATACATGATTGCAATGCAAGAAGAATCCAATTAACTTGAATTGTCCACTACATTAAGTGTACAAGATAACCTTCAGTCTCATCATTAGAAAAAAAAAATGGTGTGTCAAAGGAATATCCTAACAAGAAGAAAAGATAGGAAAAGAGAATCTACAATCAGAGGCTCGAGAAGATGCACCTGAACTATCTCCTTCTTTTTGTGAACCTCACCCTTAGGAAGCGGGACGTACTCTTCTGCTTCGAGGTCAAATTCTGTAGCGAAAGCATCACTTCTACCCACCCTTTTGACTGCTCCACTATTCGCTTCAATATATATAACATCTCCAACAGCAACCTTCAAACAGTGTTACAAAAACAATATGTTATGTCATAGATACAACTGCTAATAATACATTTTACAAGAATGCAAATGATGAAATGAGTAACTCCTCCTATTTAATTCTCTTTCACAATAGGAAATTGTAATAAGTGACCCTTCCACTGCAGTTAACAAAAGGTACTAAACCTACTGCAAACTGAGAAGCATAATTGAAATAAATTAATGAGTAAAAAGATTTTGCAACCTTACCTTCTCTTTAATCAAGGCATCATAAATAGTGGGATCCAACTTCAGTTGCTTGGTTCCTTTGACAGTTTTTAGTCCAATAATAACATGGCTAATGCTTTTACCATACCCACCTGTCACACTTTCAGTTTCTTCTGGGGAAAGTTCAGTGACCTGAAAGAGTACTGGCAAGAAATCAGGAACCGTGGCCAAGCAAAGATTGGCCATTAATGAAAGTGAGAATGAGACTTTAAAAACAAGGAATTATAGTGAACTAAACTTGCCTCTCCCTCATAAACCTCTTTATTTTCCTTGATACGTAGACCAATTGCCCTTCGAAAATTTTCCATCAAAACCTCAGTTTTCTTGACTTCGGATGAGTATACTTCTGAACCCACCATTGGGCAGAATGGAACCTGCAAATGAACAGAGAACAAAAATACGTGTGTGCTATCAACATGAAGACAAACCAAGCATTAAAGATGAAAACTTTAACTAAACCAATAAAAAATATATATATATGCAAAATGACAGCTAAAAAAGGATTGAATTTCACGCCAGACAGAAGAAATTAATGAACAAATGAACAAAGAAAAAAAAGATGTGTATGCTATCAACATGAAGGCCAGCCAACATTCAAGACCAAAACTTTAAATAAACCCATAAAAGATCTGCAAAATGACAACTAGAGAGAGCTGAACTTCATGCCAAACACAAGAAATTTAATGACCCGCAAGCAGTACCTTGCTCCCAAGTTCCTGGGATATCCCGAGGGCCAAAGCTGTCTTTCCGGTACCAGGAGGTCCAGCAAGAAGAAGAGCCCTGCCAGCCATCTTCTTCTGCTTGATCATATCAACCACAAGCCCAGCAGCTTCTCTAGCCTCCGCCTGACCCACAAAGCCAGCAGCCAAAGGTATCGCCGTTCCAGTTGGCTGAAGCCCAACAATGATATTATCAAAAACAAAGAAAAAGAAAGAGATAGAGAAAGAAAGAAAATTTCAGGCATACCTCAAGCCCAAGGCCTTTGATGTGAGAATGAGTGGCGATTCTCTGCTTCTTGGCAGTTGATTGCACCTCTTCTATCTTCATTCTCTCCATCCTCGAGCTCTCTTCTCTCCGCTTTAGGGTTTTCTTTTGGGGCTCGCCGAGACTCTCCGCCGTTGCTTGCCTTATTGGTCGCCGGCGGCGTCCGCAGAAATATTGGGTGATTCGGAGAGTCTGAAGAGTCCGTCACTTTTTGTTTGTAGCTGTTAAGGGAGTACGACGAGTCGTTTAGCTCCATTTCCTTTCCATTCCCTTCAAACAAAAATACGCGAGGCTTACCAATAAAAAATCTAGTTCAATAATAAGAAGAAAAAAAAAATGTTATTAAGAATATTAATTATTTTTATTAATTTATAAAAAAAATATGATGTTATTAAATAAATATTAAAATACTATTATAAATTAAGATAATATTGCATTACGTGAAATCTTCTAGTTAAGGAATAGGAATACTTTTAAAGTCATTATTTTATTTTTTCACTCAAACCAAGAAATTTGACTATTGAAATGAATTGATTTTTTCTAATTAAAATGCATTTTAATTAGAAAATGTTGAAAAGAAATATTTATGTAAATAGAATAAATAAGAGTAAAATAAAATAGTGTTATTGCATGTATAATTTGATGGTAATAGATTTAGTTTAAATTGATTTTTATTTTTAAATTTGCGATTAATTTGATAATTATTTTTTTAAAAAAAATAAATAAATTAATTTATAAATATGTATCGAGTAAAAATAAAATAAAATATAGTTTAATTATTAAATTAAATTTTACCGTCAAAATTAATTGAAATTAAATTTTATTTACAAAAAATTAGAGTAAATAAAAATAAAATAAAATAAATATCACCGCCGGGCGCGGCTCGCCCATTAAGTGCAGGTTTTATTTTACTGTGCCATTATAATATTTATAACAAAATCGTACATATTTTCAGATCAGATCAGTGACAGCACCGAAACCCTAGATCCGATCCGACCCGGAAACCGAAATGCCGGCGAGGAAGCCACCGCGCCAGGGGGAAATGTTGGAGTCCATGTACTCGGTGATAGCGCTCGTCTTCATCCTGGTGGCCTGCGTCGAGCTTTGCGACGCCGCCACCGTGGTCGACGTCTACCGCCTCATTCAGTACGACATCTCCGGCGTCCCTTTCGGGTCTCGCCTCGCTAGCCTCAACCACCACGCAGCCTCCTTGCACTTCGCTCCCGGAGCGGATGTCTCTCGCGCCGCCCTCATGATCCCCGTCCGCGAAATGAACATCACTTTTGTTAGAGGTAACTGTTTAAAAAAACAGAAAAATCTCGTCTGCCACAGTTCAATTTCAGACGAGATGTTAAAAAGAAAAAATGTATTGATAGTTAATTTATTTCCTTTTCAGTGCGTGCGTGCGTTTGCGTTTGCGTGTGTGTGTGCGCGCGCGCGCGCGAGAGAGAGACTGTTGACCACCTATTTACTGATCTCGGGTGTCTGCTGGGATGAGCTTGCATACCATTATTGCTTTGTGCAAAACGCTGCCAAAAAGTTAGGAGAGGAGAGAATAAGGAATAGTGGCGATAGTGATAGGCCAATGGGTGATTAATCTATCCTTTCACGCCAACTGAGTCGAGTTTCATTTCATTCGAAAACACATGTCCCTGGTTGTTTGAACTAGTATAGACTTGTGCCGCGTATTTTTGATAGGAAAACTTTTTGAATATCCATTCTTCTATGGAAAATTGAAAAATGAGGTCATTAGTTACTACCATTTTATGCAATACTGCATGTTTATTCTGTTTTGGAATTTCATGATATTACAATAAGGAGGCTTCCTATCTTTGAATTGTTGTTCCACTTTAGTTTAAATCCTTTTCCTTAGACTATGTCTACCGAAGGAAGTAACTGGAAGTAGAATTCTATGTGCTTCCATTCTTTCTGGATTCTATACAGTTCATAGCACCTTTCTACATTTGCTTTATTTTTTTGGATCTGCATTTCTACAATTCCTATGTTACAGGCCTCTTTATTGATTGAATGTCATACTTTGCTGGTGACCGAATTGCAGAATTTATTACACAGGGAAGGCCTCTAGGGAGCTTACTGTTTTTACTCCCTCAGATGTTTAATTTCAACAATGGAGATGGAGATGGCATAAGGAGTAAGTATCAAGTGCATGACAAGGAAATGATGAAGACTTTACTAGCAGAACTTGAACAAATACTCATACATGCCAAAATTCCTGTAAGTGAGAAAGATGCATGGTTTCTCTTTTCTTCTTCTTCTTCTTCTTTTGCTGCTTTCTGTTCTGATCTCTCATTGCTCTCCTTTGCCACTTCACCATTGCCATAATTTTCAATAATGATATGTGCTGCACATTAGCTAGGGTAAAGTAGTAATTAAATGACACCCGAATTTTATGGTTGGAACCAGGCCTTTAACGAAAGGTTCAATGTGGTTGTGTCCTATATCAAAGAAGTACAAGGTGCAAGTTGCCAAAATTAATGACCAAGCTCAGCTAATTAAAGTCCAAGGAAACTTGAGAGACAGAGAAAGGCTTCATTATATGGTTCTGCCAGCAATAGAAATGCTTGAAATGAACATAAGTATAGTTTAGATCTCAGTGTTCTAAGATATCATCATTACACTGTCCCCCCTCCCCTTTTTGGGAAGAGGGGTGATGATGAGGTCCTTTTTCTCCTCCAGGGGAGTTGGGGGTTTGGGGGGGTGTGTGGGGGATGGCATTAGGAAGGATAAGCACCATTCATTTTATGTGTAAAACTGAATTGGTGGAACTTGTTAAAGGAACTGATCTCTGAATATGAGAGGAGGTGTTGGCAATAAAATGAAAGAATGTGATATTTCAGTTTCTGGATGTCATTGCTGTAATCCTCTTCTGCTTTCCTCTGGGAGCCAGGATTTAAATAGGAAAAGGGCATTTTTATATTATATTTGTGTGCTATTGACTGACTAATCAAAGGAATGGACCTGGTATGTTAGTTTTGCAACATATGAATTAAAATATTGGTAATATGTCATAAAGAAGAATCAGGCTTATTGACAAAATGCACTACAAAATCTATTGCCTGGTGTTAAGTGCTTCATTTTGTTTATCATTGACTTGGCCTTGCGAAATATTTTAAATAACTAGTTCCTCTGTGTAAGGGGCATTACCATGCTTCTTAAATAAGAAGCCTTCGAACTACCTTATTGGCTTTGTGGCCTATGTTAAACTATAATACATTTTCCAGTTATTTATGGAAGAAATAGTTACTCAAAATAGAAGAGGACCTTGTGTCTTGGAATTGATATATTGACAAAGTTGTGTGATAACTCAGGCATGTGCTGCTTAAAGGTGCTTCAATTTGGAATCGATGTATTAACAAAGTTATACACTTGTAGTTTTATGCCTGTGGCTTTACCTTTAAATGGGCTTTCTTTTCTTCTCTTGTATGTGATTTAATACACAACCTTGATTACTTGCTTACATTCATTTTGGTATTTTCTCCCAGTATCCTGTATATTTTGCATTTGAGAATGATAACATTGATGCTGTGTTGGCTGATGTCAAGAGGAATGATGCCATCGGTCAGCCTGCTACGGCAACTACTGGCGGGTTAGTTAATAATTATATGTGGAATTTAGGAGCGCTACTTTATTTTATGCTTGGTGCAGGATGTAACTTGGTTATTATGATGAGACAAATTGGGGTTGTCTGTATTATAGGCTGATGAACTCTGTATTAATTCAAATTCACATCCAAGAAAACTTACAACTTGCATTTGCTTCTCCTTATTATATTTTGTGATTTTATTGGCCCTAATTTCAGAATAACCCTCTTTTCTCCACGGTTTCTTTTTCGATGGGGAGACAAATGAAGAAAATACTGACTAGATACACAGGATATGGGAACAAGCACAATTACAGTTGGGTGTTCCTTGTAGATAGTGGCTTTCAGTATTTAATGTGATGGAGATAGCCTAAATCCTTACTAGAACTCTCCAAAAAAGGAAGGAGATGGGCTGTGCCATCTTGTTTATGGGTGTTGATGTATACCAGAATGGATGGGGTTTTTGATCCCTCTTGTAAGAGCTACTCTTAAAATGGTGGTGGGCATGGGATTGGAAAAAGTTTTTGCAGTTTTTCACATTTATCTTGTAGCTAAAATTTATGCAACTAGCTCTTTGTCTTGTGTTTGATTCTTGTTGTACCATCATTGTGTAAAAGTTTGCCTTTTGTCAACCTTAATGTGCCTTTTAGTATCTGTCATAAATAAGGAGCAACTGTTACTTTTATCCTTTTGTATTTGTTTGGATCCACCATTTTAGATCTCAAATGTTGCTCTTCATCCTGATTGGCTCCTTAATTTTATATACATCAATCCTTTCTTCAGTTCAGATTGTTGAACTAGGGACTTTTACTGTAATTGAGACTGTGATCTTTCCATGGAAATATTGCAGATACAAGCTTGTTGTTGCAGCACCAGAGCCCAGAAGAATAGCTTCTCCTGTCATCACAAATATTCAGGTCTCTTTTCATTTTCCTTTTTCATTTCATTGGGAAGGACTAGCCATCCCCAATTAAATTTGGGATTAAGCCTTTTGTTGTTGTTGGGAAGGACTAGCCATATGAAATGGCACTTAGGATAAACATCTTTCATTTTCACTCAAAAAGTGGGTTACTGGGTTCTTCAGATTGACAGTTGTTCTAGTGTTGATACCGAAAACACACTCTTCTTTGAAGCAACTCATAGGTGTTTTTTTTTTCTCCTTTTTCTTCTTCCTTTTTTGTTGTAATATTCCATAATTGTATCTGTGTTGTCAGGATTTCCCCTACTAATTTATTAGACAGCACTGCATTATGTTCACCTAGCTTTGAGACTACCTGTCAACTCATGGTACCCTGACTGTAAGGCATGGTAGTATTTGGAGCTTCATAGGTCCTCAGGCAAAAGCAATAATAATGGAATTTTGAAGGGGTACATTATGTAATTTGTAGTGTTCTGATTTTAGTGACACAACCATGAGAATTTACATTCTGCCATGCGTATTGATGTCAAAAGTTATTGGTCATTCAGATGCCAAAAAAGATGTTTTTTAATTCATATCACATTTAGATTCTTGATTAAATAAGATATAGTATGTACTGTGATGAAGGGACTCCATATAATTGAACTGACAGCATGCAGCATTAATTATAGTCTTTGCTAACTTCCTAAGTTTAGTGCAGGTGAGCTACATAATGTTAGTGAAATGGATAAGCTTATTGATCGTTCTAAAGACATTTGTTTCTGAACTAAATTATTGTTTTGAAATATTATAGGGATGGTTGCAAGGACTGAAAGCAGATGGAGACCCAAGTCAACTTCCGACCATTGCTATTGTAGCATCATATGATACATTTGGGAGTGCACCAGTAGGTGTTTTTGTGAATTTCATACACTATATGAATTCTATCATGGGCATATTGATGTGGAAGTAGTTGAATTTGTAGGCACTATCTTTTGGGGGTGACAGCAATGGAAGTGGCATTGTGGCACTTCTTGAGATAGCAAGGTTGTTTTCTCTGCTTTATTCGAATCCAAGGACAAGAGGAAGGTATAATATACTCTTTGGGCTAACATCTGGAGGACCTTATAACTACAATGGAACTCACAAGGTACAACACTTGCATTGATGGAATTATTTCTCATTGAAAAAAGGTCCAATGATCTTTATATTTCCTCCATCTGATCAGTGGCTTCGGAGCTTTGACCAACGTTTACGTGAGAGCATCGACTATGCTGTTTGCTTAAATAGTATTGGTTCATGGGATGGAAATTTGTGGATTCATGTGTCTAAACCTGCTGAAAATGTGTATATCAAGCACATTTCTGAAGTAAGCCCACAAAGTCTCTTAATTGGTTGTAGCTGCTATCCTCTTTTACTTATTAAAGCTTCTTTGTTTTGTGGTTTGACACATGGACTAGGGCTTTTCCAATGTAGCAGAAGAGCTAGGCCTTGAAGTTGGTCTGAAGCACAAGAAAATTAACATTTCAAATCCTCGAGTAAGTTGATCTTCTCGGAAGTTTGAATTTTGAATCTTACAAATGATGAAAAAAGTGAACATTTAGCTTTTCCAGTTGAATCATTGCCAAACGGCATATCAACTCAACAAAATTACTTTTCTCAGTTGTGACATAAAAGTTGGAGATGGTGTCGGACGTTGAAATAATGATTTTTATTTTAATTCCTTTCCATCGCTCCCTCTGGGAACTCATGAATTTGATCTAGCATATGGGCATGGCTGGTACTTGGTAGATAATTTGGGCAGGTTTTAAACCTGGACTTGCAAGAAGATGTTGTCAAGTTACCTCCCAGCTAGATGCATGTATTATGAGATCTCAATTAAACAACCAGGGTCAAAGCAATCCCACATTATAGACTTTTCTACAATTTAAAATCAAAACTCTTATAGTCATAACACTTAACCCATTTTTTCAGGTTGTGCTGCTGAGCCCTCTCTTGGAGAAGCTTTCTTTATGCACTTTACTAGAGATTATTAACTTGCTGTCTGAATATTATCAGAATGATCGTTTAATACATACACACTTGCTGTCTTCTCTTATTTATTTAGTCTGGGTGATGTATTTATTGACCTGTTGTAGGTAGCTTGGGAGCATGAACAATTCTCCAGACTGAGGATCACTGCTGCCACCCTGTCTGAACTCTCAGTTGCACCTGAACTGTTGGAAAACACTGGAGGTCTGTCTGACAGCAGGTTGTGACTTTTTAACCTGAGCATATTTCTCTTAGCTGTAAGATACCTATTTGCTTTTGTATTTTGCTGACTTCTTGTTTGTGTGCAGACTCTTTGTAAATGAGACTGCAATTATCAAGGGCATTAAATTAGTTGCTGAGAGTATTGTGGTAAGATGGCATGCTTTTGACTCTGGTTAACTTTCGGTTTAGTCGCACATTGATAGTTTTGTATAAAGGCATTTTAGCTGGAGGTATAATGTTTTCTATTAACATTTTCTTTTTCCAACTGCCCAGAGGCACATCTATGGTCACCAAGGGAAGGACATTGAAATCTTTGCAGATGATAGTAGTTTGGCTGTCAATCCTTCTTACATACACTCATGGATGGACCTATTGTCACGGACACCTCGAGTAGCACCATTTCTTACAAAGAATGACCCATTAGTTATGGCGTTAAAAAAGGTTGATGTTTACACATTGCTTGGGAATTCTATTGTTCTGTGGGCTTCATTTTTGTGGTCAATGGTACCAAGGTTACATAATGATTTCCCGGCATCCTGAACTGCAGACTGCAGTCATAATATTTATTCCTTATAGATTCATAAAAGCATTTTGATTGGAATAGAAATTGAACCCATATTCCGTTGGTCATAGAGCTATGATTTAATTCATTTTTACCTGGGGTTCATCATTTGAGAGGGGGTTATTTGTTCTTTTAAGTGCCAAGACTATGATGGACAAGGGAAAGGAATTAAGCCTCCATTCCCCATTTCTTGGAATTGGCATGAGAGGCATGGAGTGAATGCAGGGCCATGACCTTTGCTATTACTGATTCTTTGATTTTGAAATAAAGCCATACCCATCTGTTTTTTCTTTTAGTTGTATAATCCTCGAGACTTTACTGTATGCACTTTTATGTTAAGAGTGTCCACTCTTCATATCTCATAGAAGAGGTGGTTGTGATCCCATACCAAATAATGGGACAAGGCCTTGTATGTTTTTACCTGCCTGGGTCATTGACTGGGTGTCTTGGGCTACACTTGTTTGCAGGAATTAGCAGATCATACCCACGAAGTGAATGTCCAACATGAGGTGCTTGATGGGATGTTTACATTCTATGATTCAACTAAGGCTAAGCTAAACATTTATCAGGTGCCTGCTGTTATTTCTTCTGTCACTTCTCTGGATGAATATGGTGTTGTTTTTTGTTCTCTCTCTCTCTCCCTCCCAAAAAAATTCTTTTCATGTGAAATCAGGTATTTGTGTGTTTGACAGCATGATATTACTGGAGCAATATTTTTATCTATCAGGCATTTTAAATGCCTCAAAGTCCTATCTAAATGATTGATGGGACTATTACTCTTGTTTATGGGATAGATATCCTACTTATTGATGTAGTACAAGAATGAAGAGAAATTCTCGGGTGATTGAAAACTAGGGTTACCATTGATGGTATTATTCTCCCCACCCCACCCTAAAATTCTGCTGATAAAAAGTAACTTTCTTTTGAGTACTATACTTTTGTATGCTCTGGTTAAGTCAACCAAAATTCTTTCTTTGTTCGGCTCACCACTACATAGATTGCAGAGAAGAGGAGATGAGCATGATGAAATTTTTATGCATACTTGCCTTATTACCTTTCTTTGAATTTGATTAGCCTGAATGTGCTTAACAGGTTGCTAGCGTAACATTCGACTTGCTGTTGCTTCTGGTGCTTGGATCATATCTGATAATCCTTTTCAGTTTTCTCGTAATCACAACTAGGGTACCTTCTACTCTTCCTTCTGACATCTATCACAGAATTTAAAATTTTTTGGTCTCTTATTGCTATCTTTACTGTCTTATGGAATTGAGCCAAAATTTCAAGATAACCAATTGCTGATCTTGGTGGTGAACAGGGGCTCGATGATCTGATCAGCTTATTTCGACGCCCCCCATCACGTAAGGTGAAAACGGCTTGATGACCGAAGCTAGATTGGTTTTGCGTGGTTGAGAATTACGGGGGATCATTTAAATTATTGGCCCTAGGAAAATATCTTCATAACAGAAAGGGAGCCATTAGGATAGGCTGCAAGAAAAATTTTGTTCAAATACCTCCGCCATCCCTTTTTCTTCTTTTTATATTTTTATTTTATACAGAGGTTACAGTGTCCGATGGACCATTTCTGCTTGATTTCCTTCCTGTAATATGAAAGGGTGTTTTTTCTCCACTATACGCATTAGATTGGCTCGACTAGTTTTAGCTAGAAGAAAGAAATATTGCTGTAGGGGTCCAAAGAATGGTTTAATGTTTGATTCTCACAATCGCATTGACAACTTCAACGTTTATATTAAGAGCATGCTCGAACCATTCAGGGGGAAATTAGCGTTATAAAGGTCAGCGGAATGCAAGAACGAGACTGTTAACACTGCGGGGTCTGACGCTAAGATATTTTACATAATGAACGTAATCCAATAATTAATAAACGAGGTGTTCCCCAGAGATTTTATACGACACAGAAATAGAGAATTCCTCGGTGCAGGCTGAGCGTAGATAAAACAATTCGGGATATACACAACCCTACACCGGAACGCTTATGAAGTGTATAAATGTGCTCTGTTGGAAAAACTTCTCCGTTGCTAATCCACACGGGAAGACCTCAAATGATTTCGAATACAATATTACAGGGAGGCTTGCCATTCGAGTCGTTGGATCGTTCCGATCGGGCCATTTCAAGATTTGGGTGGCAGTTGCTGATTTACTAATTTTCCAAATTACTGATTACTATTTCTACTTACATCAAAACTAATTGCTGTTCTTATACATATATATATATATATATATATATATATATATATAGTTACCATGCCTGATATTTAACGAGAGTCAGCTACAAATATAATTCTAATTTGCCCATTTTGTCCCCCCCGCTCCCCTCCTCTTTTGTCCAGGGTATACCTAAACCGTCCAGGGCACCAGAGGCAAGGCGTTGGCATCGCCCCCAGGTTAGCAACTTTTCAAAGAATAGCAAAATTGCTGCGAGACTGAGACAAAGTTCAACCATTTTTGAAATTTTCCATGCATGGATTAGTAATATACATTTGAGAAGAAAAGTCCCACCATTCTTATCATTTGAGAGAGATTAGGCAGTGTGAAAATGCCATACAGATTGGTTCTTACAAACACAGTCTGGGAAAATAACTACAACACGAACAAAAATTCCAGCAAGCTGACGATAATAGCCCACTCCAATTGCTCAAGAATGGTGGGCATTGAGCAGTGCTCGATAAACCATGTCAATAAATTGATTGTCCTGCCACACGTGCAGAGCTGGTTAGATATGGGGCTCACAATTAGTGGTAAGAACCGAAGGAAGCACGACAGAGGAAATAACGTTTTGAGTTTATTGTGGGCTCAGCTCAGGTAAAAGATAGAAGCTTTGTAACTAATAAATCACCAACAGTATCATTTGAATAAATTACGAATCAGAAGCAAAGGTTATGGAGACAACCTCACTGAATGGTTTTATTTTCTTTTTAGATTCATTTTGCTCTAAGAGCTACGTGTGACACTGCTAAAGTAAATGGAAACAAGCAAATCATTTGCAGGAGTGTGTTGTTAAATTGGTAATGACATGGAAGTTCACTTCGATAGGCGCTTCTCTATGAGGTCAAAAGCTGATTTTTGGAACAAATTTTATGTCCTAGATACAGTTAATTATTTACTTTGCAACAAATTGGCCAATTGTCTTTACTAAATGCATTTTCTCTGACAGCTGATAAGTAGAGATGCAAGAGGATCACTCTAAACTACAAATAAACAAAATACTCTAGCACAAAAAACTGAATAAAACTCAATCCACAGTGACTAATTGTGTGGCCCAAAACTACTCCTGGCAGGCATGGGGCGGAACTAGATATTATAGGCCTGGCCAGCTTCCTACATAAGTATGTGACATTCTACAAGCTGTTGATTAGCTTTCATTGTGTTCTAAGTGGTTTGTTGTGAGAAAATAGTTCAGGGGTCATGCAAGTGTGAAGATTCTATTATAAAGTATTAGCCTCAACATACATACTCAAGCATGCCATCGCTTTAACCCTTGACAAAGATATGTCTTTGTTAGCATAAATAAAGATAATAACCTGAACAAGCACCAGAAGTGCGTCTCGAACTTTCTCCCTGCTGATGACTGGCCCGTAATTTTCAGGAACAGAAGCAGGGGTCAGAGATGGTGGAGGAGTTGGTGGTGGAAAAGGTTGAAGCAATGGAGCACCATATGAGCGTTGTAGATTCACAGGTGGATTAAGTGGAGGAGCAGTAGGAATAGATGAGGAGACAGATGACATCATCCAAGCAGAAGAGGATGGAGGAGCAAAAAATGAAGAGGGCTTTACAAGGTTAGTGGCCCGGTTGCTGCTGATACTGACATCAGAGGCATCAAGAGGTGTCATTAAAGGAACGGATGCTGACAGAGGAGTCGGTGGTTGCAGGGTAGGCATTGTTGTAGAAGGAATACTAGTAGGTTGGGAAGGTAGAGGGATAGGAATTGAAGATTGGTAAGGTTGACCAGCAACTGCTGTGATTGAACTGCTCCCAATAGTCATAGCTGTCTGCAAGCATCGAGCAGATGAAACTAGTTGCTGTCAGATATTCTGATTTTATACAATGTAAATTTCAGAAATAAAACTATTTAGTTTGCAATGTTAAACAACACTACATGTGCAAACACTGCAGTGTACACTGTAATCTCACATTCTGACATTCATTCCAAATACACTAATCTTGCATTACAATTTACATTCTCTGTAATCTTATATTACGATAATACTGTAAATTCAACAAAATCTTACCCTTCCTACACCAAACACCCCCTAAGCAAGATCAACTATAGCAACAAACACAGAAATGACAAGGCAATGAGGCACAAAACAGCTTGTGATGAACTACACTGAGAGAATGAACATGCTTCAGTGGATGGACATACTAGTCCAGTCCTAAGATTCTTTATTATGAAGTCCTCAAAATTCAGAACTGAAAGTGTCAAGTCTTTTTGGAGGACATTCAACCAAAATCTTTCACATAGCACTGATCCTGTACAACTATTATTAGGACATCTAAAAATACTCTTAATGTGTCTTTAAAATAGTGAGAAAGAAATCCTGCAGGCACGAGGACATTTCAAATGTCATGAGGAATGAAGCTTTTACACATGAGACGCATCACAATTGACGAGCTACCTACAACAATGGTGTGGTCAACAGGTGCAGTGTAAGGATACCATATGAAAGAATTGTTAAATCCAAGTGGTAAATGGAGGATAGGCTCTTACACTAAAGAAATTTACAAAGGCAGAATCATCAGGCACATCAGTGACATTGGAAGAAGTTGAAGATGATGGCTCCAGAGGACCATCCATGACAGCCATAGTTGGTACAGCTTCCAGTTCCTCAAACTCACTGTACTCAGACAAATTGTTATTTGAATTTCAAAAAGAGTGATCTCAAAATGCACCCAAAGCATACACATTCTTATTTCTAGGGATATGCTAAAAAAATGCAAACATGAATTAGCATTCCCTGACCTTAGAAAAAGGGTAGGAAGAAGGAGATGCGAACATTCATGCAAACTGTGAAGATACTTAATGAAATTTTAGATTTATTATCCAGGTTTTTTTAACAGAAATGTTGAGATTTCTTGAAATGATTACAAATCTGAAAATAAAAGGAAGAATTTTAACAATGCAAATAACCCTCAAGTAGATTTTAAAGCCTGCTTACCATAGGAGGCAGTAAAGAACAAACCAAACACTTCAAATCCATAGGATCATCTATTTTGGCATAAGCCCTATGCAAAATGCAAAAGCATCCAATATGCAGCCCAGCTTTGGACATGACTTGCCTATCCCACCATGGTTAAATCTCAGCAGCCCACACAATTTTATATTTTCCTTTTTGGCCTCAGATTTCATATGCAACCCAACAAAAATGAGCATGATCCAATGGTAAATCAATTCAGAAACTATTAAGCTACTGCAGCAAATTGAGGGTTATCTAGGGAAGGAAAAAAAAAAAAAAAAGCGAATTTTCTAAAGGAAAAACCTTTCAAGTATTGCAAAAAAAAAGAAAAAAAAAAAAAAAGTGACCACAAATAGAATGAAGTTTAAATTTTGTTGCTTGTTTAGTAGAGTAGATGTCAATCCTCTATATTGGAATGGAAAATCTATTACCTTTTAGTGGATGGCACCTTTGGTTTTTGAGGCACCTTGGAGTACGCACTGAGTATCCTGAACACATCCAAAAAATCATATGAAATAACCAACATGCCAAAAAAGATTTGAGCTGACAAAATTGTTTTATGGCCACTAAGATTATAAGAATTAAATTTGAGATGGATAACAGCATATATGTAGAAATCAATCAAGGATCTAAAGACTTCATATAAGAAATCTGTTACTAGTTCCCCAAACAGATTTTGCCAAAATCCAAATGAAACTGGCTTCATCATAAAGAGCATTTCTTAAACATAGCAAAATAGAAAGATTCAGCTAAGATCTATCACCCTCACCCCAAAGTCACAGTGACTACAAGACAGCAGGCAGCTTAATTTCCAAAAATGGACAACTCAAAGCTCAAAGCTCCGAAAAAAGAAGAAAACATTTTATTCATATAGTAGGGGTCTTTTAACAGTGTGCAGCTAAAAAACAGAAAGCTTGAACTTCAAGTGAAGCTTTGGGCAACAATATGAGACATTCTTAATACTGAACTTTGCACTGAAGCAATTATAACCATTATAATGCAGTAAGCCATAACTTTGATCTCCGTTCTGCCTGTCATTCAACATTGTAGTTTGCCTACCAAACCTAAAAACCGGGAAAATTTCTTTCTAACCATAAGGGTGATAATTCCAATACCACTTCCTATCACAAAGTATGACTAAGTAACAGTTAGTTTATAGTGTAAAGGAGGTGTCACTGGATGACCATGACTAAAAGAGTCACATAATCAATTATCTATAAACTGCCACTGTTAGCAGACAACAATTACCTGCTAAAAAGATTTGCAACCTCGTCACATTCACGTGCATTGTAGAACCAAATACCATTCACTTCTTGGGCAGCATTCCGATATAAGAGATAGGGAACCTGAATCTCAAACTCAAAATCTCCCAAAAGATCTTCCACCAAGTTATCTGAGTGTACAGAATAATGAAGCTTCTTAATACAACCAAAGTCATACGCACATGTTCCAATTTGCTAAACGACATGAACAAAAGCTTTCCACCAAATCATTAGAATGAACTTGCAGACAAAATGCTATTCACTACTTGTTTAATGCACTAAATCTTCTCGTTACTTGCAGCAGGACTCAGTATTTTCTCCAGTATGTTCATAGGTAACAGATCTATTTGACACATCCCTCCAAAAATCAAGCTTTAATCACGCTTTCAATTAGATTATTTGATCAGCATTCTCAGTCGTGTACTCCCCACATTCCATAAAGTAATACATCATCATTTTTTTTCCTTCCTTTTTCCTCTTTGAATCTCTTTTCCCTTCTGGAAGTTATCATTTCTTGTTTACCAATTAAACTAATAACCATAATTACAAAAATTCCTTGCCTGGGGTTTGAATCCAGCAAATCCCAGCTATATTTTATACAGTGTTTTCTTCAAGAGTGTGATTTTTGGGTCATCCTGCTTCTACTTTTAAGCTGGGATCCATTTCCCTACATTTAATGCATGAATAACCATGTATGGCACACAAGAATACCTAAAAATAATGCAAGAACAGACATCTCACCTTTGTGTTTCTCTACAGTGTACATATTGCTGATGGTATGAGACAGAGTTTAAACAACAAACAAACAGATCTCAAATGGGAGTTCAGAAGATTCTCGAGAGAAGTGTTGGGTACGGTGGGGGAGGAATTGTTGAGAAGCCAGATCGACAAGCCAAAAACTCCCCATTTAATTCAAAACCCACAGTCCACAAATAACATACACGATTGATCTCATGTGTAAACTCTCAAAGCTAGACCCTATAGGCACTTGTTTTTCACACAACTAAATTCTACAGGCATCTGGTCTTCTCCTTTGTTTCCAAAACTAAGTCTGATCCCATGCTGCTATTACAAACCCATTGTTTCAGCAGCATACCCAACAATAGGAATCTTCTGACTCAAACTCATAAATCGAAATAACAGAAACATTCTCACTTCACTATAATTAACGGCAAAAAGTGAAGAAGATAATGCACTAACTAACCGGTATTCCGCCGATTCATGACAATAAACTGAAACCGAGGCTGCGCATTCCTGTCAAATAACACCTCACAATCATCAAGAGCTTGCAACTGACCAAATAAATTCACAATTAACCAAACGCATAATAAACAAAGTTTTTTTAATTTTTTTTTTTTTTTAACGTTTAAAGCAAAGGGCACAACTTTTGGCATGTGGAATCTGACCTCTTAACGACGAAAAGAGATCCTTCCACGTCCTTGCGACTCTGCCGCGGAAAGCCCACATACCAAAAAAGAAAAAAAAAACCAGAAAAAAGATCAATATCTACCTCACTCACAGAGAGAGAGAGAGAGAGAGGAGGAAAGGGAGTAATGTAATGTAATACCCATTGGCTGAGGTCGACGTTGAACTCGTAGAAGGTGACATGAGCGGCAGTGATGAGAATTTCCTCGACGAAAGGATCGATTCGTTGAAGAACCGTTAAATTAAGGACCTTTGTGCTCTGCTGGTCCAGATTCGGCATTATTTTCCCGTTTTGCGTCATTCTTCTTCTCGCTGCCCTCTTTATATATATATATATATATATATACAAATCAATCGAATTAACCGAATGTTAAGGGTTGGCGCGGTCCGGGGAGCCGGGGGGCCCAGCTTCCCAGTTTCAATTTCTCGAACTACCAAACCCTAGATTTTAGGGAGGGGGAGGGCGGTTGGGTTCGCGGGGTGACTCTGCTCGAATCAAATAAATACGCTTTTGCTGCTGCTGCCGCTGCTGATGATGATGATCATCATCATGATAATGGCGGATGGGACTGGTGGCTATGGACGATGATGATGGTGTTGACAACTTAAATGGGCGCACCACACCCAACCACTGAACCGCCACAAAACACACACACACGTGCGCACGCACGCACGCACTCTCCCCCCCCCGGGGAAATGTTGGGTTTTTTTTTTTTTTTTTTTGTGTTTTTTGGGCTCTACCAAACTGACTCGAAATTACGCTCTTTTATGTTCCATTTTTTTCTATATCCTAACAAATATGTGTGTTATTTTTCTCATGCGCTTAGCTTATATTACTATAATTATCGATTATATTTTTTAATTATAATTATACGCTAAATTTTTACAAATATATAACTATTAGTCAAAATGGTATTTCTATTTTCTTATTCCCTTTTACTTTTATTTTTCCGTAATATTTATACCTTACCCGGCATTTGGCGATTAATCGATATATATATATATATATATATATATATATATATATATATTTTGGTTGTTATTATTATTATTATTATTTTCCCGTTAACCCCCATGTTCTAAGATTCAGAGCCTAAAGAGGAGACTCCTAAAATGGATGTCTAAACTTTCAATATTTACCTTCGAGGCCTAACAAATCATCCAAGTCTCGACCTGGCTTAAGGGTGACCATACTCATTATTATTATTATTATTATTATTATTATTACGTCAACCCCTTTGGTAGGAAAGGAAAACGTGCAAATATCACCGTGGCCTCGGCCACAACTAGAAGAGCATCCACAAGTTGACGTGTAGTGGAGGAAACCCATCCGACCAAAAGCATAGGATAATACCATCAATCCAAAGCAATAATCTGCTCTCAACCATAAACTAGCACATCCGTCTTATTACTAGATCTTTGATTCCAGCAACACATGGAAACGTTCAGGCAGGCATCTGGTGAATTGGACCAGACCCTTTTTCTTGTTTCAAACCGGAAGTTACAATGCAGCATCGGGGTGCCCGTTAAATCTCAGGGCCATTTCTCAATCCCTACCAGTATACCAATGACTAAAAGCTTATTCAGTTGCCTTGCCTTTGCGTCTGCTGCTATTCCCAGTTTCCAAGAGGTAACAGACCATTGAATCGACGTCATCACCGAATATCCCGTATGCCTCAATCACCTGCAGATAGCTGAATCCCATTGAGAGCACCATTTGCATGCTACTGCTGAGGACGCTGTCCTGCAAACCATGTTCTCTTGCGCCTCCGAGCTTGGTCTCACTACCCGACGATCCTGTTTCCAATATCCATAGCAAGGTCAGAAACCACCAGTATACAACAGCAAATCCAGACCTAAACAGGTTAAAAATAATGGGACATTTCTCCCATGGCTAACACACTTAAAAAAGACACCATAGATGAGAGCATAAGCCAAAGTGGACCGTAAAAGCCAGAGACTCATCCCATACTCGGTTGATCAGAACAGTTTCACAACCTTTAGATTCAATTAACTTAGTGGAACAATATCCCATTAATGAAAGCTAGGGGTGCTTAGCTTACTAGCTCCAGAGGACGATGGTTCGGCACCCGAAGTATAAGATTCTTTATGACCAAGCTGCTGCTTGAACTTGTCATTGGCCAGATACTCTGCTCGAGAAGCTTCCATCACCATACGTTCAATCTCCTTCTCAGTAAGCTCGAGATCAGAGTAAAACCGTCCCTCAGCCAGAAGTGCCTGTCAATGTACAGTGGATTGGAGAATACATTATGTTAGCAACCAAGTAAAGTCAGCCAAACATAGAAAACAATGCAGATGCTATTAGATACTTGCATTATCTATCTGCTGATCTTGTTGAGCTTTCATGGCAGCTTTGACCTGATACTTGTCCACATTTCTCTGCAAAAGAAACAAAATTGTTGCAAGCATCAGGAAAGTTTATTCTTCTTCACAAATCCACCAAGAAAAGCTTTCAGTTATCTTGAAAATTTTCCAACCAAATGAAGAACTCACTTCAGATTAAAAGCGCAAAAGGAAAGAGTAACCATACCCAAAGTAACATGGAACATAAAATCCTGAAAATGGACCATTTCTACAAGACTCAATTTGCAGGCAGACCATTACCATAAAGATCAATTATCAACTCAAGAAGTAAATCTAAGAATGCCATTCAAGCCTTGCAATACAACCACCAAAATGATTCTTGTCACAGCAAGAAAGCAAGGGGACTCACCCCTTGAAGACAGCTGAAACCAAGTCCTGCTCCAATTGTCAGTCGACGAGGATCAACAAGAGAGTTATAATGATTTCCATGATGGTAACTTAGCCGTATGGGTGGCATGTCAGTATTATAGCTCTCATGAAATATGTTGATGGGTTCTGCATCATTAACTTCTGTCAGAAAGACGTGTGGCAAATAATAGTGCAAACTTGATAACAAAAAGCCATCAATTCATCTCTGGCAGGACAAACCTGTGCCGTAGGAATAGATGTGGATTGGTCGATTATACATTTCAGAGAATGCCTGGATTTCCACATTGTTACCATAAACCTGCGATCCAAGATGAAAATTTAAATGCATATTATCATAGATGGGTTGAGTCACATAAAGGTTACTCCATTTAAAGGGTGAGTCTTGATATAATGGTTGGTTACTTCATTGTGACTTGAAGGTCACATGTTTGAGTCACGAAAACCCCTTCTTTATAAAAACAAAGGTAAGACTATGTACATTTGACCCTTCACCAAGCCTTACATTATGAAAGCCTTGTGTATTGAGAGATAATTTTCTTTTTTCATTATATTAGCTATCCAAGCCAGGAAAGCCAAAGCAAAACAACGGGACCTCAAATGTGCCAGGCTAGACATTAATGAAATGGCACCAAACACCCACACATGAGAGAGAGTGGGAGAGAGAGAGAGAGGGTTGGGGGATTGTTCAGAGAAATTAGAGCAGGATGAAAAAAGAAGACATCCTGGTCTGGTTAATGCTTTATCAATTCTCTATTTTCTTCTTTTACAGCAAGATTTAAAACTACCATCCCTAGAGGCCTAAGAAATAAAGCTGTGCAACAATCAATTAACCATATGGTTCAATTCAATTCAATGCAACGGCGGGCCTTCTTCAAGAGCAGTTAGACAAAAGAAAAGGCTTTAAAAATTAAAAATAAGACATGAAGGAAGAAATATTCCACTTTCAGTATACCATATAATGTACCGGATATTGAAATCAGAAAAGTGTTACAGTATTCAAACCTTGTCTCTTCTCTTCCTCCTACAGTAAGATGTAAATCCTTCCGTTATGAATTGAGAGAAGTGATCCCTTTCTTGTTCCTGAATTAACATGCACATATGAGATTTTCTTACACCTTATCATCAACCTAGCCATTCACACAAAATTTTCTGGGAGGTTTTACTTTGGGGGAGTATGGAATATTAAAAAAAAAAACAAAACCTAGTCCTACAATAATATTGCTATTCACACAGTGGACAACAAAAGTAAATATATAGCAATCAAACTCAATGTATTGCATATCCATCTATCCTTTAGTCATCAATAACCCCCAAAAAAAAGGTAGAAAAAAACTGCTAGGCCCTGTTATAACTCTGTAAATGAGAATCTCTGCATGCCACAGCTTCTATATCAACAACCATTAGCTCAACAAAAATGTGGAAATGGGGAGATATGAAGCACATTATTTTTGACCAACTATTTGCACTTCAAAGGATCAGATTTGGTTGACAGAAGATGTTATCTGCACATTAGCAATAGAAGTCTTGCATTCCAAGCAAGAGATGACAATGCATGTGTGTGTGTGTGTGTGTGTGTGTGTGTGTGAGAGAGAGAGAGAGAGAGAGAGAGAGAGAGAGCATGCTTTACACATCAATCATCAAAACAAGGTGACCTAAATTTCTATTATAAGCCTCAAACAGTCAAACTGTGCCATAACCTGCAGACTACAATCATACATTCAAGATGTCAAAGACTAGGGCAACTAGCATGGTTATGGCAAGCTTTACATGGTCATCATCTGATACAATGGGAAAAAAGTTCAAAGGTGCACATGCAAGCCAAACTAGAAATGCAAAAAGCAAGGACAGACAGCACATAAGCCACAACTCATTTCACAATGGGTCTGTCACTTCCTGACTTTTACCAATACAATAATTTGACAAGTTTTCTTATGCCTTAGAAGTCCTCCTCCACTGCTACCAAAAAACTCCAATGAATATGAATAGTTTCAGAAGGTCTCTTATCCCACATTTCAATCTGGGAAAGAAAGAGAGTCTCTCCCCTCCAAACTACTTTACGTTACTTATTCATTGCAAGACAGGCATGTACTTCCAAATTCTACGCACTAACTTTAATGTTCGAAAGCGTATTTAGGTCAAAGGATCATAGAACATAGTGGAAGATACCAGTCAATGAATTAGTAACCCATTAGTTTCCAATGATGGACAAGTTAACACCTCTGATTTAAAATAATTGATAAAGGGCAAGATAGAAACCATAGCCAGTAAATTACATATATTTACCATACTTGAGTTGATTGCACTTACATGCAAGATCCACAGTCCTTATCATTCTCATCAAGGAAGTATTTTGGAAGTCTAGTACAGTCGTGTTTATGAAAGATTGATAGCAAAAGATAATAGAAAGGATAATTACAGTATTTGCTTCTCTTTTAGGTTTAAAGAAAAAAACATTCAGAGTCTCCATCTTACCAAAACAATTTTTCAATTAATAAACATCCCAAAACAGTAACATCATGCAATAATTTTCCTATACCTTCACTCAAGGCAACTATAAGCACTCCACAGAATCATACACTTTTTTTCTTTTTCCATTTAGTTGATTTGGAATGCTTTTCCCACCAGTCTCTTGCAATTTTATAGAGCACATCAGGAAATTGTTTAACCAGCTATGCAATTCTCATTTGATAAAATACAAAAGAAAGAAATAAACATCAGGTTTCTTCCATGATACCACAAACTTAAATAACATAGTCTGGAGAGTACAAAAATAGTAGTTAAAAACTTACCATGTAATTTATGCACAATTGTCTGGCCAAATCATACAGCTCAGAATCCCCATACACTTGATCTGCCACAGCACGGAAGAGACAATTGCCATCCTCTAGCATTCTTTTCACTTCTAACCCTTTAGACCGCATCATGTCAATCTCAAATTGCTGTTCTCTTTCCTGAAATAGATGTAAGTTGTCACGTTATAAATAGAGCAATTGTTATGAACCCCAAACTACTAGATCACATCATTAATTGAGATCCCAACTTTCAGAAACATAGCAGCTATAAGGCTAAATGTTCAAAGAAATCCAGTATATCAGCAACAAATATACAGTTGGCATAGATGAATGGCCTTCTTTTTCCAAGACATATTGATCACTGAGGGACAAAATAAGACTTCTACAATATACCAGACTCAAAGGAAAAGCTGGCATGCATGCAAGCCAATGGTATTTCTTGGACTGGCAGTGTCCAGACCATAACTCTCAGTCTCTCACCACAACCAGGTTCATTGTTTGCTATGTGATTGCTGACTTATCAAGCTAGATAAGACTTACTCTACAATGCAACGACTTTTCCCATTTCAAACATCTAATCGGTTCCTGTTATTGAGAAACTTCATACATGTTTGGTAGCAGAAACTTACTGTGTCATCATAGGAGGAAACATAGCAAGGGTTCTGCTCATCTGCACTATTATAGCCCTCACTTTCACCGTGAGACCTAGGGGAAGATGGACGTGATCCAGATGGAGATGTTCTTGTAGAAACAATAGGCCAAGCAACTGCTCTTCTAGATGCTCCAACTCGCCCAGAATTTGAAGCTCCTGAAACAGATCTCCTTGGGTTTGAGTTTGCTGAAATTTTTGGCGGTGGCACCGGTGGTGGTGGGGGTTGTGGACTTCCACCACCAACCTCAGGAGATTTGCCACTTGAATTTTTACTCTCAGCAGAAGCCCTCTCCAATATCCTCAAGCTGCCAAACCCTTTTGCCGATTCTCCTGAACCTCCAATCTCACCATTCGCCAGTTTGTCATTATCACCAATCTCATCACCTGAATTCTCAATCCGGTCCCCACGTGCGTTTTCTGTCAGAAGGTCATCACTTTTGGCAGCTTTGCTCTCAGTAGTGCCACAACAATCCAAGAACTCATCAGAAACAATCTGTTCCTGCACCTCTTCACTTGATTCTTCATCTTTCAGAGCTGAAAGAACCTGAGAAGTAGCAGTAACCTGTCCCTCCGGCCGGCTAGCAGCAGAGGATGATCCTGCACGGCTCTGGTTCGAAGAAGAACCACTGCCTCGCTGGACTAAAATCCGAGTCATTGGTTCCTGTGTTTCCTATCCTTACTGACCAAAATCTGATTTCCAATTCTCCTCCACAAATGACCCAAATTTAGAGACAAAAAAAGAACCTAGTGATCATGGGTTTATCGCGTGTTCTTGCCTTGGGCGCAGCAACACCAATGCCTTGGCTGAAGGATTTCTTCCAGCCCAATGCGTCCAGCTCGTCGTGGTGGCAGTGAAAGGATCTCTGCATTCCCCTAACAATTCTCATGAGAGCCCAGACCTTCAACTGTTAAACAATAATAACCTTCTCTAAGTAGTCGAATTTTACCCGGAAAAGGATTATCCCAAAGTCCACGTTCACAAGGTCAAGCTGCAATGAACAAAACCCATTCGCACACACAAATCAACAAATAAAGATCACAACTTTCCTCATTAAAACACAATACAAAAGCAATGCACAAATTTTTCAAACGACAATAAAACTTGTATTCCAAGAGAAAACGCAAGAAAACAAAAGCAAATCAGTACACATGCGCACAAACAGACCCACATCCCAAAACCTAAACTTCGATCAAAAGAGAGCTTATGCCACTGATTTAATCTAATTAATTCTTCCTAGTGAGGAAAAATAAGGGAATAAAAATCCAAAATCCAGAACAAAAATCCACCCCCATTAAAAAAAAAAAAAAAAACAAAGGCAGTTACTTTAATAAACAACACTTATAAACAAAAGTTCACTCAAATTCGGTAACTCTACGTTATTTCCTTAACTACAATAGGAGACAACGAAACAAAAAAATCCGAGACAAAATTTCAGATATTTTCCTCACAGTTTTATACCCCTCCTTCTTCTTCTTTTTTTTTTCTTTGCAATATTCCACCATTTTCTCAGCAACCAAACAAAGACCCAAGAAAGATCAAAGAGGACCCATATTCCCAAAAACCCTAGAGTTGACTCAGAACGAGTTGCAACAAAGACTCACCTTAGAAAGACACAGAGAGAGAGAGAGAAAGAGATTATTTGAGATCTGAGCCCGAGGAAAACAAGAAAGATTGGTTCTTTATAGCTTTTTTTTCATTTTTTTTTACGGAAGAAAAAAGGAGGACCTAAAAGGAAAAACGAACAAAACGACAATAAAGCAGATAACTTGGTGGTGAAGGAGAGTGCTTTTTGGCCCAACAGAGAGAGAGAGAGAGAGAGAAAGAGAGAGAGAGAGAGAGGACAAAAATGAAAAAATAAGAAAAGAAGGGCCTGCTGCTTTCGGTGCTCAGAGAGAGAAAGCATTGAGAGAGAGAGAGAGCGCTATACGGGAGGCTAGTAAATTTAACGGTGGCGGGTGGGGTGTGAGACTGCAGAGAGTCGGCCAGATGATGTGGATGACACGTGGCAACTCCAGAAGCATGTTCCGCACGTGTTGTCTGCACGTGTTAATCTGTTTGCTTGTCAGAGAAAACCCCACTTTCCCGAACCCCCCCTGCCCTCGGGACTGACTGCTCCAGTACAGTCAAGTCAGCTGCAACTGGACGTTGATTTTACATTATTATCCTTCACTTTTTAACTCTTGGAGTAAAATAATGTGTTATTCTCGAAATTTATACAATTTTTAATTTAAGCATTTTATAGGAAATGATAATAAAAGTAATATTTTGAAAAATTTTAGAATAATTTTATTTTTATATCTCTTACATTGAAATTTAAATATAAATAAAAAATTAATAATCATATCCGATACCTTTTATTTATATATATACATTGTAACTAAGATATAATTAAATAAAATTTTGTTGTGATAGGTTTGTACATTATATAATTTATTTAAAATTATTTATAAATATTATAAATATATTAATATTATGTGCTTCTTTGTTAACTATAAATATTTTTATTAAATATAAATGCATCAAAGGCTGATTTTGACATTTTCATTCTGTCTTCTCAATATGTCTTTTCTTTTTTTTTTTTTCGGTGATCTGTAAATAAAGAAAACTCTGGACAATAAAGTTATAATATAACATTTTTATTTGTATGCCAAAAATGGTATTGTCAATTTTTTTAATGTATTAAGATTAATTGATATATCTTTTCAGCAATTTTAAATTATTACATGCTGCGAGTAGTCTTACTCTTTTTATTTCAAACAAGTTATAAGACAAAAAAATAATATAAAACATTCAATAAAATTTTTAGATAAGATAGAAGTAGTAGAAAAAATAGGGGAGTAAAATTTATAATTGCCCTAGACTTAACAATGTGTTTGGCTTGTTAGAAAATGGTAAGAAGAAAAAGAAAAATGAAAGAAATGATATGTTAAAAAGAATATTCCTTTGATTTAGGAGGAGTAGAAAAGAAAATAATAAATATATATATATATATATATATATATATATATATATATATATATATATTTATTTATTTTTATAAAAGTAGAATTCATATAAGACCTACCAAAAAGGTTTTTTTTTAATTTATCAAGTTGGTGAAAAGCTAAAAAATAAACACAAATAATAAATTTAAACAAAAAATTATGAAATTGTCCTCAAACTTCGTCAATCTATTATTATTATTGTAATTTTTAACACGTAAAGATAAATATGATTTCGTAAATATAATTTTTTATTATTATCTTACAATATAATTAAATATAATATACATATATATATATATATTTAACATATATCTAACTTATATAAATAACTAATAAAAAATTATATATTTTTTTTACCTTCATTTTTTTTTTTTTGTCACAACTTTCTTTCATGCAATTTTGTTTTTTGAAATATCTGAATTCAAATCCAAAAACAAAGTATACGAATATTGCGCTTATTAGTCTTTTCTGTCTCCAGATTTGGTGTTGGTGGGGGGGGGGGCGCTATTCATTTTAGATCCCAAACACTTTATTGAGTTCTAGCACAGTTAAAACAAGCATACATGCGGATTTGTTTTCAGTTAACCGTATGCACTCGATGAGAAGTATACACACCATTTTTCTGTCAATCATATACACAAAACCAGAAGTACACAACAGCCCAATTACAGCACACGGCTGCCTGCAACTTATAGGCATGTTCGTTCCCACAGGCACGTCAATGCAACCCCACACACGTTTCACACATTTTTGTTTTGCCATTCCTCCGTTGAAGTATAAAAGCAGGAAGCTGAGACGAGCAGCTTCGAGAATTGAAAGAGTAGAGAGCATGTGATAAAGCTCCTCATCAGCTCCTTTTAAGAGCGACAGCAGACAGTATTATGAGAACAAGGAACATGAGCGAAGCTACGAAGGAAGCCACCACAGCAGAGCTGGCCTGCTGGCAGAAGTCGGTGAACTGTTGACAAATTGCAAACCAATTTGCACTTGAGTTTCCGTTATGGGCCAAGTACAAGGTGGCAGCAGCAGCAGAAGCAGCTGCTATCATGAAAGCCATTGTAATCTGCAGTATGCAAGCAATTACATGCGCCGATGGCTACTTCAGCATTGTTTCCGAAAAAGCAAAAGGTATATATACGCTGATCATAACTTGATATATACACTGAATCGAACTGACCGTATCAAATATGACGAGAAGCAGCCTCGGCCCTGTGAATTGAGGCCGCATGATGCAGATTATAGAGAATGGCAGGGAAAGGACAAGATATCCACTAACAATCGCATTTGCGATCACGAAGAACCTGCCTCATACATAGACGTATTAATTATATATATATATATATAATTTTATTTTTACAGGTCTAAATTTAAAAAATATTAAATATATGTAATTTTATTTTTTATTTTTATACAAAGATTTCTTATACTATTTGAACCATCCAGTCAACTTTGAGTTCAAGAATTATTAAGCAAGTTTATTTTCTCTAAATCACGTAACAAAATGCTCGGGATAATAAAAAAAAAAAAAATTGGTGAAAATTTCAGATCAAACACTTAGCTTTATGCGGATGTAAAATGTACGGAAGCATGCACAGTGCTTACATTAAAGTTGGAAGATCGTTGTACTCGGCATGGAACTGGAAAAACTGAGTGAAGAAGGGAAGAGTCTGTTCATTAGTCCCCATGAGAGAAGTGGCAGCAAAACCAGCCGTAATGGCACTCAGCCTTAGAACGAAGTCGAAAATGGCTAAGCCTTTTCCCCATCCTCCTCGCTGGTTTGCTTTTGTAGCCACGTTAATGACGGGTGCAGCAGCATCTCTAGCGACACCTTTTCCTTTAGCATCAGACCTTGGTTCTTGAATGCTGATTGCTGTTGCTTCGCCGCGCTTCTCTGACTCCATATAGTAGAAATATGCAATTCAGCAGCCGTATAGGCTTTGATACGAGAAAGGCTTTCCGGAGCTAGAAAAGAACAAAACCAAGAACTTGGTCTGAGATGTAATCAACAAGAGTGATTTATAGGCCTCGCACTTCATGGGTTAGTTCGATTTCTTACATGAGAATTTGGGTGAGTGTTTGTATAACGCAAGCGTGGAGTGGTTGCCCAGAGCTCACTTGCTCCACTTCCGGACACTTCCAGACATGGCAATGTGTGCCCGACACTCAATTTGAGTGACTGCTATCTTTACGTGCTAACTAGCAAGTATTGGCGGCGACAACCTAAGAAGTTGCTGTATTGATTTTGACAATTTCATTTGGCAGATATTGAGCAGACGCTGCTTTGCTGACCACGATTCGGTTTGTTTCGATTGGACGGCAAAGTTAAATTGCGATCGAGTCATTGCCAGATAATTCAGTTTCAGTACCAATTCTTGGCCGGTTCCGGTATAAGGTTTCGATTTTTTTTTTTAAAAAAAAAAAATCATTTTAGAATTTTCATGGAAAAATGTTAACGTGGATGCTATTTAATGCTATGATTTCATAAAATTTATAATAATCAAAGATACGAAGGTAAGCAAAATTTTAAATAGATAAGTTGCTTGAACTACATTTTCACCTAATTAAAACCGAAAAAGACAAACCCATTTGTTAGATTGTTTTTATTTATTATTATTTTTTTAATTTTGGGAAATGACCGTTCCAGTTTGATTATCGTTTGGTTTTTATGGCCAGGTAGGGCTCCAATTCATTTTCAGAGAAGTGATTCGTAGTCGAATTGTCTCCTCCCCTGGTTTCTATTCTCGATCTAGGTCCTGGTCGGTCCGATTCCAACTGGTCTAATTCTATGAAGCACCAACAGTTCTAAAATAATGTATGTCCATTTTAGACGCATGTCACCTAAGATAGTTGAACACACTAAACTACTCATGATACAAAGATCAAAATAAAAAAAATTCGGATATGAATATATCGAATTCATGTCAAACGCTGATAAAATTAATTTCGAGATCTTTAAGAATCATACGGGTAATATATTTTTCCCGTGCACATATTAATAAGCAATTAAAAGTCAAGAAATAATAATAAATTTAATTTACAAAAATAACTGTCATTTTTTGATTTTTGACGAATCTACCATCACCGTTAAAGAGCATATATGTTCCATAAATTTCTATTTTTAACAAAAATAACCCACGGTAAAACTTGCATGACAGAGTCAGTTAGTCGAGACGATGTAGTGTATCGACATGAACAATTTAATTCCCATGGGCATGAACCTTATGCCTTCAACGACACTGGTCTGGAAACCGAGACACTCCCCAAACTGTTAACCTCTCAGAAGATTTGAAAAAAGAATGCCTGCCACTCAGCTTATTTTACACGCCGCGCAACCCAATCTAAGCCCTTAAGTGTACACATACCATTCGTCCCAACCCCACTAAGGGGAAGTGAATAGACTGGAATTTTGTGTATGCTCTATTGGCATTCCTATACGTCTGCCATTGAAAGACCTATAATTTCTTTTTTTTTCCTCACTTTTCAGACACAGCACAAGGATATTCTTACACCAACTATAAACAGTTCTACGGCCGCAGTATCAATCCACGTTCAGCGAGTGCTTCATGAAGCCGGCGAGCAACTTCTGCGGTGTCATTAAGAGGAGGGTAGCTCCAGCTTTCGGAGATCTGCCAGACAAATGTAACATTCACAGAGATCAATAAAGAAACTTCACCAATATATCCGGCTATGAAGTTAAGTGAAGGCTAGGAGATCAAGTCTTCATTCCACATTTCCCCCAAAGAAACAACGAAGAAAAGGGATTGAGAGGATATACTAGAGGGAGATTGAGCACAATTAACGCCAGAGTGATACATTTAGAAATCCAAATATTCTCCAAAATCAAGATCCTCTAGGATGCTAACAACTTTGATGTAGCACAAAACAGAGCCCTTGAGTGATAAGGGATCAAGCTACGGCAGTGCAGAGAAAGAATGGACAAGGTGCACTAGTTCTCACATTGGCTGTTTTCTTTTAGAAATAAAAATTTCCGACTATACTTGTATGTGGATGCTGTATCAGGCACGTACAAAAATGTTTGTACATATCAACAGGCAGATCATAGGAATGTCGTTAAATGTAATGTATTTTCTCGCAAATATCTGAACTAACCCACAGGTAGCCCCTTCTAAGATTGTCTCACATAAGTTTCGATATAGCAGATTCAAAATGCTTTACTAATTCCTCACAAATCAACAACTCTTAAAAGGAATATTACAGAATAGAAATAAGTAGTAATCATTATGATCTTTTGGACTTCTATATATATATGTATGTATTTATGTATGTATGCAAATCTTTTTGACCATTTTTCTGCAGGCTCAGAGCAAGTATATAGACTCAGAGCAACAAATTGAAATGTGAGAGGACTGACTCTCCAAGGATTTGAGGCAACTGAAATAACCACGCTTCTAAAGATAGGACAGATCTATAACCCCTCCAGTCTAAGACGTTTTACATCCACATTAAATTTATCACATGGTTAAATAATAGAGTATATGCTTGCAAAATCTAATTTACCACAAAAAGAGTGTAAAAGAGCAGTGAAATATTTACTTACATCCTCAGAACCTGTAAATGGCCGAACAACACCTCGCTCCCTCAAAGATTTATGGAAGTCAGACAGCTTCCATTTACAACGATCAGATCCCATAACATAGACAGGTTTCCTGCAATAATTATTTTTAACCCCTTTTCAGAATTCACTACAAAAATTTTGCTACCTCAGAATCTACAATCAGCTCTATATAATCAGATGATGGATGAAAAACTTTTAGGCATACCCGGTGCTGCAAGCCTCACTTATCATACTGACTGAATCTGCTGTAATGACAAATGCATCTGCCCAGGCTAACTGTCCCATGTAGGGGTTTGGCTCTGAAGATTAATATTTTAATGTTTAAAATTGTAGAGAGGTGTCATGATTCAATTAAACTCATTTATGAAGTTCGACCAAAAAGGAAAAAATTCTGGTACCTTGACCATCCCAGATGTAAACTTTTGGATTATCTGCAAGTTCCTTGATTAAAACGCGTGAAACCTGTAGGTTGAAAATCAAAACAAGGAAAAATGAAAAAAAAAAAAAAAGGTAATTACCACTGGGTACTTTATATGAGTTCCTACATAAGACCAAAGTACCTTTTCTGGAGTCCTATTTGAGAAAGATATTCTGACACTCCCACAGCTCGCAAGCACACTCAGAAGATATGTAGTTAATTGCTTGGCAAGGTCTCCCCCATAACGACAGCATCCTATTGGACAAGACATGATATAAGCAGATGCTATGCACTAGGAGCAAGACAAACAGGAAGAACATAGAAAGATACCTCAAGTTCTGTTCAAAATATTATCAACCATCGGAAAAAAAAAAAAAAAAAGCAAAGAAGAAGAAAAGTATTGGAGACATAACTTCGCTTCTGGTTCACAGTTTCACAAAAATTCTACCTGTCACAATGCTTCATTCAAGCTTTCAACTAATCTCCTATTGTGATTAATGCGTGAGAGATTATAAAGATTAGAAAATGATGATACTTTTTTGCCAGTTCATTGCTGGCCAACAGAGCTGGTGGTGCTTATTTCAACACACACAAGATAGTTTCTTGCAATTCCAACAACTGCCAAAAACTTGTTTTCCATGAAATTCTTAACTGGTTTTTTTGGCAATAACCAATTTGGCTGACCTAGCAGCAGACAATGAAAAAAAATTTGTGCAAAATTGTAACATTTTTCTTTCAAATAAAATTGCCACAGAAATGAAACCAACTTAGAATTTCCTGAACAGCACCAGAAATGCACAACTATTTTTTCCCCATCTTCATCTTGCAAAATTTTCTGCTTTGACGCAACACCAGTAAAAGCCAGTGATTGAAAGTAAAAATATAAGCAAAGAAAAAAAATACACAACAATGACATAAGGGAAACACCAAGAATTTTATGTAGTTTGATATTTATGAAATGTTCACGGGTGAAGATGATAAGAGGAAATTCCACTTTGGGAAAACATGGGGGTTACATTGAGATTTTCTGCAAATTTCTTGCACACCAAAGCCAAAATACGCCCAAAGAAATTCTCTATTATGGGTTCCCACCTACTTCCTACATGTCCCTCTCATCTTTCTCTCTTGTTCACGTTGGTCTCCTGTTCACGGTGGACATCATGACCAGGCTTGTAAATAAAATGGCATCCCAGTGCACGAGGCACCCACACTGTGAGATACAGGGAAAGGTCAAATGTATGCAACCTTACTCCCCGTTTTTACAGGGTAATGTTTCTGCAATTTGAACCTGGAATCTCTAGGTCCTTCCTACATGTCCCCCTCATCTTTCTCTCTTGTTCACGGTGGTCTCTTGCTCATGGTGGACATCATGACCAGGCTTGTTAAAAAAATGGCATCCCAGTGCATGAGACACCCATATTGTGAAATCTACAAAAGGGTCAAATGTATGCAATGTTACCCTATGTTGTTACATAGTGTTCTGCAATTTGAACGTGTAATCTCTAGGTCATATGACTTAAGTAGCCACCAATAAAAGCAAAGTTCTTTGAGAAGCTTTCATTTAGCCCATGGTAGAATAAGGTGTGTGCAAGTCCATGGTAAGCTTGTGTAACTCAATAATGCAAGACACCTTTGTGGCAATTTCTGACCCAAAATAACAACATGAATTTTTTTACCCTATGGAAAAGAAGTAATTTTGGCATTCACATAGTGCAATCTTATGATGAACAAAATAAAGTGCAACTACTAGGTCACAATGTTATACTGAAATCATAGTTACCATGAACTATTTTCTTAAGACTCCCAAATCTCATTGCCTCCCATTCTCCCCACCCGCAAAAAAGGAATGACATCTTCCTATTTCCCTTATCAATCCAAAGACCAAAACACTACAACATCTTAGTTCGTGGACTTAATCCTGGTTTTCATTGCCATTTGATCCTCAAATATGTGTTTTTTTTTTTTGACATTGCAAAGAACAACAGATCATTTAGTGCCACATTTTTATACATCAAAAGAAATATCCAGCCTGTTTTCTTAAGGTCCTTTTAGAGCTCCTACACCTCATGCCGAAGGAATATGAATCAAAGCATGTCAATGGAGTGAAATAAACCATAGTACTCGACTGGAGTATTTGTGGGGTTCCTAAATGCAAATTAGCCTGTTTAGACCCAAGTTGCTTCTTGGGTTTCAACCCTACAAACTAGATATAAAATAAAAGTGAGTCTTCACAAGGACCCCTTCCCATTGTAACCAAGTCAAAAAGGCGAAAATCATAACCCATGATTTAATGGATAAAGAACAGTCTAACATCCTTATTCTAAAATCTTCTACTTTCCTTTTTTGATCCAAATAAAATGAGATTGGATATATTATGCATCATGCATCTGGGAATACAATCCCATCCCAGGAAAATCCTGATGGCAATGAGAAACAATGACAGTAATATAAGCATAAAATTCAAAAGGTAAATTTGAATGAGACAAATTTAGCAAGAAAACCCCAGAGAAGGAAGTTGCCAAAAAGTGGGGTAAGAGTACGCAAACAGAAGTAAATATGGATAATGTAGGAGATAACCCTTTAAGTTACATAACACATGAGAAGTTCAAAGTATTATGGGCAAGGCAATTACTTGTAGGGCCTCCAATGTTAACAACCAGTATAGGCTTGGGAAGAGGTGCAAACTCATCATGCCATGCACTAGCTGCACTACGAAGTGCAGCAAAATCAATTTGATGCAAAGATCCCAAAGTAAGAACCTGAATTGAAAAGTACACAGCATAAACTAAAAGTTCCAATCTCTGACCAACACTAATGTACAAACAAAGGAGGTAAAAGTTTCAGGAAAACAGCAAAGCAATGAACATATAGCCTATAATGCATACCACATGCCTGTCAGGAGGTTCACGTGGAGTTATCCATCTCCGAAGAAACCGAGGAACCTGCTCTTGTGCTTTAAGAGTCAAGGGATAATAATCATGATGAGGAGTGATCACCATGTCAAACCTATTCAGATTAGACCTTGGATGTTGTATCTGCAAAATCCAAGTGAAAAGAAAAGCAAGATAAAGAATTTAGATTTTGGATAGGAAAGGCGACCAACAATGGTACAACAAAGATTTGTATGGAAAGTGCTTCAAGAACAGCTGGCATATAGACAATGGGCGCATCTAAGAAAACATAGATCTAATCATCAATTACAGGCATAGTATGTAGTTGAATATCATAAAGTCTGGTCACTTTTTCTGTGACATGGAGGAAACACTAGACAACTGGGACATGTCTTTGAAACATTGGATTAATTGGAAGAAAATATGTGAAAATGAAACAAAGCTGCTTATTAATGAAAGAAAAACCCCCTACCAAATGGCCATTGTGTTCTAGCAAAAAACCAATGCTTGCTAGAACATGTTGGAAAAATGAAGTGCTGTTATTTATACTATGGCAAGGTTTCACAGCAGCAGGAAGTAATTCAGCCATAAATCCAGAGGTTGAAATAACAGAAAAAGGGATTTCAAAAAATCCAGAGAAATGATGTAGCTCTGGCAGCACCAAATAAACGAGAAAGAACTTGAACCTCTGGCATCAGCCAGAAAAAATGTCAATACAGAGATTCTGTCACCGAACACAAGTGTACTCATATGACAATCAGCAAACTAGATGATACATATATGGCTTTAAAAACTTATTACTTGAGAAAAAGCACAATTTTTGCCTATGCTAAAACAAAACATGGAAGCTTGGGCTACCTGTAGCACTCTGCGAATTATGACAGTAGAGTGCAAATTTAATCACCATTTATTTAATTAAATGACTGCAGTTACATGTTTAGATCAATTGTAAAATGTAACATGTTATATGATTCAATGCAACTCAATACAAAGGAAAAGGCTCAACTACAAACCTGAACAACGAAAACCTTCTCAGAAGCTAATCTTTTTATAGAGCTTGAAATAGAAATGGTATCTCTACCAGATGCAACCACCAATAAAGGGCCATCCCTGGAAATATTCATGTTTCTATTTGCATAAGTAGGCAAACAAATATACTATACATCGGGTGATTAAAAAAAAGCAGCAGTGTAACAGCAAATGCAGGAACATAACATTGGCCCAAAAACAGAGACATCTAGAATGAACATTGACTGACAGACATCCCATCCCATCACATGGGTTTAAACAATAACCTATGGTAAAAACTCTAGTGAAGTCTAAAGGGGAATATATAAGCTACAAGCTTTGCTAGATTCATTTGGGTGGCAATGTCCAAGAAATTGTATAGGTGTACAATTCCAAAACGAGAACAGCATATTCCAGGCATCCAAGATCAATCAAAAGAAAAGTCTTCACATGTACTGCTTCCGATGCAGAAACCATAAAGTAATGGAGAATAGACTGACCTCTCAAAGCCTTGAAATATAGCAATCCCATTATAAAAACTAGAAAAGTCAAGCTAGTCTAGCACAGACATTAGTCAATTTTCATATCTGAACCATATTCAAGTCATTGAGCTGCATGTTCTCATTCCCTGTCATTGGACCCTAAATGAGTTAGATGTTTGAGCAGAGCATTCATATTGCTATTAAAAAGTAGGTACTTTAAATCTGCCCCATCACTAGATCCTGTGTTATACAGACTTATGGAAGGATCCAAGCAAGGAATGCGTTAAATGACCCCCCCCCCAAAAAAAAGAACTAGGGCGGCAGAGGATGGTGTTGTTCAGAAAGAGAGAGAGAGAGAGAGAAATTAAACCAAAGAAACACAAGTAATAAAAGCTCTGAAATATTCAGGGTTGGTTAACCAATTGTTCTCTTTGTCAATATTGAAACAACAGTTTCATATAAAATGGCAGCATTATTCTCTAAAACCACTCTTGATTCATTCATTTTTCCTCCTCGCAGTAAGTTTGCAATTCATAAGGTTCTGCACCAGGGTTCACTGACTTTCATGAATTTCTCATCTCCAATACCAAGTAAAAACAATTTAGAAGGCTTATCTCTCAAAAAAAAAAAAAAAAAAAAAGAAAGCAATGCAATTCAAAGCATGTCAAACCATCCAAATAAGCAGAGAAGAGAGAAAAGAGAGATACTTTTCATAGGCCTCCCGAGCCACGTTCACGATTTGTTTCACATCAGCTTCCAAAACCAAAGACAAACCTACACTAGCACCATTTTCGTAAGGTAAACCCACGGGCTTCTTCCCTCGTCCGGCAATCATTATCCGTGAGTAACTACATATCTGCCTAACAACACAATATACAAATTTGTGAAGATACACCGGGAGCCAGTGGAGCCACTCGTTTATTCCTCCTTTAGGCCTTGTAACCCTCTGCACATACATAAATTACAACTTCACAACAACACGAACACAGCACCAGCACACGCACACGGATATTCCCCAAATTGAAGCAAAGATATTGAACTGATTGTAAGCAATTATTCGATTGGAGTGGAGAAAACGAAACTTACATATAAGACATGCTTGTCGGAGAGGCCGAGAGCGCGAACCAAGCCGAGGCTCTGGTTCTCGGAAGCGGGAGAGCCGTTGCCGATGACGACTGCACGGCGGACAACGCCGTAAGCACCGCCTTCGAAGATCTCCGGGACGCCCGTGGTGGCGCCGGGCGGTTCCGGGAGCCTGATCGGCCTCATGTTAACTCCAATCCAGTCCGCCCAAGTTGGCCTGCCGAAGAGAAAAGAGAAAAATAAGAGAACTGGACTTCTCAAGTTTGACACAAAATAAAAATTAAAAAAGCTCGTTTCAGTTCTGACTTTTCCACTTATTGGGCCCCAAAGTGGTAGCGAGCCCACACGCTATTAAAGCCCAATTAGCAATCCTGAGCCGAAAAGTTGGGGTCTTAAAAGGTTGCTGGCAGGTGGGCTTTGCACACACAATCTTGGATTTTGTACAGTCTTCTCAGCTGACTTGTGGGGATGGCAGTGTGATTTTGAGGGAGGCGGCAGACGACGGAGTCATTGATGGGCGATGGATAGAAGGGCAAAGAGGAGGCGCAAGGGAGATGAGTTTAAGGGGTTTGCTGAGAATTTTCTTTTATTAAGTTTTTGTGGAGGATTTTGTCGAGTAGTTACGGGGAATGCGAATAATTGATGAGTTAACTTAAGAAATTCGTAATTCCCTTAGACGTGGGAATCCTACTCCCTGTTTTAAAGGAATTGGAATCCTTTTTATTAAAAACAAACGAGAGTGTGTGAAACAGAACGTTTGATTCTCGACCTTACATTTCCTCTCTCCCAAACAAGCAGCCAAATGAGTGTTAATAGGACTTTACATTGCATCAATATTTATGTTGTGATACTGCACATGCATACTGTGACGGTGACGGACGAGTGTATGAGACCTGTCTCTCACGTCGGATAAGAAGAAGGGAATCTTAGGGTATATAAATGTGGGTGCTATACACCTTAAAAGGTTACATTTTGTGGAGAGAATAATGACCCCGTGACAAGTGGTATCAAAGTCAACTCTGACTCTTATGCCGATATCTCCTACTAAGCGCTTCGTATAGAAGGAGTAGGCAAGAGGAGATTTCGATTCTCGACGAGAACATCGATAGATTCGGTGAGAGAAAGTGTGACGGACGCTTGAAGGAGAAGGAATAGGTAAGAGGAGGTCCCGATTCTTAACAAGGACGTCGATAGATTCGGTGAGGGAGTGTGTAACAGACGGGTGTATGAGACCTGTCTCCCACATTAGATAAAAAGAAAGGAATCTTGGAGTATATAAACGTGGGTGCTGCTGCACATCTTAAAAAATTACATTTTGGGGAGAAAACAATGATCTTATAACAATATACATACAAACAAGAATAACTAAGTACAAACAAGAATAACTAAGTACACACACACAAGTTCAAACACATGCAAGTAACCAAAGTTTACTACGAATCCTATAGATCACATCTCGAAGTTAAACAAAGCATAAATGCTAAGAAGGAACGAGCAAATGGCACGTGCATACATACACGTAAAATAGACATGCACGTACAAGAATCCCAACGTATGTTGACATCAAAGAGTTTATATTTTTACAGCACAATATAAAAGCAAAGTAGTAGACCAATCCTACTTGGAAAGTGAATCCTCCGTCTCCGTCTCTTTGGGAATCTAGGGAGACAAAAAAAAAAATCCGGAGTAGAAATCATTTGTACAATTTATTGAACACTATTAACGGCAATTATTGACAACCAATGACAAGGACTATTCTCTTTTGGTAAACTATTTAATTTTTCCATCACAACAAAACTAATTCAAGAAGTAATGTGGATGTGTAGAAATGTGTTGTTGGTTCAATCTATTAAAGATCTAATTACATACCTGCCAAATGCACTCAAATCATGAATTGTTTGTTAACTAGAACACATTGTACCCACAAAAAATGTATTTTACGTGCACCGGAGGAATTTGGTTATTATTATTTTTGAATCGCTCGATCATCTTATTAAGTCTATAAAAGTTGTTGATCTATCATAAACTCAATAGCTTCCACCTTATTGGTGGCGAATTTCGCTTTACTATTCAGGTGGGATGAGATCTATAAATGCGAAAAATATATCGAGCCAAGACAACAAATTCTGTTAAATCGCCATAGGATATTAGAACTTGAACTTATTAGTGCTGCACGATGGCCATCATCGTCACTATATTCCTTTCCTTCCTTCTCACCAAAAATTTCTGCGACAATGTTTATACGTTGATCCAAAGGACTGAGGAGAGATGTGCGTGCCAAAAAGGAGAACTACAGAGTTATTTATAGGAGAAGATGAGACCTCTCCAGGGATAACATAAAAGGGATATATTTATGACGAGATAAAGATGGCACCAAAGCTAAATTCTAGAGTTAGGTTTAGACTGATAATTTTGAGAATTGCAAAAATGTGGGTATAAGTTATAATTTTCACAAGGTGCCTTTTCTTTTTTTTCCCTTTTCCCTACCTTTATGGGAGATTGCTAGGTAAGAGGTTGGTACACTTACCAAAAAATGTATATTTCAGTCTTCTACTTCTTAATGGCAGAGACACCACCTAACCTGTCTAGGTTCAAGGTTATGTTTAGTAGGGTGGTTTTGAGAATGAAAAATTTGTGTTAGGGATTTTTTATTTTCAAAAGGAATGTTTTATAAAAGATTGTTAAGTAAGGAAGCCATCTAGTCAATTATGGTAATTAAAAAGATATATTTGAGTATCTGCTTAGTAATTGTATTCATATACCTATGCACATTCTATTTTATCGAGTCCACATGATTAAGATCATAAATTAAGAAGCTATTAGAGACCCATCGAAACAGCTTGATATGAAAAATAACAAAATTCATTCCTGTTCTTTGAGTTTGATCAGACCAAGAAAACGCTAAGTTTGAAATCTTGCTTTAGGTCGTGTTCCATTTTTGGTGACCATTTACCCTTCAAAGGATCATTATTTATTTAAGATTTTAAAGAATAATTTTCAAATTTTAAAACATGGGTGGAATTCTCGTGCGGCTTAAAGTGTGAATCCTACGCCAAACTGATTGTTTATTTTAAATTTTAACTGATAACTCTCAAATTTTGAACTCTGTAATATCTGTACTTCCACGACCCTAATAATTATATTTTATTTTTCTAATCCCTCCATCGCTCCAAAGAGGGGTTCACTGATCATCGTTAAGGGCAAAACATTAATATTCAATGAAAAAACTACTCATTAAAACCAATAAAACTAAACAAAAAAAAAAATTATAATAAAAAAAAGAAAAGGAGCACTGAACAGACTATTACATGCATGAACATTTAGACTATTAAAAGGGATATAAATTTTAGCAACTAACTTGAGACCTAAGTCCCAAAACCAACATGAAAACTGTCCTTCAGGCTGCAAAACTTACGAACCATCCGCAAAAACTAGCAATCATCATAATCCGGTTTATCAGTAACACACTTGGAATCTTGCTTTTCAAATACCTATTCAAGTGCACCTAAAAACGGCAACCGAAGCAGCAATCAACGTGAATGCAAATGCCACATCACAGCCAGCACGCAGCCCTCCAGTTGCACAATATTCCAAGTGAAAAACTGACGAGTCTTCCTCCCAGATAAACCAAAACACCAAATCAGCTACAGGCCTCCAAATTTTTCCAAAATGATCGGTTGGTTCCAACGTATGATTCCAATGAGGTCCCCGAATTAGATTTTGGTGAGAAATTGTTTCGAGGCTGCAGCATTGACTCTCTTCTCAAGGGCTTACCTTGTGCTACTATAGTCCGTGATGAGAAAAGCCTGGCAATGGAATTGGCTGTAGACGAAGTGATCAGTTTGACTTCTGGGAAGATAAACCCATTAACTAACACTAAATAAAGCATGGAATGCACGAAAACTTTAGTGGACCAACACATCAAAGTGATGAAAATATATAAAAATACAAAAAGTCAAATACTAATAAAAAATAAAGGTAATGGGTTCATTTGCATTTATAGTGTCCGGCACCACCCCATATTCAGTGAAATTGGGTCACCCTCGTTTTATGATATAGAAAACTACGTTTCACCCATGTATCTTCATTAGCATTAACAAGAGATAAAAGTTCAGGCAAAAAGACTTTGAGAGGATTTTACCATTAAAACAAAAATTATTTCATGAAAGTAAACAAATTTGGAGAAGGAATATTTACATATAAAAAAGGTTATCTGCATTCTTGCATCCCCTCTTGTGTGTATTTTGATACGTAGCGATACGGGGCAATTGAAATGGATTGATTCCATGAACTCTGCAAAAGCAAAATATTTATGATAAAAAAAAAGGTGTTATTGCTTCAAGGTGTAGATTAAATTCTTCTTCCATGGTTTCATTAATATAAAACTTATTTTACACATAATTCGAGCCAAGTATTCAAAAGTCAAAATTAAGCATAATATATTCACGACGTCGACATCTCTCTCTCTCTCTCTCTCTCTCTCTCTCTCTCTTTCTCTTTCTCTCTAACTTAAACTTATTTATTTAATATCCAAGGAACATAAATTAGAAAAAAAAAAAAAAACCACAATATGCTTATACTATCACTTACCATCAACCAAAAAAACGAACAAAAGACAGACTAGGCGAGGGTTCTTTATTATTGAATATTTTGATGTTGATGGTGATTTATATTGTTAAACGCATAAATAAATACATATAAAGTGAAGAGAAGATGATTTCAGAAACTGTCTAGTCTTTTAAGTTATCAGATCTAGCAATTTACTTCTCAAGATCTTATATAATATTTAAGTAGCTTTTTCATCGCATTGGAAGAAGTAGAGAATGGGCATGACGTCTATACCAAGCCATGTCAATGAAATTTGGTAAATCCCCGATCTGATATGAGAGTAGGCACCTTCTTGATGACCATCAACTCCATCTTCCTCTCTACCCTTGTCAACACAGAATTCAGTGATCATGACTTCAGGATAAGGATCAGCCTGAAAAGGCTACTTTTTCGTGGTGACTTGGGGAATAGAACAACGAAGAGCTATAGAGATGTATAGCTGTGATAGATGGGGGCCTCGGCTGTGCAGGTAATGCAACGTATAAAGCATGTATTTATAGCGAGTTTGGAGGACTTAGATTAGGGTTCTACAAGGGGAGTTTTGGGTTCACAAAAACTATGGATATTTTAATAGAATTAAAATTTTAACTTACATATAATTTCCTATTAATTCTAATTATATTTGACTAATTTTTAAAAAAATTAAATTAAAAAATAAATTAATTTAATAAATTATTATTATAAATATAATTCAAATTTTAGTACTTAAATATTATTTATTAGATATTTAGAATTTGCCTAACACGTACACTAAAGTTAAATTCCAGGGTTAGGTCTACAATGATAATTTTTGAAAATAACAAAAATGTGGATCCATGTTAGAATCTTCACGGAGCTTTTTTTTTTTTTTTCTCCCTTTATGGAAGATTGTAAGGTAAGAGGTGGACACGTTCACCGAAAAAAATGCATATTTCAGCCTTCTACTTCTCAATGACTGAGACAACAGCTCACCGTCTAGGTTCAGGGTTATGTTTAGATGGTGGCTTGGAGAATCATAAAAATGTGTTGGGGATTTTTTTTTTTTACCTTTTAAACAGAAAGTTTCGTGACAGATTGTCTAGCATGCTATCTAGTCAGGTATGGTAATAAAAAAGATATATATATATATATATATATATATATAAGTATCTGCTCCTTAATTGTATTGATATATCTATGCAGATTCTATTCTATCAAGTTCATCAGATCAAGATGATAAATTGAAGAGCTAGTAGAGTCCCAATGAAACAAGTTGATACCAAAATTAACCAAATTCTTTCCCGTTCTTTGAGCTTTATATATATAAAGCCTATCTTGAGGATTCCTTTTCCTTTTTTTTTTTTTGGGAAATGAATCAATTTATCAGGGACTGATTATCCGGCCAGCAACAGTGTCAATGTTAAGCAAGCAGTATTTTTCTGTAGTTTTGTTTCTATTTCCAGGATGACTTTGATCCGGAATATCTGACAAAGAGCAGAAGATAGCAATCAAACACAAACCAAAAATTTGTCTGCGTGAAACAAATTCTGGAGACAGGAATTTACAGAGAGTATACAGTCGGCCCATGACAATAAAAGAGCAATGCAGCATTGCATCTGGCTTCCAAAACATATCACTTCCGCCATATGCATCAGTGGCACAGGAATCCACGTTGTCATCTTCAACACCTTGTAGAGGTATATTTCACTTAACCAGAAAATATGGTAGTCCACCAGAATCCCCACGATGTAATTCACATAAATTGGTCTCTCAAATGATTATAGCATAATAACTCAGGCGGAAATTTGACACCGGAAAAATTGTCGCTCAAGATCTACATGACGGTAGAGTGATGCCTCCACAACAAACAGCAATTATTATGTACAGCAACAGAATGATCCCGCCTGTCAAAAGGGCCCTGAAACGTAAATGTAAATTTGGTGCTCATTTAAAATGCTGTTCTATTAACTGCCAATAAATCTAACCTATCTTCATTCTACCATATCAGTTGTTATGAGAAGATCTAGCATTCCATCTTTGGGAAAACAGAGCTGGAACTCTTTTTTGCTTACAGAATACACACAATACCTGCTAAAGAAATTTTTAATAAACAGAATGGAGCAAAGGAATACTTATAATTGCATACAGAATCAGGTATGTATTAATTATTAAGCAGTGAGGAGTGAACCCTAGCTGAGGAGCCCATGGAAAGTACCTTCCTTCTACACACCCTAGGACTCTTCTAATGGTCAACAAAAAGAAGGAAGAAAAGGTCTGAAGTTTCAACCTCAGAATGCCCCCAAAATGAGCGAATAAACTTGGTACTAAAATGTCGAAACACTTCGAGAATGCCAAAGTTTGGTAGAAGTAAGGAGAACATACTTATATCTCATATCTTGAAGCATTTGTCTACTAAGATTTTCCTGCTCACTAGTTGAGAAAGAAATCGTGCTTTTCAATTATTTATCATAATGCCCAACGGCACTTGACAACTAATGAGGAAAAAGAGCTGATTCTGAGTTTTTTGAGAAGGCCATGAAAGGTTCACCGAAACAAAACTTCCCTGAGGGAGCCTTTTATATCTCATACTAACACACAGCAGTAAAAAAATAACAATTCAGGAAGCACTGGGAATTAAGAAAGCATTGTACTTACAAAAGTTTGGCATTTTTCATCCAAAGGGCTCTCCGAAGGCGCTTAGACTGTTTCTTGAAGTGAAATGCACTGTCTTGCATTGTTGCGGTTTTGTCAACAAGAAGCTCAATTCGGTCTCCTCTCTCCAATATTTTCTCAATGTTCTCTACCATGATTGTGCGAATCTGCAAATGCCTTTCCAGTTCTTGTGAGCACAAATAAGAGAGAATACAACAACAAACCGGCACTGCCAACACCTTCCACCCACACACAATCATCAAAACAAGCATGAACAAGCCAGAGGAACATGCAACCAAAAATTAATAAACACTAATGAAACTAAGAACTCTAGGTTACCCTAAGTGCTAAAATCAAATAGCAAGGCAATATTTATGATGTATTAGCAAATAAGACTAGGCAGTTATGATGCAGTAATAACATTGTTGATCACTAAATTTTATGCTCAATATCGTGTAGGTCATTGATCTTTAATTTGTTACAATCAAATCGCTAAACTTCTATTTTTGTTGCAATGTCATTGTCCATTATGACAATTGGACGATTTTTAAAGTATTGATACATAATGTTAATATACTTAATTCAAATGCACTTAAAAACAAGACTGCATCAAAAAACCGAAAAGAACTTTTCATATTTTACATCAGAAATTGTGTTCCACAAATAAAACATAAAAATCACACTTATGTTTTGCAGTAAAACCATGAAAATATAGTAAAATTAATCATTTATCTTCCTGGCATCTTGAGTTGCAAATAAGTATTTACTTTCACATGCACTATTTACCGACTCTAATAACATTATGCAACAAATTTTAATCAAATTCATCCGGTTGTTTTAGCAGATGATAAAATTGTAATGCCAAGGGAAGATATATTAAAGATCAGTGACTTAAGTGAAAATAAATGTAAGTTTAATAGTTGATAGTGTTTTTTAATCCCAAAAACATAGGTTGACATGCCCATCTTGAATCACAATAAACAGTGGGATACCGACAAAGTTTCCCTCTTGATAATGCCAAGTGTTTTGGGACAGATTGGGGAATATATTGTCAAAAGAAAATAGAATATGATCATATGCCAACATCAGATATTTCGTCTCTAGGTACACATGGACATGTTTTCTTCTCTTCTTATGTTAGAAATCGTATAGCAATCTGAAACACAAAATCAAACCATGTGGCCATTAGCATGGGCTACTACGGTGAATGACCTAAAAGGGCATGCTGAATCGAAACGGAAGAAGTGAACCTCCACAAGATTGAGGAGCTAATAATCCAGAGCAAGAACAAGGAAAGGCCATTAAAAGAATGCACCCATACAAGGTATGAAACAAAAATGCACTCCAAATGAACAAGAATTAAAAAGGGAATCAAATTTTGAAGAAAAGAGAAGAAACTTGCCTCACCAACTTCGCCTCTCACACGGCTGAGAGTATCTGCAGTAGGGTTACTGGAAAAAAACTCCATTTGCTGATGCAAGACACGAGAGAATTCATCGTTCATCGCATAGGCAGGTGCATAGGGCGCAACACGACCATAGTTTTTCATGAACCTCATATGAATGTCCTCCAAGTACGAAAATGGAATCCTCCCTGTACCACAACAAAAAAAAAAAAAATTAAAGCAGTTGACACTCATTCTTCATGTTTCTCAAACAGTAATAGATAGGCTCTGCAATAAAGAGAACCAAATTCAGTGGATATCAAACAGAGCATGGACTCTCCACATGACCTAAATTAGAATGGTGGATCAGCCATACATATTCAGCTCCCAAACACTAACAACTCTAATCAATCGACCTTTACTCGAGCAGTACAAAGGTCCATCTAGACATTTTGTAAATGGGTTCGATTCCCAAAGTGCAAACCCTTACACAACAACACAAGATAGTAAGAAATTAATAGTTAAAATTGAATTAATTACATATCCAAGAACAACAATCTCAACAAAAAAGAAAGATTTTAAATTTCATTTTCAGCTCATCAACACGGAAAAAAAAACAAAAAAAAAGAGAGAGAGAAGAGGAAGGAGTGAGCAAAGGCGAAAGCGAATCACGCACTGCCAAAGGTGTCGTTGGCCATACAGAGGAAAGTGAGCCCATCCAATCTGAGTATATGAAAGATGTATCGGTCCTGCGAGAAGCACAGCCTGGAATCTGCCTCCGACGGGAGCTTCTCGAGGATCCGCCTCGCCACCGCCCCGGTGTTCCCCGTAACCGCGCTGAACTCTGCCATCACCACCGTCCCCCGCGCCACCACCGCGTACACGATCGCCATCTCTCTCGCTTTTTTTTATTTTGGGCCCAAAGCTTCTTCCCTCTCCCTTCTATACGTATATCTATGACTATATGTATAGATTAGTTTAATTCATACCGTTTTGCAAGCAATTGAATGCGAGTGGGCGTCGGGTCGGGACGGAGCCGGCCAGCTGACGTCCCCGGCGAGTCCACGCACAGCCGTTTTACTTTTGTCGTTTCTATTGTCTGTGGGCTATGCGATGGCTACAGCTATTATCCAAGCGACTCCATTGCTTCCCTCTTTTTCTTTTTTTCGTTTTCTTTTTTATCACTGGCTTGTCATTTGTTTTTTTATTTTTAAATTAAAAGAAAGATCACTATATTTATTTATTAAGTAACATAATATATATATATATATATATATATAATTAAATAAAATATAATTTTAACTTTTTATTTATTATATTAAGTAAAATGTAATTAATTAATTAATTTTTTTATTATATTATTTTCTAGTATTATTTTCTATTTTTTTCATTATATTTTAAATTTTTACTTTTTTTTACATTCAATTTTAAATTTTTTATTTTTTAACAAATGATATTTAACACTTTAAGATATAAAAAAATTATAATTTATGATTAATAAAAATTAGTTAAAAATAATTATATAAATTTTTAAATAAAATTTGTAATATTTTAAACAAAATAATTTATATTAAATATTAAAAATTTTATTAATTTTATTTAATATACATATAATAAATATAAAAAAGAGAATAAATTATATTATTTTTATTATTAAAAAATTAAATTTAATAAAAATTATTTTTATATTTTTATTTGACATATTTTAATAAATATATAATTACATAGTAATATTTTATTATTAATTAAAAAAAAAGACATAAAAAATATTTATGAGTTAAAATTTTTAATAATAATCAAATCTTAAAAAATTAACGAGTAAATGATATATATATATATATATATATATATATAAAATAATATTTATAATAGTATTTTATAATTATTTTAAATTTTATTATTTAATATTTAACAAAAATTAATTAGAGAAAATTAATTATTATTGCATTGAAATATTAATATAATTTTTGTTATATTTTTAAAATACAGTGTGAATTATTAATGGTTAAAATCGAGTGTAAAATAGAGAATGTTAATTGTTATAAAAACAAAAGGCAAAAAGCGTAATTGGGAAAATTGTGAAGTAGATTGAATGAATCTACGTACACTCCAAACAGCTGACTTTCCGAACTCCGAAGTCAGTTGGAGGTCTCTGTCTCTGTCTCACTCTCGCTCGCTCTCTCTCTCCTTAGCTCTGTCTCTGTTGCAAGAATGGTGACATTTAACTCTCCCAGGTATGCCTTTTGTCTGTTCATTTTCCTTTTATTACTTTTTATTTTATTATTATTTTTTAGATGTCAGTTGCCCGTCCGCAGCTGTTTGTAGCAGTAAATGCATCTTTGTTTCTCTGTTTGTTGCCATAATTGGGTCTTACTTTTGTGATTATAGTCTATTTCTTGCTTTCCACTTAAGCTCAAAATTCAGTGTTATTGATTTTATGGCAAGCTTGCTGTTTGATGATGACTTATTTTAGAGAAGGGGAAAATGGGTTTGTGTTCTTGAACTTAAACTTCAAAGATAGCTGAGAAGGAGGCCAAAAGTTCCCATCTTTTTTTTTTCTCCCCTTCTTTTTCTTGCTCTTTTGGATGGAAAGAACAAAAGAAAGAGCTCTCATTTTTGTTGTTGTTTCTGTTGCGTTTTTTTTTTTTTTTCCTTTTTTCTGTTTTTCCTTGTCAGTTGTCATTAGTGATTTTCAAATTTGATTGGCCTGGTCGATAGCCACACCATGGTTGAAGGATTGATCTCACATTATGGTGATTGTAAACAGTATGTGAACTAAATCAACATTGGTAAATAAATTTCACTGGTGTCATACTGATGATATATAATATGTTGGTGAATCGTGAGATTGAAGAGAAATTGCTGAAGTCTATCTTATATAGTATTTTGACATTAAGTTGGTGGCTCATGAGTCAAATGGGGTTGACTATGGTTGAAATTCTATTCGTTGGCGATATGGTAGATTATGACTTGTATTCTTTAAGCAGTTTATGTAACAATTTTTTTCGCCTATTTTTAACCTTTTCTATTTGCAATCAAGTTAATCTGCTACTGACTGGTGTATCAGATGTCCTTGCATCGGCCTTTTCAGAATTTTCTACTCCTTCTTAAAGAATTTGTCGCTTTCCTTTATAAGCATTATGCTAGTTGAATGCAAGATATGATTGCAAAGATTAGGTGTTTTCTCATATATCCAGTGTATGGTGGATGGCATATTCCTTTGCATGGAAAGGAATGATATCCATTGTAAACAAAATTAGGAGTGCAGGCAGTCTTGACAAGGAGGCTGATTGCATTATTGCATGCTCTGGGGCCAAAACCATAAGAACTGACTATGGAGTTGGATTGGTTGTGCTATATCTAGTAATTGAGGCAAAGGATGTCCATAAGAAACTGTTGAATGTATCGTGTTTGACATTGAGCTGATATTAACAAGAAACAATGTGGGAATTAGTTGTGCTTGGTTACACATTTATTTTATTAAGTCCATTATTGGAACTTTCTTTTGGGAGAGGAAGCTTCTGGTATTTTCGCCTGTGTATATTATGACCAATCTATTTCCAGGGCTTTTAGAAAGGTTTAGATATGTGAATACACTTAAGGAAGAGGGTCCAAAGAAATGTTTACCCTAGAAAACATTCTACCGTGGAGTTGTTGGACCACATATAGATATGATTGCATGGACATGCTCAAATGCTTGAAGCTTAGGGGACTGATCCTCATGTGAGCATTGCAGTTTACTGGGAACAATGCGGCATGTTGATCAGCTGCATCAACATGATGCTAGTGCAAAGTAGGCATGATGGAATTTGAAGATGTCACAATGTAATGCCCTAAAAGTACCAGTCACAAATTGACAGCCAAAGGGGGCATGTTCAACTTCGGGGAGCATTGACAGATGCTGCTACTTGGTGAATTATGATTTTTCATGATTAGGAGGGGGGGATGTAGGTTAAGAGAAGTACTTCACTTTTTTTTATATGGTGTAAATGGAAAAGGCAACTTTTGCTTCATCCTGCTTCTCCATGCATAATGGAGCCTTTGGACAATGCTGCAGTCAATACTGCAACCAATAAGTATTGTGACAATAAAATTGATAATGGAAAACTTACATTAACAGCATTTAGGTGTGTTAAGCTAGAAAAATCACCAAGAACTGCATTGTGTTAGAAATGAAGTGAAAAAAAAAAAAAACCACTGTGCAAACCATTATTTCATAATATTTAGGTCCATACATTGGAAAAATCATTGAGACCAAACTCTTAGAGAGTTTCCATGTTGATGGTATAACATTTGTTGGATGAAGAAGACAAATATGGAAAATTCACCTTTCTTGTGGTCAACTAAGGCTGTACCATGATATTTTCTTTATACAACCCGCTAGGAACTTATGTGGCACAAGCATCAGCCACTTCCTTTTGTTTTCATTCAACTTATTTTGGAAGCATGAAGAGGGACAATGAAGCAAATCAAGTACAATTTGAAGAACTCTCTCACTTGTTCAGTTCTACTCCTTTTCCAAGTAATATTCATTTTACGTTGGCCAGTTGGTATGCTTTCTTTCTTTCGGCAGTTGTTGTTTGCACTCATCATAGAGGCCTTAAAGAATGACATCTTTCTCCCATAGTTTTAATTGTGGCTATTTGGTGTTCCATTGGTATTTAAATTTAAAATTGATTCCCAGTTCTACTGGTGCTTCCATCATTGTTCAGTTCTCTTTATGATTTGATGAACAGTATCATTAGGCTGTTTAGCATTATGAATTGTTATAACAAGTTTGACTCAACACTTTTTGCCTCATGTATAAATTGTTTGCAGTAGATTCATTGCGGTTCCATTACCTTGCAATCTGTGGTAGGTGGTATTACATAAAGAGTTTCTGGGTTGGTTAATCTGGCATAACTCTTCTCTGGACTCAAGACTTCGCTTTTGAGTCTCCTGACACAGCATTGGTGATGAACTATTTACTGAGTTTATGGGGCAGATTGCCCTGAGGAACCAAAGACATTGACTTAACAAATTATGCCTGTATTGCACTCCTCTAGATCAGTATGATTGAGAGTTCCTTTTGTATTGACTTGTTATATGGCGTCACATGTGTGTGCACACAGCTTATAACTTTATTGACAATCTTGCTAACTTTTTTTAATCAACAGAGTGGCTTCAAGTTGGAAAGTTTGATTCCCCTTCTTAGGATATTCTTACAGTATTTTAGCAAACACTACTAACAGAAGGTGTCTTGGTCTGTTTTTCAAGCATTCTGTACGGTAAGCATAATGGGTATATGAGGAACACGTTTCAAAAGGATTAAATTCCATTTTCCATTCCAATTCTATTTTCCATATAAAGCTTTTTGAAGTGATATAAATGACTCATGGAAAAAAATGTTCATCCTTTAGCATAAGAAAATTTGCAGGTTTCTCATTATTGTATATGGAGAGGAATAACATGATAAATTCTGCAAACTACAAAGTTACAAGTAGAGTATATAAACTCCTCCTAGACATGGGTTTGTTTCCCAGCTTATCCTATTCCTCATGTTATACATATTATTCTTGTTGTTTGTTCCTTGTTTTGCATTGAAAGGAAAATGAGTGTGCTATTAGTGAGAATCAGCCACATTTGGCCTGCCTAATTAAGCACAACTTCAAGGTTTATAGTTCGACGTGTGCTGTTTCTCAGGGCCTATTTAACTGTTCCCAATCGTACAGGGGAGGTTCTAAACTACCAGCTATCCCCTGCATGTTACTTCCCGTGGTCATTGGGAGATTAGCATAGTCTCCTCCTGAATTTGAAGTTTCAGATGAGCTTGCATCCTCCGCCATTGTAAATCCTTGAGCAGATGTTCCGGCCATATCACCACGATGTTGTGTATTTCTCGTCACGGCCTCTAGTGGACGTCTATCAAATGCTCGATTGCTTCCTGATACAACATAGATGCGGCACAAGCTGAACTCATGCCTCAGCTACATTTAAGACATGAAGTACAAGGAGATGTTGATTAGAAGTGAAGAGAAATGTGTTTCCGTGACTAGTTCATCGTTTAGGTTCTAAACACCCCAAAGATTCTATAACTAAATGGTAAATGCATACCACAGGGATGGCAGTACTAGATGAGAGAGCTACTTCTTCAATGGCTCTGTACTCATTCATCTTCCACTTGGTTTTCCTTCCAGCAGGAACTTTGCCCTCGTAGAAAACCATGGTTCTCTTCGTCCCAATCACTCGGTTATCCGACGAGTAGACGTAGCTGGGAGAGCCAGTGGCCTTCCAATACCCAGAGGCTGTAGTCCTGCTCGGTCTCCCTCCCCTCGCTTCTTTTTCCTGTCTGGGCGTAAAGAAGAACCACTGCTCGGTGTCTTCTCGACACAATTCCCCGGATTGCCCTGCAAGAAATGGGAAAGGTAAACAACCTGGGATACTCTACTTTTCTCCCCAGTCTCGCTGAGCACGAATCTAATTTGCATGGAAATGTTCATCTTACCTGGAAGATGCCACGGCTCAGTTTCGTAAATGTCGACGACGGGGACAACCCGGTGCAGGTCTTGTCTCTTCCCTTCCAGCATGTTGCGCAGATAGAATGTAACCAGCTCCTCTTCTGTTGGATAGAAGCGCAGACCAGGCAGGAGTTCCCCCATTCTCTTCTTTTTTCTGTCGAAGTTGGTGTTTGTTAACATTCTCTTTTTGGCATTGATCTCTCTCTCTCTCTCTCTCTCTCTCTCTCTCTCTCTATAGATGTATATATATATATATATGACTATGGAGATTCCCTTTGTCGAAGTATACGGAGGGCACCGATTGCCGAGTGAAATGGGAAATGTGGCAGCAAAAGCTATTTGGATTGTAATGGTGGAAAACGGTACGCGGTTGGGCACAGAAAATGACATTTCTTCTCCCCACTGTGACGTGGCTGAACATCTCGTCCTGCGATGTGTAGTGTTGAACCGGTCAGCCTCCTTTTCTCCTGTGTAGCGGTGCCCCATTTTTCCCATTTATGCACCCAAATGTCAAAACAATCCCAACCGTTGATTGCTTTATCGGTCGACGTACACAATCTTTGATTTAATTTGATGCCTGTCTATGATGGTGAATCCCAGACGACGAGCCGCCTGTCTTCGATTTTTCAATCCCTTAACGTACCAAACGCTCGAATTTCAATGAACTTGCGGTGGCCCACTTAATTGTTTAACTATTATTTTTATTTAAGAAAAAAAAAAAAAAAAGAGGTTATTTAACTAACTTGTCATCGTTCAAAATAAAGCTGAACTGAATCATTCTCGACGTCTTTTTCAATCGCCCTTGTTTTATTTTTATTTTGTTTGAACGGGAGACCATAATTCATAAATTAATTCTCAACAATTCTTGGTGCGAGGATCGCTCTTCTTATTCATTTCAAGCCTACGAAAAGCGGTAGTTAGTGCGAAAACAAGATTTACAAATGACTAACTCATCGAATTATCAGTTGAAAAGTTTCGAATTTTAGATTTAACGTGGATGATACAGAAGAAGAATATGATAGTGAAAGATCATTTCATATCTTTAATAGAAGTTGTGTGTCCATTTTGGCGAGCTTTGGTATTGATCACAATTGGGAAAGGAAGCAATTAATGGTAAATTTCAAAACCCAATTCGTTACACTTAATTTCTTTTAGAGCCTATGTTTCACTTTTGGGGGTACGCGTTGCTGTTTCAATTTTCCACACCGCTAAGGGAAAACAATTCTTTTCAAGATTCAGTTTCTGTCAGCACTCGGCGTTGTTGTCGTTGTTGTTCAAATTGCAAGATTCTATTTAAAGAATACCCTTTTCTTTTCTTTTTTTTTTCTTTCTTTTTATTTATATATATATGTATATATTTATTTATTTTTTTTGGTTTTTTGTTAAGGAAGTCATAAGTAAAAGGAAATATGTGTGTGGGCTGTAAGAGGGAAATGAAATGAGAGGGCAGGACACAGCGATTTAAGATTTTAAGACATTATTAGTACTTATAAAATAGAGTCCATTACTGTTCAATTTAGCTTGCTCGCGAGCTATCTGATTTGAGAAATCTAAACACATCGAAGCGATAATTAATTTGTGAATTTAATAATATATTAATTTTTAACCGAATTTTTTATTTATAAAATATTTATTTTTTTAATAAAAATTTGTAATCATATATTCACGTTTCCATGATAATTGAGTTGCCTTTTTCTCTCCTACGTTTACCGAGTCTATAATTTCCTGCCAAATGATTATTATTATTATTATTATTATTTTCAAGACCCAGTCTTGGTGGAATCTTTACGTGACATGAAACCGAAGTACATGAAGCGCAAGTTGATAAGCACATCTCTGCTAGCTGTCTTCCAATGCAATCTACATCCAACGCGTTTACTAATGTTTCTTTTTAATGTTTTACCTTTTCATAGCCGCGTTTATTAAAGCAAAAGATCGCATGCAGACCCCCATTAATTGACTTTCTTCCTCGTTGCAAGCCAATAATTGACTCTCTCTCTCTCTCACCCCATCACCCCCGACACCTTAACAAATTCTCTTACATCAATGGTGTATTTAGAATTGTAATTATGTTTGATAATTTATGTTTTAAAATTATTACATTTTGATACAGTGAAAAAAGATATTAAAAAATGGATTATAATTTAATAATTTTTTATGCAATAATTTTTATTATTATATAAAATAATTATAATTTAATTACTTAAAATTTTGTTTGTCATTTTTTATTTATTAAGAATAAAATCTATGGAACCCCTGCCCGTACGATGACGTCAATTTCCATAACTTATAATTTAAGTTGATAACTTAATTTTGTTAACGCCCCCTTTAAATTCGGAGTTTAGCGCTCGATCCATGGTTTTTACGATAAGTGCAGTTCTCTATCGCTAGATAAAGAATTTAAGAAAATAAGTTGCGCCTTAATCAATAATTTAAATTTTTAATATAATAAGAGACACTTGATCTTAATAAATTATATTAAAAGTTTTTCAAATTAAATATTTAAACTGTGAGGGGGATCTTATTCTACTAAAAACTTAAACAATTGGATAAGATTAAAAATAGAGAACATATTAAATTTTAACCCATAAAAAAAAAAGCCTTAAGATTTTAGTTGTAATTTTATACACGCAGAATGGGAAATGAAGATGTAAATTCTTTCACTTGTATGATGCAACTCTTTTAGAACAAAAAAATAAAAAAAGATTATTTACACCATATTAGAGCACGCTTTTGCAATTCTCATTCCCTATTTTAGCATATGCAAGTACTAAAATCTGTAAACAACTTCAATAACTTCGAAATCAAGATATAATTGGCTAAAATTTATTAAAAAATCGCTTATCTAGATATATATATATATATTCAAAGGAATATACACTTGAATTCTTACCTCTTTTTGGTTGCCCGGGGATTATAAGTGTTCAGGGTGAATCCCACCTAGAGCTAACTCACACCATTCTAAAGGTGCATCTCCTTCAATTGGTGACTTGTTAAAAATTGTTATTTAATGACTATCAACTAGTTTTATCAAGTATCAAAAATATTAATTTTCAACTACATTACAATTATTCATCATAATATTAAAATTTAATATATTTTTTATATCTTATTTGAGAACTTAAATTTTTGAATTCAATATATTTTTTAACACATAAGTTGTTAATTATTAAATTTTAATAAAATAAAGAAGAAAATCGAATGTGAGATTTGGGACTCCAAACTCTCTTATGCATTTCATATAAGGTGCATTAATATTAAGTGGTCATCAAAATACTATAAGTATTTTTCTTAATTATAAATGATACTTCAAGTCATGAACTATCATTTTTAAACCCTTTGGTAGGGCTAATGTTATATAAACTATGGCTTAGATGTTATGTGTGTGTGTGTGTATTGTATCTGTGGCTTAGATGTTGTGTGTGTGAGAGCCACTTCTTTTAGAGTTGATCTATGACATCCTTATCTGATCAGTAATTATGGTCGACTATTGAGATTGAATAAGCAAAAAGGACGTAAGCCTAAGAAAGTTATAAAAATTTTAAATCAATTAACTAACCTAAGCGATTATTTATAAGAAAAAAAAAAAGAAAAATCAATCTTCAATGACTAATGCATTATGTTTGTTTATAAAAGAGTTATAGAACTCTTTTGTAAAGTGTGGAAAAATGCAGAAATATATTATAAGTTTTGTATTAAATTTAATAATAAATTTAAAAAAAAAACTAGAGAAAAAGTGATTAAAAATTTTAAAGTAATAAGTTGAAATTACAAAAAGAATAAAAATATTCTATTAAAAAGTGTTAAAATATAAATCTTTAAATCATAAAGAATCATTGGTTCTTGTGAAAGTTTCATATTAAAACTTAAGTAGTGTAAAAGTCACCTAATATAAATGGTTGTCCTTACTTATAAAACAAAAGGAGTTAGTAAAGTTAAACTATCAAAAAAAAGACCTTAAGGAGTGAACTTAGGTCTTCAATTTAAGTTAAACCATTATAAATTATTATATACATTTTCTTTTCTTTTATTTCATTTACTTTTAGTTATTACTTACTTATTATTACTATTTGAAGTTGGGATTGAATGTGAGTTAAGTGATTAAATTAAATCAACCTAATTCACCTCATTTTTTAATTGCCTTAAAGCCAATAAGTGATATTAAAAGATAATTTCTATTCTACAGGACTAATTTCTTACGGTCAATCCATGACATTTATTAGATATAATTTGCCTCGAATCATCATCCATCAAGTGACGCGTCTATGAACACAAAGTGGGCTATAATTCTCAAGTTAGCTTATCATCCATTATATACCATATGAACTAGGGGAAAGGTTTGAAAAATCACCTCAATAAAGCCATGTCAGTCCATTGCTATGATTATATCAAATGAGCAAGATTTGTTCACTAGTGACATATTGCTGGTGGGTACTTTTTGACGGAAGCATATTGGGCTTATTCATCTTTTCTATATGAATATATAATCTAATTATTTTTTTAGGTCACAATTCAAAATAATTAAAATAGATATAAATATCTCTTTTGATTAGAAAAAACCTAAGAGAGCCTATCATTATAAAAAGAAAAAAAAAACTGCCAAAAGAGAGAGAAAAAGATAAAGCAAAATATAATGTTCTTTGATTCTTTGATCTTATATTTGAAAAAGATATCGATGTTCGATCAAGTTGAAATTTAGATAATTAATAAATGATATTTAGTTCTTATTTCTGAATGATGGAGATTGGGTTTTGAGTACAGTAAGTCCTGTTTCTCTTTAATTTTCATAAGTTTATACTATAGATGATTTTCTACATGCAGTTTTAATCAACCGTATAATCAAAAGATTATTTATGGTCTAGTTAATTTAATTTTTGGTCAGTATTTGGAGAACACATATATCTTATTTGTGGACAGTTAGATTGGGTTTTTATGAACTAAAATGATAGGTTTCTCATTCAAACCGAGGCCTTTTAATTTTAATAACTTTCCACTATTTCATTTATAATAAAGTTAATAAACCATATAGATGATTATTAACTTGTGATCTGATTGAGATGAATTTTGAATAATTGATAAGAGATATTTGAGAGTTCTTCTTAAACGGTTATATTATTATCTTAAGGTATACTTGTTAAGTTATAGTTGACAGCACATGATTAGTTTGTTTTACTCAACTTATTAGTTTCTCATTTAGTTTAAATTAAATTTTGTTCAATTTATTTAATAATTAAGATTATATATTTCTATTATACTCACTTGATTATAGTAGAGTTAACCACTAACTTAAAGTGTTTCATGATTTTTTTTTTTTTTAATTTAAAATTTTTTTTATGTAAAATTAATATATTTTTTTATATAATTTATTTATATTATTAATTTTTATTATTCAATCAAAAGGATAAAGTTTTCTAAATTATTTATACTCCGCTGTCCATTTCTCCCATCAAAGCATATAAGGATTCTCTTTCTCCCATGAAAGCATAAAGGATTGTCTATCTCTCTCTCCCATAAATCGAGAATAATGATGAGCAATCAAACAAACTCTGTTAAAAGTTGTGTGGATTGGATCCAAGGCTAAGCCACGCTAACACGTAATTCAAATCAACCAACATCAAAAGATCCCATCAATGCTTATAGACAACCACTATGTGACTAACATATAAGCAATCCACAAGTACGGAAGAAGTTAAGGATGGTAAATTAATGTGTTTGTCAACAAATCAAAGATCATTGGGTCTAAAAAAAAAAGCGATAAAAAATTAATGATATAATATTTGTATTAATTTAAAACTTTAAATATATTTAAAATTAATTTATAAAAATTATAATTAAAGGAAGATATTAAATTTATGTAAATATTTTAAAAAAATTAACTTTATATTAATTTAAAGTTTTTTAATTAAAAAATTTTAAAATAATTAAATTTTATATTATAAAAAAATAATTATTCAATTGATCGGAATTCAAAACTTCTTCTCGATAAAAAATAAAAAAATGTTAAAATGTTCAACAACTAAAAAAAATAAGAAGATATTTTCCGAGGTTTACCACACAAAATACACCAACAAGCATCTTGTTTTCGGTAGCTTTAAATGGTATCTTCGATTAAGAAATTGAAAATAACACAAAACAATCATTAGTGGATTTAATAACCATAGAAGCAACAAACCCTTTTGAACGATAAATGCAAATCTAAGTTTGACGAAGTCCAGACAGGGTTTAAGCCTTCCACAATCACATTTATGTTTTTGCGATGATGGAGGCTAGCCAGCTGGCATCTGTTTAACTAGCTGGGGCAAAGAGTGGACATCGGAACTGTCGGTGGCAAATAACAACAGCGCTACAATCCTTTTCCTCTTGGGCTAAGGCCGAGGGAAAAAATTAACAAAAACCCAAAAGCCAATTACTGACTCAAAAAAAGAAAAAAAAAAAAACAAATGAAAGAACAAATAAACAACCCACCAATTTTGTAAGCCACCTAAAACTTCAAGAAGCAAAGTGAAGAGAAAAATAGTAACAGGCGAAAACGGCAAAATTTTCCGCTCAGCTTCTTCAATTCGAACTCATTATTATTTTCCCTCACTGACTTTGCAATTGATGTATTGAATTTCGCTTTCCCTCGTGAAATTACATTTGGGACATCAACTCACAAGTCCTGATTCGTCACTCATTAACTCCTGTATATGTACAGAAGTACACACATCAAAAAGGGACCCTGTAAACCCTACCATCACTAAAAACTTTCGAGGCTTTTATGCCATCAAAATACACCTTTACCAAGCAAAGTATCTGCCTTTGTTTCCCACCCGTATACAGTACCTACCTATGATCCCTTTTTCAAAGGTCCAAAAATGGACTTTTTTCTAACTTTGGCCCTTTATGGGTTGGTTGGTAAGTTGTGGGCACTTTACGCCTCTTCCAAAACAACAACAATCTCCACACCCGGGGAATTTATCTCCAATATTATGCTTGTTCACCTCTTCACATATCCTCAACATCTTTACTCACCCGTAAAATTTCAAGTCACTCGGACGGGTCAGCCCAAACTGGGAGATGGGATTTTATGGAATATAATTTTACAGTTATATAACTTGATTGGCAACTGTATTCAGGGAGGCAATGCAAAAAACAAGCATAATTTCCTGAGGGCTCCTTGTTTGCAATTCGACATGTCTATTCGGCCAGTAGCACTGAAAACACAAGTTCAAGACTGATTAAGGTAACTAGCAAGAATGGTCAAGATTTACCCGATCAAGAATCTTGCAGCACTAATGTCCAATGTGTTGAAAGAAATTTAGTTGAATTGGCTGAGATTCGCGGGAAGCCAATACGTCGGTCGAAAAAGTAGTCTTGTCTCAAACAGGGAAATGCCGTCCTGTGAGAACTCAGAACTCGACCACATCTTGATTACAATACCAAAGTTGCAATGTGCATCTCTTAAATTACCAGAACCTTAGAGTTGATTTTGCCTATTCACCCTCCTATCAAACCTTCGAACCCTTTTATTTTTAAATACTTGCATCTTAATTTGTTATTTTGCTGCTCATACTTATTATTTGTTTTTGCCATTTATAATTTTTGAATATTTGTTGTGATACCGTGACTTATCTTACTTCACTATTCATTGATATTTAATTTTATTTGATCAATCATCATCTTGTTGTTATGATTGCATTAGCATAAGGGATAACTTACATTTAGGGAAAGTTATTGCTTATTTCTTGTTCATCTTTTGCATATCCGTTAAAAATAGTTATTATGATTAAAAAAATAAAAAAAATATTAATAATAAAAATTTATAAGAATTATATTAGTTAAAATTATTATAACTTATAAAAAGATTATTGAGATGATATGTTACACTTCATTACTTTATATATTAATATCTCTCTTATTTGATTTGTATAATTATTTATTAGATAAATATTATTTTTATTTAAATAATATCTATTTGATTTACGCCTATTATGAACAAATCTTTACAATTTAAATTTGATATAAACTGAAAATGGTATAAAGATATTGTTCTTTGTCAAATATTTATTTATAAAAGGGTATTACGTAAGATTTTAAGTAATTTCAATGAAAAATAAAAAGAATTATGAAGATTCAAAATTGGCAAACACTTAAAGATAGATCAACCTATGACGTTGACCGAATAAGGAAAAGCAACAGAGAATTTGGATTGGTTGATCTATTGTATCAATCGGTCAGTTAGCAAACAAGAAAAGAAAGGTGAAAAGAAATAACGAATTTGGATTGATTAACCGGATACCAAAGAAGTGGCAAAGACAAATTGATCGGACCAGCGCTTTTGGTTGATTAGACACCAAACAAGTTGTATGGATTGAAGTTTCCAATATTGCAAGCAATTGCTTGAGATAAATTTGTCGTACCTATATTTACAATGGTTTTTGAGTCAGCATTTAGTACCGGAGAAGAAGTATGAGTCGCCATAACACAAGACTATGCCCATACATCGTAAAAGCAATTTATGTGGAGCCGAAATAGGTTGCTGAGTTGTTGAGAATAGAAGTTGGTAATTGCATTTAATCTTCATTTGCATCCATTTTCTAAAGTTTAATTATTGTCTTGTATTGTTATTAAACTAATATGGTCAAAGTTAAAGCATGTCTCAAGTGAAGATCCAGACTTAAACAAAGTAGGTACTGTCGATCATCTAATTGACTGAATATATCGAAATATTTTTAAAATTTATTTCACAATAATCGAGTGCTCGAAAGTGGGGTAACTAGAGTGGCTAAGTAACACATCCTACCCATATTCGCTGCGTACATTATGGAATGGTGAACGAACATTTTTTATTTTTATTTTTTTGACTATACGATAATTCAGTCAAGAAATTTTGTCAAAGTTTCCGAAACATGTTATACGAAATTACTTGCCCTTACTCCAGTTGAGCAATAATTCAGAGAGAAGAGCAAAGGACAACGGAAGTAAGAACTCCATTTTTATCCCATGAATAGTTGAGATTTTATTTTGGTCTTTAGAAGGAGGGTCCGTCCCATGAGGAGGGAGAAGGCGAGGAGGAAGTGTAGGAGTTCGAATCTCCGCTACTGCACTAAAACACACTGCCGCAATCTCTTATTGGGAGCTGATAGAACCAAATCTCGAGAGTCTCTTTCTAGGCACGTCCATATGTGATCAATTTTGGACAGTCTATTTCATCCCCTATTGCACTTGGTAATCAATTTCGATGATACCAAAATAATGTATTATTATCACTAATACTTGCATTTAAGTGTGATTAATTAATGATTAAACTCAATCAACCATTAGAATAAAAGAACGGAACTTACACCTCAATCTTTTATGAAGAAATCAAAAAATTGTTGGCAATTATTTTTTGTTTAAAATATGAAATTATTTTTTTAGGAAAAAATTTTTTTTATAAAAAAAAAAAAAACCAACCCCACAAAATCAAAATTTCCTGAATTGCTTATGATTTTTCAAATTTATTATCTCTCCCATACTTTCAGTAAACACATTGAGTCAACAAGGAGTGTTATATTGCAACCAAAACATAACGACTCCGTCTGGTGTACAAGAGAAAAAAACCTAAAAGAAGTTACCTTTATAGCATTATCAGCAACAAGAAAGGACAAACAAAGCTAAAAAGGTCGTCTATATTTAAAATTGAGTTCATTTGACTCTGTGTGTATATTAAGTGAATGAAATTAAAAGTCTCCAAAACTTGATAGATGCTTTAATTCTGGAAACTAGTTTGCAAAATAAAAAGAAGTTCCTGTTTTCATTAATTGTCACTCGCAACGGGAAAGCTCTACTGAGATTTTCTTTATTGGGAGCCATTTCATTGGTATACAACCATAAATTTAATGAGGGCGATTGGCATTTACATCTAGGGAAAAGATTTCGATAAGATGACGCACGAATGCACCAAAAGCAGAAGAAATAGACGAAAACTGAAAGCGATGAGGCCCTCGCAGGTCACCCTTTTGTGCAAAATTACAGGTTCGTAGATGATGGGTGCTCTTTAACCCTCTAACATAATTGCCTGATACCGTTAATTTTGTTTAGGATCGTTCTCCTCCAAAGAGAACCCGTATCCTGTTGTTCCTTTATTATGGTTGGTAATCTTGCGCTGATAGGTGATGGTGGAGCCCAAAGGCATCAGGATTCCACCACACATCCAATTTTTCCATGGCTTCGTGGGCCACATTATTGATGCTTATGATAATTATATATTTGTAGCAACGGGATGTGCAACCAAGGATGATAGTGGAATATGTAAGTCTGGATCTTAAAAATGCATCCAATTGGTAGAGTGTCTGGATCTTAAAAATGCATCCAATTGGTAGAGTTCATTGAAATTTTACCATTTTTATTAAATAAAATTATATATATATATATATATATATATACACTTTCAGTCGATGGAAATCTTTCGACCTCACCTACATCAGTGAAAAAGAAACAAATAGACTGTAGAATGAAAATTCCAATCACAGACAGGAAATATAGGAGAGAATGCGGTGGGTTGGGAGGGGGGGTAGAGTAAGACTAGACAAACTTAAGTAGTAAGCGTTTAGTGTACATAAACAACTATAAATAATTGATGCATCTCTTAATACTTAATCGTCGCTTACAGGGGCGCTATATAAACGATACAGCGTACAATTGCCACACTCTTCGCACTAATTAAAGCCATACTCTAAAGCAGGAACTTTAAAACATGAAACTACTCCATACACGTATGCATTATTACAATATCACACATTGCATTTTAGTTGACTAATCACTGCGATCAGGGGATCCCAATGATGGGAAAGAAAGGGACGTAATAGCTAGAAGGAGCAAAGCCCCACTCCGTGGGGAGTGGCAGATCAACGGTCTTGGACGAGCCAATGTCATCGGGATTCCCGCACTTTGCTGACCATGAAGGGCAGGAGGTGTAGAAGGCAAGTGGAGTAGAGGTTGTGTATGAGCTTGGAGCATCTCGGACCTTTACAACCTTGGACGCCATGTTCTCTCTCGGGGCATATAGTCGGCTTGCAGCACCATGAAGTCTGGCCAGGCAACTCGAGGGGCTTGGAGATTTTGCACCGTTTCCGGCAGGAAGCTCAACTTCGAAAGAGCCATCACGTTTTGTGCTTGCGGTCGCCAATTCTTGGACTTGGTCACACTTCACTTGAACCTTCACCCCTGAAATAATTATTGGCGGTGAATACACTAGGAGGAGGAACAGAGAATTTTATCTTATTTTTTCAATCAAGCAAATTACGAAGATGGTCATCAATTCAACGCAAAACGAGCGATCAGGACCACCTATGCTTCAATCAAGACTATATAGGAAGTATCGATGCATGTATCTGGACCACGACTGTTTGAATCCTAGCTAGTTGGTTAGTAGGTGTATATATGTATACGGTAAGTCCTTTGCTGGCAAAGGTTTGACCTTTTTTACTTTTTTGGGAGCAAGGCAAAGGTTTGATCCTTGGAGCCACATAGAAAGTACATTTCTCTGTAATATCTCTCAGTTTAACGTGCGTGAGTTGCCTTTAACAGGATTTCGGGGATAAAATTTGTGAGGAGGTAACTTTTCTGATGTACCAAAAAAATGATACGATGCAGCGGTGTTACGACGAACTTCCATTTTCTTGTGCAACGAGAAGATTTACATCAGTAAAATGAATGTTGATAACATTGGCATCCGTCCTGCAACAAGACAATATACGTCCATATAATAATAAAGTCTATTGTATGATGTTCGTTTTACTTTTCACCTTTCCTTTCAGAAACCACGAGAACGAGAGAGAGTTAATGTGACTTAAAACCATGGGAGAATGACTGGACCTGAGAGGTCATAGCGGCCTTTGCAGTCAAGGCAGGAGACCTTGGCTTTGAGGACTTGGCATGTAGAAAGCTTCACCCCTGACAGAGCCACAACAGCAAAGAGCAGCACCGCAACCAGCTGACGATTAAGCGCCATGGATCGGGCACTGGCAGAAAGAGAGACTAGATTGGAGATGGATGTGAAGAGAGTGTCGATGCAGCAGATTATAAATACTGACACATGGATGCAGCAAGTAAGACCGCGCATTTAATGAAAGGGCCCCCGAGTCTGCATCTAGTAGTTGGTGCAATTCAATTTTTTACTTTCCCATATCTCGTGAACTACTGCAACATTGTTGAATAGGTGAGGAAAAGACTTTGGGATCGATCGACCAGCTGATAATTAACTGACCTATGCATTTGTAAGCTTAATTATTGAGATATCCCCACGCGTTGCTTAGCTACTAATACTAGAAGAAGAACTCGGTGCCTGACACCTTGATTGTTACATTAGCTTGTCCGACCATTTATCAAAAAACGACGGAAACGTTAACTTTGTCCGAAAACAAAGTCATGACATATGACCAGTGACCAGAGAGAGCCGGCTTAATCATCAATAATTTATATAGACCAGATGAAAAATATATATATATACCTTAAATCTAGAATCTTTCTAATTTTCCATACTCAAAATAGGGAATGTCTCTCTCTCTTTTTTTTTGTGTGTGTGTGTGTGTGGGTAAAATAGAGGTCAAAGATTAGATTTGGCCTCTAATTATGATTTCGATTCGATCTGATCTGGTTTAAGTGATTTGATGGGACTATAATTTTTTTTTTTTTCTCAAAAAATATTAGAACATGAGGTAATTTGTTTTATTTTTTTTTTAGAACTGTTGGCTCCAATGGGAGGTTGTAACAATAACGGAACCACCGGTTCCTTGATTCGGTTCGTTGCAATCTGATTGATCTGCTGGTTCAGTTCTCAACTGTCTTGAACCATATCCGGGCCATCCCTCACTGATTCCTAGAAATTGAAACTAAAAGGTTCCCAATAATAAGATAGATGTACCGAATTTCAATCGTAAAATCATGCCTATACCGCACACACGGAGAAGCCATCAATCTTTTATGGTTTTTCTGATTAAGGCATGAAATAAACAATTATTTCAAGCATTGTCTAAGCCTTGAGAGGGCAAATGATAGCAGGCCGGGATCAAACTGGCGGGGGTGGGACTCATTGTGGGTCTTGCTTGCTTTAGTTTTTTATTTTGAATATAATGTGCGTGCAATTGAATAAATTATGCGTACAATTATTAATAATATAATGTGTACACACCTTTTTGTTATCAATACACACATATTATATTTACCCCATACACTTTCACCTTATTTATTTAGATATTACATGTTTTTTTTTATTTATTTATAAAAAAAAAAATGGAGATCCGCATGGTTTAAAAATAATAATAATGATAAGTGAAACTCACAGAAATCCCATCAACTTTCTCCTTCTCTCTGGTGTCCCTAGATAGGACCTCGGCTACATGGACCGTCCTCGCAGGGAGGGGGTCCTTTTTGAAGGCCCGTTTGTCAACAGACAGCATTAAAGTGGGTGTGCGGTGGTGGGTGAGTGTTCTTTTGCACCATAAATGAATGGTGATGAATTGGAGAGGCTCGAGTAAATCCCAACACTTACTTTCACACGGAGACTGATGGTGCGTTTATGCGAGATCTCTTGTTTCTCCCGGCACCTTCCGTACGCTATTTCGTTGACGTTCAATTTCAAACAGTACTCCTTCAATCTTAGTTTGCACGAGCTTTTACAAAGAAAAATAACCAGAGCAATCATGGCTTCGTGAGCAATTGGACCATTCCAGAAAGTATATAACGAAGTTGTCAAACAGCTTGCATAATTTAAACTTAAGGGTTTAGCTAGTTTTACGCTGGTCACCAACTTATGGCAAAACATGGGTTTTTTTTTTTTTGTTTTTTTTTATTACTTATGACTATTATTATTATTATTGTTCTTTCTCAAAGCAGCCCCTCGTTAGTTTTCTAGTTTTAATTTCCCATTAAAAATCGAGGCTAACTAGAAACTGGAACTATAAAGCAAGAAACAACAGTCCCGCTCTCGATAAATTATATCCAAATGAAATGTGAAATTTCGATTATATATGTGCCTAAAAACCCACATATACTGTCGATCAACAATTGCATTTACTGAATCATTATGGAAAAACCAACAATGTACTCATTTTAGTGCTAAGCATACCACAAGTTTTGAGAACCTAATTAGTTGATAATGTTAATTAATTATGTTATGTGAGTTTTGATTTTCTATGATGAAAAATTCTTGAATATGTAGATGGCATTTTGTAATGTACCAGACAAAATTATTGATTCATACGTAGAGCTTCCTCTACCACAGCTTCGTCCAGCCACCGATATCGTTTCGTAGCCATTAAAGCATTACGCACCACCACATCAGCGATTATTGATGTCTGTACCATTGGCTCCGACGGCCACTACATCAAGAAACATCTCGGTCCCAGAACACCGTTTTTTTTTTTTTGTTTGTCGAAAAACCATGTGCTTTATGGGTAATGTATTTTCAGAGCGCCAAGCTTGAAAGAAATTTTAATATAGTATAAATAAATAAATAAATAATAAATTTATAAATATTTTACAAACCATCGATTTTAATATCGCTTTGTTGGGTGGGCAAAGATAAAATGAATAGTAAAATTGTGAGACTGATGCTGCTGAATTTTAATTTTAATTTTTAAAATATTATATTTAAAGATTTTTTTCACTTATAAATTCTGTATTATTTTTTTAATACAAAATTATTTGATTGCACAATTTAGGCATGAAATCCTAATATTTACAATAATATTTGTGTGTGCCTACGAAGGAATACAGTCGGAATGAAACGAGTTGGAACTAAAAAATATTCCCAGCATATGATAAATGCTCCGTACGACTACCGCTAGAGGGTTTAAATAAAAGAAAGAGACACTCCTGGAAGTCCAGTTAGGGGGTTCTAGGAGCATGAGTGAGATTTTACAGTCTGTTTATGGGACTCCCGAATTTTGCTTCATGCAACCTTGCCAACAGACAAAGCATGCGCGGTTTTCTTTTTCATTCTGACCAGCCCGTCGTAATCTAAATAAAGTTTAAAAAAAAAAAAAGAAAAAAAGAAAGAAACCCCATATTAGATTTTAATATCAGGCATTAAATAGCCAACCCACCAAGTTGTTAGCAAAAGATTTAGGATTACAGTGTGTGTGTGTGGGGGGGGGGGGCTCTACGTTGAAAATGACAAACAAGCAAATACGTGATAATGGGTATTCGCCAGTGGTACGAGTATCACGAGCGGAGGAGCTGCCAGTCGGTTGTGGGGATAGCCGAAGGTGAGTTTCCCGATCGGAGATCGACTCGTGAGGCCATTTAAATAAAAGGAGGCAATTAAGAGCACTGCAGTCTTTTGTTGTTGCTGTTAGTCCCACAACCATTTGGTTGGGGATGCAATTTATGACGAGTTTGGTGGGAGTTACGATCTACGTTGAAATGCTCCAATAATTAGTCCCAGTGGGCTTTAGACTCGGAAGAGAAAAAAAGATGGCCACACGCACCTAACTCTATGAATATGCAACGGCGCCATTGAAGTTACACAATCCCGGAGAAGGTCACACATCGCCCGGCGAAATTAGGGGAACTGCTGGGACGTTGATGGCTTCCTAAACTAGTGCGTAAAAGACAAACACTAAAAAAGCAACGAAAAGAAAAGATTCACATTCGACATTGCATGATATGACATTAATAGAGTTGGATCAAATCTACATAAATTGGCCTGCAAATATGGTTACATCGCCGACTACGTAAATTCAAGTCTACGACAGACTGTAGAATTAATACGGTTCAATTAAATCTAGCGTAAATAAATGAATAATTAAAATTGATTATAATTAAATCTATAATTAAAATTCTATATGGTTGCAGCCTGCTAAAGCGCAGCTGCCGCGGCTATAGCCAGGCAGCCCCGTCCAGCATCGCAGGTCCGCGGCAACAGCTTTTGGAACTGCTACTCGCCAATTCAACATAGCATGACACGACATTTATGTAGTTTGGTTTGTAGGTCCAGTTTGAAAAAATCATAGGAAAGCGAAAATGTCCGTCCACCCACCAAGAGAATTTTAGCCTCAAAAATTGCACAAAATCCGAAGGATGTTTCTTTGCAGCCTCAACAGCAACCGAAAGAAGCAGGTAATGGAAAAGCACGAGCAAATTCTAGCATTGCCGCACCATGGATATGCTGTAAATTAGTTATTTTCCAATACAGATCATCCTGTTTTTTAACTTTAATTTATTAATTATTTTATACTTATTAAACTAAAGTCATTATTATATATACATATATATATATATATATACTAAGCAGAAGACATCATTCATAATAAGAAATAATTCATATCATAAATTTCGATTAAATTTAAGATTATGATTTTATATCATTTCAGTTGCTGCAGTGCAGCTCCCGCGGCTATCCAACGCCGCAGGTCCGCAGCAACACGTCTGAAATTATACGACAAACTACTCACAAATTCAACATAGCATGGCACGACATTATATATAGTTCCACCAAATCTTCATATATTGGCCTGCAAAACAACTTAATCAAACAATTATTTCTTTTAAAATATTCATTTTTACTACAAAATTGTGTTATGGTATTTTCAAGGGGATATATATAGCAAATTGCGCTCATAACTTTCGAAATAATAATATCTTTAATTTTTTTAGTCATAAATGATAGTAGACTATATATATCTAATAGTATGATTTTTTGTAAACTCATAATTAATAAGTAAAATTTTATTTGACCAACATTTATTAAATTGTTATATTGAAATATGTGATTATTTTATGCACATTCTCCTACATGCTTTAGGTTATAATATGGTCTTATATGCATAATAGTAATAAACTATTTACATTTGACCAAGAGAATGAATTGCACTTGCATTTTAAAAAAAAAATATTATAATATTTAAAAGATATCATAAATTACAACATATTTTAAAGTAGATTATTTGTTATAAAAAAAAAATATAATGATACTCACTAAATTTTTAATTTAGACGAGATACGTTAACTTTTAAAAGTGAAGTGACAATTTTAATGGTAAAGTGAGAGTTTAAAAGTTTGCTAAACAAACAATTATTACTTGATTGATATAAAATCTAAATTATAGTTATAAAGATAACTAATATTAAGACAAATTAACTAATAAATGTTTTATTATGATTAAAATCAATATTATAAGTGTTAATGTATTATAATAATTAAGTCTCTATTACTCTTATTAATAACAAGTTATATGATGAACAAAATAGACATATTTATATAACATATGAATTATTAAAATAATTAAGTAATAAAATAATATTACTTAATTTTGTATAATCAATGATTAATTGAAAGGATTCTTTAACTTAATCACTAAGTAAAAAATTAGTACAAATTACATTTGACAAAAATAATATTAATGTCTATAAATTATGGTTAAAAGTAAAGAAAATCTAACTTATATGATAAAAAATTCCTTTAAAATAAATTTGTATAGGTAATAATAAGTTATGAATTAATTTTATATGTATTATCAAAATTAAAAGTCTTTTCTTATAATATAAATAATCATTTCAAAATTTGAAGTTAAATTACACTCTTAATGAATTTTATAACTATTATATATTTATTAATACAATTGATAATTTTACTTATATGAGAATAAAGTAAATCAACTCCTATAAAATCTTAGGTAAAATTTTTACAATTTTTATAAAAATAAATCAAATAAGCATAAGATCTAACAACACTAAATAGCCTTAAATAATATAATTTTAAAAATATAATATAAAATTAAATTTACTCTTATTTATTAAAAGATTATGATTCATACTAATTTTTATATCACTATTTTTTTAAATATCAAAATTTATACATTTTAATCTTCTATTAATAGTTTAAAAAATACTAAAATTAATGTATTATATTCTCATATTTAATCTAATAAAATTAACCTTTTAAAATAATAAAAGATTATTATAAATTAATATATTTTTAAAAACTAATTATCATATATTTAAAATTTAATCTATTAACTATTTTTTGACCATTAAATTAAATATTTTATATCAATTAAATTAACAATTAGACTGGCTATTATATCTCATTTACTAATCATTATTAATCATAATAGCATTAGTCATTTTTTATCGTTAAAATTTATATTTAATATTATATTACTTTATAATTTATTAAATTAAAATTATTATAAATAAACATTTTTTTTAGTAAAAAACATCATTTATAACAATTTATAACTTATTATTGAATAGTTATTTTTATTATTTTATTATATAAAGTACATATTAGTGAAAATATTTATCGTATTCCACAATAATAGCTATTATAACTTGTTACATTATAATAATTTGTTTATAAAGGTAAAAAATATTTTTAAAAATAAAAAATAATGTACTTAAATATAATATTTTTTTGTTAATTTATTTTTGTTACAATATTTATGTTGTTTTATTAATTATTTTTCCAACAAAATAAGTAGACACGTACAAATACAATGGGCTTTTCAGCTGTACAAAGTGATTTCTGTTACTAGAACTATTTTAAATGGGCCGCCGGTGAAATGCTTCACAGTTATTAGTACGAGGATGGAATTAGAGGGGGAGAACGGCAGTATGAACAAAAGCAGTATCCAAACAGTTAGTGCTTTCAAATGTAGGGGCTGAAGGAGGCCTGAATCAACTGAAGTCGAGGACTAATCATGGAGCAAAAAATTTTGTTTCCCTCTCAGTTCAGCTCAGATTTTGCTAAGGTTGTTAAAAGTTTTGGCTTTTACAGTTTTAGATCATTCAAATTTTAAATTAATTGAATTTCAGATTATTTCTAACTTAAGTTTTGAATTATCTCAACTTGTGCCTAAGAGTCATTGGCTTTTTCTAGTCAATGTGTGTTTTATTGAGTAAGATTTCTCACATTTCAAGTCGCGCTGCTTGCATCGGGTTTGCCCCCTCTAGGTTTATCAAGAAAAATATTGGTCTCATAGTCTTCTATGCATTTCATCAATGTCTTCTGCATTTTGCAAGATAACACACAGAGCATCATCACTAGGAAAGGAGTTTGTTCTCCCAGTTGCCTTCAAAATTCAGTGTCTAGTCCCAATGTTTTGAATCACTACACAGCCGAAGCAGCTGCATATGATGATACAGGATTTTTATGCTCGTTTTCTACTGAAGATGAATTCCGTGGATGATGTGTGGTGGGATGGCCTTTTTTGATAAATCAAATGCTGTAATCTAGTGGGATTACCTAAACATTACGAGTGATAAAGATTAATGGCATTGAGTCCTAGGCATTTGAACATGCAAGTAGACCACATCTAGAAACAACAGCTACTTAGGATATAGATTCTAGGCGACCTGGTATGCTATTAAACTTTCTCATCACCAAGAAAAAGTTCAGGTTAAAATATGCAGCAGCTCCTAGTTGACAACTTAAAACTGAGCAAGTCACAACCTGGCATTCCACACAGAACTTACAAACTGGTCAGGAATAACATTAAACTACCAAAAATGGGAAGCCAAGCATCAGATTACCAATGAGTATTGCCACCAACTTTGGCCTTTGAGCACGAGAATTTTAGAATTGGGGTGATACCTGAATGCTTCGTACAGATGGCAAAATGTTGATTATGTCCCCACATAAAAGCCCATTGAGATATAGGTGTAACATTTAAGCTGCAACTGATCCATCTTAACTAGAGCCTAGAATATCACCAAGTGAGCTCTTGGAGCCTTTATATGAAAAACAAATCATTCTGACATTTTTCAGTCGCCGGATTATGACGGATTCCCAACCTTCTTAAAATTCTGCAGTATATTTGACAGCATTTGCATACTCTAATTTCGATGCTTTTCCTAGGTAACCTCTAACAAACTTAAAGTCAGCCACACTTCTCCCCACTTCCAAATCTTGAGAAAATAATGTCAGTAATATTTATTTGAGGCTTGACAAAACGGTAGTGCAGTAAAAGCAGGGTAATAATAGCAGCACATTCATCAACAGTACTTCAACTTTACCCAGCTGAATCTCAAGTCCCAAGAGTGCTGCATGAGCACTTGGATATTCTAAGCTTGTAACGGAATCAATCTAGTCTAGACTCATTTGCATGGAATGGAACCGCTATGTAAGCTGCACTAGAGCACTGAAGCTTCTTGGGTTGTTCAGGATAGACAGGAAAAAACCAAGATCTTAAACATCGTGACAACCACTGATAAGTCCTGCTAATAGCTATTTGACAAACAGCATTTGTGTTCTGGCAGTGCGGTAATGTATATATATAGTTGTGATTCTGAGTAGAAATAATATCTCCAGCTTCCAAGGAACATTTCCCCATTCCCTTGTATAGAAACATATTAATGCACAACTCACAAGCAAAATCAGTAACAAAAAGGAAGGTTTTCACAGCTTCATAGTTCTTCCTGGAAAATGGTTTTTCTACACAATCTAAGACACAGTTGCTGTCATAGAAAGAATTGAGAGATAGAGATCATTTGCACGCCGAAATTTGGTTACTAAAATCCAAATCATCACTAGACTAAACCACTTACACCAATTAAACTGGAACCTACCAATAATTTCTCCACAGCTAAGATCTTTGAAACCAACAAGTCAGCGGCCACATTGCTATTCTATTTCCAATTTTCCACAATCACTTTTCAAGGTAAGGACTTAAAAACATAATAAATACCATGTCCCAAAAGCAATCGTCTATTCAAAAAATGAAAAACTGAAGCATCAATGACTACAATTTCCATTATTTAGTCATTCCCAAATAAAGAAACATTCTTATTCATCCCGCATTCTTCAAACATCCTTACTCTAGCAAGGCTAGTTTATGACTCGAACTTGGAGTCGCAATAGAATAATCTTTACGGGCTCTATCTTCCAAAAGGAAGATGAATGAGAATCAAAAATCCTACTTTCTGCAGATAAAGATGTAGACAGTATCTCTTCAAATCCTTATAACCAATTCAATGGACCATAGTGTTCACATACAGTCCAGCCAAACAGAATTAAAGGAACAAAAAATAATACTAATAATGATCATCATAAAATAAGGACTTGAAATTGAGAGACATATTAATTAAATCAATCGAGAAAGCCTGTTCGCCGCAACACGGCGTTCCTTACCTGTCTAAGATCCCTCCCTCTGAGCGTTCTCCCAACGCCTTCCAGCACCGAGCATGCCACGGCCGGCGACTGCGCCCTCGCCACGATCTCGTGCGGCGGAAGCATCTCCCCATCCGCTTCCTCCGCATCGTCGTCAATCTCGTCAAATTCCATATTCCTTGCCCCTCTCATCGCCATTGAAAGAACCGGCACGTTAACCGGCGCGGAGTGGTGGTGCTGGTGGTACCGAGAGAATGAGGCCGACATCGGCAGACGTTCCTGCGGCGGCTTGGGGATTGAAGGAATGAGACGAGAAGATGAGGTCGAGGACGTCGAAGAGGAGGAGGAGGAGGAGGAGGAGGAAGATACGGTTGCTTTCTGGTTAACGTGGTGGTGGAGAGAGTCGGATTTGTGCTCCGGAAGCACGGCTAGAATGCCGAAAGATTCGGCTGGCTGGAATGCCTTGTGACTTGGGGAGACATTACTGTGGTGGTGGCGGTGGCGGTGGCGTGGGGTGCAGAACGCCGAGGGGGGAGGGCTGTTACCATTGTTATTGCTGCCGCCGTTTTCATCCCGGTGGTGGTCGTTGGACGTTTCGGAGAAGTCTCCGGCGGAGAATATATCGTCCTCGTGGAGTTCGTTCTCTTCGGCGCTGGTGGTGGCCGCGTTTTGCGGCGGAGCGTGATGGTAAGTGCCCAGAAAACGATCGGTGGATGGGGTTTTCCGGTGCCGAAAACGAGCGAGTCCGCTTGTTTCCATAGCTGGTACAGGTCGGGTTAGCCTAAACTCGTGCAAAATTCGGGCCGTCTGTTAACATTCAAGAGAGAGAGAGAGAGAGAGAGGATTATTATTTTTATTTGTTTTTAACTGAAAATTTGTCGGAGTCACGCGGCAAAAGACAAAGAGAATATCTAGTAATAATTCCTACACTTAAATGCCGAAAAGTTATTAGTGTCACTTTGTCTCTATTTCAGGTTAATATTTTTGCATTTTACAAAATAAATACTGAGATTATTTTAAATATCATATATATATATATATATATAATTTTTATTTTTTTAATGGGTATTTTGTTTTCTGTTCAATGGAAACTTTTAAGGAGTCACGAGTTGCACAACCTCACATGGGATATCTTAGATAATTTGGATTCACACTCAATTGTCATTTTCTGCTCTCTCTTTTTTTTTAATAAAGTTTTTATGGTTAAGAGTATTGGCATGACAGCTTGCAAGTCAGTCAAACTATTCCTTTCCTAGGATTTTGAGCCCCCACTTTTCCTGCATTAACCTTATACACTCACGTGTTTACACCAAAAAATATTCGCTGGAATAACTCGACCCTCTTTTTTATTAATAATAATAATATTATTAACTAATTAATTAATTAACTGTAACGCAAATTTAAGAACTTTTAGTTATAAAAATTGACTTCAGTACCGCTGAGTTGCACGTTATTGGTCTAGCGTTGGGCAATACAGACCTTTTTGGTTCGGAGAGTGTCGGGCTTGGGTGGGTGGCAAAAGCAAGGCCCAAACATCTGAGTGAGGCTTAAGCCTGCAACTTTGACTACACGCGAGACAATTCAGGCCAGCTCAGGGGATCGACGGACCACAAAATCCACAGTTAAGCATTAACCCAAATATCAACATATACCTACAAAGCGAAGGAGATCTATTCAGCACGCGGTGAAAGCCAGCCAGCCTGATCCGAGGTGTTGGTTTGGCTAGACTGAACCTATTTATCAACGGTGAAAATTGGCGCCGGCTTTACCCCCCCCCCCCACAACAACAAAAAAAAAGACGAAATTTGGTGCCGGGTGCCCTCTAACGCTTTTATCTGTCTCCGGTGTCATCAACAAGTAGAAGTTATTTTGTACTTGTTAAGGCGTTGTCGGTTGCCTAAAGCCCTTTCAAAGCATCTATTTTGTCCGGTGAAATGGGTGCAATTATTTCCTGTTGATTTCGTCGAGTGACTTCCAATGAACTTACGTGCAAATTTTGACGCATCGCGTTGGTAGATGTAGAGACGATGATGCAATCAGCAGAAGTCCCCAAAGCAATGTCCTCCGTGCTTATATAGGCTCTCGCTTTTATGCAGCTGGGTGCCACAGAAAACAGGGAAGTGGGCACTTGGAATCACCGTGAGACGCCTCCAAAATCGCAAGCCGAGGTCCTAGTGGACTAGATTCTACCTAACTCGTACCATGTGAAATTAAATATTGATGGTGCATTTCTTAGGAATCTTAGCACGGCAGCTGCCGAGAAGGGCTTTCGCGACTTCGAGAATCGTTGACTGGGGGAACCTTTGCAATCAACCTCGAGACCTGCTCTTCTTTTTTGATGCTGAGTTATGGGAAATCTTTTCTGGTTTGAAGAAGACCTAGCAGTTTGGAACTATCATGTTTGTACTCGATATCAATTCTAAGAGAGTTTTGCGTGCACTTCAAGAGAAAATCCCCGCGACTTACCTCTATGCATATCTTGTATAAGAGTATTAGAATTATATATATCGAAATTAAAAATTTATTATATTTCACGTTTATCATATTATTAATTAAATAATTAATATTTTGACCTGAAACAAGAATATGAAAATTATATATATATATATATATATATCGACGGCGGAAAAAAAATCCCATTTATCGAAAATAAATTATTGGTGAATAAATATTTAATTCAGGGCGATCGTTTAAGTTAAACACACCCGAGCTAGAACAAGTAGCCTGAAAATGAAAAACAAAAGGGTCCAAACTCACCCAGACGGGGGCCCAAGATGGATTATGGCGAAGGCGTTAACTATTGGGCGCCCCTTCAGAAATAAATGTAAATTTCGGTGACCGATTAGCAAACTATAAAATACTTTCTCCCGTCCCAACCCCTGAAAAACCCTAGGCCGTCGATTACCATAAGAAAGCAAGCCAACAAGGTTAAAGCTGTCAACTTTCGTAGCTGTCGTTGTAAAGCCGAAGGCCTCTCGCAGCCTGCCGTCGGATTCGCCGGCAGCCATGGTAAACCGAGTCTCAGTTCAAATCTCTGATGTTTTGGCGGAAATATTTTTTGATTGAATTTCTTTTTTTTTTTTTCGTATTTTTTTGAGAGTTGTCTCCTTGGATTCGGAGAAAAATAGGTAAAAGAAACGTGGATTTGTAATGACGGAACGTGTTTCTTTCTTATGTTATTGGCTTAGTAGTTAAAGATATGTTCTTTAGTAGTTAATTAAGGTACAGTATATGATCTGTGTTTTGTTTTTGAGGTTTGGTTATATTCCTCTGACTGTCTTGTTTCTACGATGATTGTAGTTTCTGATTTGGTTTTGTCTGTGATGGTATAGTCAAAGAGGAAGGTAAGGGAGCCAAAGGAGGAGAGAGTCAATCTCGGGCCTGCTACGCGTGAGGGAGAGCGTGTTTTTGGGGTGGCCCGCATTTTTGCTTCATTTAATGACACATTCATCGTGAGTAATTGCATCCATGTGGACATTTGCTGAGACTCATTTGGTTATAATTAGTGGGGAGTTGTAGTCATGCTTTCTTCCCTGTTGGACAATTTGCAGCATGTTACTGATTTGTCCGGGAGAGAGACCTTAGTTCGGATTACAGGTATGCTTCATTTTTGTGTCTCTGTGATTCTGATTAAGTGCTCGTTTTTGGGTGGCTATCATGTTACCATTTGCCAATTGTGTTGTTGTTTCGCCTTTCCCTCCTTCGTGTTGAGTATAAATCAAGATGGAATAACTGTGCTCCTGTTAAGAGTATATGATCATTATATTTGGCACACCCATCAGTTATTTAGAAGTTTGCCATGTTTCCGTGTTGGTTATCTCGTTGAATGACTGCATTTGCTTACAGCATCAATACCATTTTTTGGCTTCTGGCCTTAAGTCTGCTTGATGCGTGAATTTGAATTATTTTGTGTTTGACACGTACAGGTGGAATGAAGGTTAAGGCTGACAGGGATGAATCTTCACCCTATGCTGCAATGCTTGCAGCTCAGGATGTTGCACAGCGATGCAAGGTGCACTTCATGTCAATATTTGCTGCCTCATTTTTTTGACACTGTATGCCTTTTTTATTGAAAAAAAGAAATATCTGTTTCTTCCCTATAAATAATTATGCTTTTATAACCAACAGGAACTTGGAATCACTGCTCTTCATATCAAGCTCCGTGCAACAGGGGGAAACAAAACCAAGACACCTGGTCCAGGTGCTCAATCTGCCCTGAGGGCACTTGCTCGTTCTGGAATGAAAATTGGTCGTATTGGTAAGGAACTAATCAAATTAGAACCTTGAATTGAAGCTGATGAACTCAAGATACTTATAATCATTGCATAATCATCTTGCCTGCAAGAGTTAGTGCTTGCAATACACTTTGAGTATTGATAACAGTTCAAAGCTTTGAGGAATCACTTGGTCATCATAAAATTGCAAACCATTTGAATAACTTTAGTTTCTTCATATAAGCCATACACAAAGCTTGCCCTGTGTATGATATTTGCCAAACCAATTCTGAAGCAGTTATTGCCATTTTTATGTTGACTGTAAAAATAATTTGTTGGCTCTATTTTGTTCAATGTAACCAATTTTTAGGAGCTGTGATTAGGTTCTCGGAATGGTTGCATTTGCACATCAATAATGAATGTCATATTGCCATAATTCTGAAATCACATGCTAATTCAGTGGGTTTTGGCTGCCTTTCTGAGGGCAGAAATGATCTATGGATGCCCTCTAACTGGGATAACAGAGGTCACATGCATGTACTTGCATGCACAAGTTTCTGTTAGTTTAAATGCATCTGTCTGTGTGGGTTATTGAATTACCTTCTCTATAATGTATAGAATATACATATGATGAACTGTCTTAACTTTGAAGTTTTTTTTTTTTTGTGGGTCTGTTCTCAGAGGATGTGACACCAATTCCCACGGACAGTACTCGCAGAAAGGGTGGTAGAAGGGGTAGAAGACTGTAAACTGTTTCTGGTGGGAAAATTTTATTTTTTCTGGTGCAGTTTTAAATCTTGGCAATGATTATTCCTTTTGGGTAGGAGATTTTGTTTTTTTTTTTCCTTTGATGCTCTTAGAAGTTAAATTAGTTTTGGCCATAATGTTGCTTTGTCATTAAGACAATTCCAAAGATCAGATTTTGCATGTTGGAGAGAGCACGATGGCCTTTTTAAGAGAACTTCAGGTTTTCTCTTGTCAGCGTTCATGTGAAATGTCATTTTGGATTCAAATGGAAACTTTTGGTTTTGCAAAATATTGAAATCCAAACCAAAACGAGAATCAAAGGACTAGACTTTGGTGTTTTAGACTTGTTTGCCAAGGAAAATGCAACCGGTAGACTCTATGTTTTCGGGTTTGTATCAAACACATTGTCATATGCTTTTGAACTTGGAACAAAGAAACTGGGCTTGCAAACAATAGATCTGAAACTAGGGCTGTGATTGAATTCAGCCGAATTATGTTTTGACATGTTTGAGCTAAACTTGTGTAGCCAAGGAGTCCAATTGAGCCTATTTTAATCGAACAGTCTCAACTGTTCGCTAATTGAATTGAAGTTTTCTTTTTCTACCACATTAAGTTTTTCAATGTCATCTAAAAAATTGAAAGTCATAATGATAGAAAACAATAAAGAAAGTACATAATTTGTAAAATAATTCAAGACAATAATAAAAAATACATATTTAATTGAGATAAAGTGAGAACGGTTTTCGATTGCTGAAGAATCTGAAGAAAAAATTTCACAACTAAATATTTTATAAACTAAATAATAATCATAATTACAACTGAAAGTATTATTTTATTAATTACAAAGTAAATTAAGAATAAATTAAAAAAATTGTAAGCATGTATCACAGTTTATTTTGTTGAAATTCAATAGTATAAAATCATTATTTAAAGAAAATAACATAAATATAAAAATATAAAATATAAAGTTTTATATATTCAAGTATGTGAATTTAAAGTAAAATTATAAATGAAATTACTAGTCAATTATACTTTTTTTATCAAATTTTAATAGTGTAAAATAATTACTTAATAAAAATTCTACTTAATAAATATATATATATATATATATATATATATATAATTAAATTTTACAACTTAGTTAAATATTAATATTTTAAAATTAAATAAATTTACATTTTGAAATATAATTATTATTTTAATTAATATGAGAGTATATATATATTATTAAATAAATTATTTTAATTTAAATAATTTTTTTTAAAGTTTTGGCAATATAAACATATAAGCATATAAGATAAATATATATACAAAAATAAGTATAGAATTAGATGACTCTTTAAAATTAGATGATTCTTTAAATTATTTAAAGTAATTTTATATGAAACAAAAAGAAAAATAAGGAAATTAAATTTTTGTAAAAAAAAGTGCCAAACATATGAAATTAAACAGTCATAATTAATAAGACACACCGAGATTGAGCATACAATCACAAACTATTTTACATTACCTGAATTGCATCGTTAGCCTAAAAAAGAGAGTGTACAAGATTGAACAACGGCTCTCTCATGCTTTTTTTAATCATATATTATGCCTCCATTTGTTAGAGAAGATGGGAATGGATGGATGTTCCTCCTGGCTGCCCCCTCTGCTCGTGCACGGTTTGGTTACTTTTTGTCTTGGCGGCTAGGAGCCATTGGACGTGTTAGGGGCCGGATTTCCACGTTTCTGAAACTAGAGAAGTTGCCAGCAGATGGGAGCAGTTTACTGAGTTTTGTGTATTTTATGATCCCTGTAGCGACTATCGATAACCCCATTTTATTCGTTTGCCTTCTTTTTTTTTTTCTTCAATTTTCTTGCACGGTTGGTTAGTTGTGGGGCATGGACCCCAGGACCAATTAACGTAAGCCGAAATTCTAAGCAGCAAGTGTGTCGCTGCCTTAAAATAGTATAAAAATACGTATATCTATCATATAAAAATTATAGGTAAATAACTTTTTCTTTTTTTGTATTAATAGGATATAACTATCTTACCATTTATCACATTTCATTCAGTGGACGTGTGATTGGGATGGTTTTTTTTTTTTTTTTTTTCTTCTTCAAAGTGTAATTGAAGAGGGATCAGACACCATCTTCAGAAGCAGAGATTTAACCAAGCTTTTATCAGGATTGGTTACAATCCTTTACTTGATGTCAAATTCTGCTACTGCCAGCAGAAGTAAAGCCCTGTTTTGGGAGTCCCGATTTTGAGACATTCAATTCCTTTTTAGGAGTAACAAATATCTACCTAATTCATCAACTGTCCAAGTAAATCACTTAAGATTCAAATAGCACATCAAATCAAAAATTGTTTACTTGCTGCAAAAGAAAAAGATACAAGGGGATGCATAGACAAGCCAGGACTGGACAGAATTTAACCTTGTGCCTTCTCTGCTGTAATGCTGTGATTCTTCTACGCAAAGATTGATAAGGAACAATAAATCAAAGCGCAAAACATAGGAAGAACAATGGTATACAAAAGAAAATTAGCTAGTAGCCTCCCAGACCCCTTTTAAGGGATTGGATGGTAGCCACATCAGTCTTGAAGGCCTTCGCCAAGATTGTATTGTCAATATCGGTGGTGAAAAGAGTAGCGGGAAGTGAAACAACCCCAGCATTTGCACTCCCAAAAGCAGATATTACAACAGCAGTTTTGTTTCCATCTGTGTTGTACTGGAAGTGAACAAGTCCCTTGGGGAAAATGAACATGTCAGCTGTTTGCAGTGTCTGAGTATACAGCTTGTTGTTTGTGTCTACAAGTCCTACTTGAAGCCAACCATCAACGACCAAGAGCAGCTCAGATGCACGAGGATGAGTGTGAGGCGGATTGGTGGTTCCAGCAGGGAACTGAAGAACAGCATATGAAACGCTCTGTCCATTGAGGGCAGGGAATTCGTTCATGCTGACTTTTGTCAGCTTGAAAGCCGTGGGCTTCGACGAGTTACGAAGGGCACGCAGACCTGTGAAAGTGAAGAAAGATGCATCAGCTGTGGTCCTATTTGCAGGTAGTACGAAATCTGTAAGAATATCTGGGTCTTCAGCCTTAGCGATTTGGACATTAGCAAGTCTGGCTGCCAGTAGCACCACTGGGAAAATTTTCAGGAAGGGACTTTGTGAGGCCATGGTGATCAGAAAGTGATGGCGTAGAGTGGGTGCAGGGTACTATTGTCAGATCGATGTCAGACCCTGGGATGATATGCCGGCCTCTTCAGGATGTATTTATAGAGTGGAAATTAAATTAGCCTGAAATTTACATAAATTTTGCATTGTGCATGCTCATTGTGCTGCAAGCCTAGGCCATCGCATTCAACTCGTTGGAGAGTACACTAATGGCATCGTTATTGTAGTCGGACCAAGGCCCGTCCATTTTTTCACTTTGTATTGTTTCACAAGGTCGTTGGTACATTCTCGACAAGGAAAAGATACTCGATAAGATAAATAGTAATTAGTGATAAACAATGTGAATATAAAAATAAGAGATTTTTAATTTATTTTGCTTAAGAAGCAAGTCAAGTTAACTTAATATTATGGGTATTTGTTATATTTATTTATTTATTAAGTATAATTTATTTAAAATTTTATATTATATAAATTTATTTTATTATATTTTATTTTAAATAAATTTTATTTATTATATAGTATGAGATCAATAATAAATTATACTTAAAAAAATAAAATAAAAATTTTTAATATTATCTATAGAAAAAAGTACAAATTTAAAATAAAATTTAATTAAAATAAAAAATAATATTAAAAATAATAAATTTATTATACTAAAAAAATGAATAATAAAAATAAAAATAAAAATTTGTGATATTATATATTTTTAAAAAATTAAAAGCATATTTTTCATACAAAATTTATTAAAAAATATAAAATACCTTACTAAAAGGTTATATATAATTTAAAATTTTAAAGTTAAATTATTATTTTTTAATCATCACATAATTTAAATGAGATCATGACAAAAATTACTTATTATTTATGACTTAAATACTGTATAATGTGAGAACAATTTAAACTTCTTTTTTCTTTACTTTTATATCTCTTTTCTTTTAATTGGTTTTATATGTTAATTCATGAAAAATGTATCACTTTAACCTTACTTTTCATTTCAATTTCTAAAATCTCATTTTGACTCTTTTAAGTCGACTAAATAGTTCCCTAAATAGTTCCCCTTGCTTAAACAATTTCATCTTTACTCTCTTTTCAAGCAATAAAGGTGATTATCTTATGAGTAAACTAATTTCAATTTATGAGATATACCTTTTAAGTAATATATTTAAGTACTTGTATATATGTTATTTACATATTTGATTACTATTATAATTTTATATTAGCATCAAATTTATATTTTATACAAATTTATAAGTCTTTCTTTAATTTTTAAAGAATTCATAAAAGACTTTCATTTGCATTATTTTATTTTTCATTGAGTTGTATTTCAAGTTAATAAAATTAAATTTAATTTCATATAAATATTCTTACAATTTACAATAATTTTTAATATTTTACAAATCTTTTCAACCAAATATTATCATTTGTTATAATTAAAACACATGTAACAAAATTTACTTTTATTTACATAAAGTTATACATATGTACTTTTTACTTTTTCATATAATGGGTTTTACCATTAACCAAATAAGTAAATAAGTATATTTACTATTTTGCACTTATTCTTAATATTAACACCATATTAAGTACAATTTTTTTTTTTTTGTATCACTCTTAATGATATAAGGAGTAATTTATAATCCATATCAAGTATCCCAATATTAGTTTGATTGATTTTCTATGAATATATAAAATTTGAAATTTTATTAACTTGAAAGTCTATGACATAACTTAAACATGCAATATTATTATTATTAATTATAATGAATTGTGATACCATTACTATTTTATTATTTAATTTAAGAAGTCAATAAATATATTATAAGACTTAAATCTTTTAACTTTATTGAAAAGTGTTAATGAGGTTACATTTATTTAGTAAAATTGTTTGATAAAATATCTTTCTTAAACAATTTCAAACCAAGGCTATTCTTATTTATATAGTTCACCCTTGTCATTCTATATTAAAGTAAAAGACAATAATTTTTCAATGATTTTGATGAATTCTTTGTAATTTATTACTACTTATATATTATCAACATAAAGATATAGAATCATAAATCAAGTGTTTAAATGTTTAACATATATATAGTGATCATAATAGATCGACGTATATTTATATATGAAATTTATCTATTGTAATTTTAATATTATATACCAATTAATTGTTTTAACTTAAATATTAAATATTAAAATTTGTAACTTTTGCACTCTTGACTTATTATAATTAATATATATATATAATTAGTTTTTTATATAAAAAAATAAATTTTTAATATTTTTTTAATTTTAAATTTAAATGTGCGACTATATTAAGAATTAAATAAATTAAATATTAATTTTTGTAGTTTACAAAATAGCAATATCATCTTATTAGATACATCTTTTTTGTCTTTAATAAATCTTATATTTTTATATTTATCCCTTCTTATTTTTTATTATTTTATACTATAATGCAAATCTTTTAGATACAATTAGATTTTATTCTCTTCTTACTTTACCATTATTTCTTATTCATAATAAATAAAATATGAAAAAACATTTTAAATTTTTTTAATTTCTCGTCGTTTGGGTAAATAAATAACTTAGCATCTTATTTAATTTTTATATTTCTTAACTAAGATCATTTTATTAATATTTACATGTAGTTGAACTTCTTAAAAATTAAATACTCTTATTAATTTAAATAAAATAAAACATATTATCATATATCTCAACTTAATAGATTAGTATATAATTTAGTTTATTAATATTTTAATTTATAATAAATTAAAAGACTTATTTAACTATATATCTATTAAAATTTATTTATTTTAAAATATGATATCTCATAAGTCTCATTTATTTATATTTTCATATACTTATTCATTAATAAATATGATATGCTTTAACAATATTCATTAGGTTCTCCAAAATATATTTTTTGTATTTTCAGATACAAGTATTACTGTTTAGTGAAATAATATAATAAAAAAAATGACTTTTAAAATTATAATTTTTGAGGGTCTAAAAGCAGATATTTATTAGTGATAACATAACATGAGTCATTTTAGGTACAGATGAAAAATAAAGTGACCCCATCACACCAAAATTCAAAAAAAAAAAAAAAAAGAGTGAGAGAGATAAAAAAAAAAAAAAATGTCCCTTTTACATTGCAAGCAAGACAGTCCATGCAGCAAATGGGCCAACTGCAATAGCCAACTTGCTGTTCTGCAAAATAAGCTTCACCGAACCAGATGTATTATCCTTAGGAGTAGTACTCGGAGCCTCTGCTGTAGTAGCATTGGCCGCCTGCTTCTTAGGCTTCTCCTCAGTCGGTGCCGGAGCAGGAGCCGGAGCAGTCTTAGGACCAAATGTGTCCAAAGGAAGTAGCACATCGTTAATCTGATAAACAGCAAGCTGGTTGTCGGTATATACAGTGGCAGCTATGCTTGTGTTGGTCAGTCCTGAGGTTATGTTCACAGACTTCCCTGTGACTGTGACATTGAACGAGTCCCGGCCACCTGTTCCGGCCATCGTCTTCACAGGATTGCTCTCAGTCTGGAACTGGGACGTTGAGATGAATTTAGGCAAAATGTGGAACTTCACCAACTTTGATTTCTCCGCATCGCTTAAGGTGTTGAGGGTGCCTACTTTGAGGGTAGAAAACGCTGCGTCGTTGGGAGCAAACACGGTGACTCCATTGGCGGTGGTGTTGAGCGCTGAGAATATCTCTCCGTCTGCTTGGGTGGCCTTTAACAGGCGGATGAATATCGTGAAGTGGCTGGCCTTCGTGAGGATTGTATCGATGTCGGGGGTGCCAGATGTTGTTGCTGGCACCTGCGTTGCACCCGGTGACAATGCAGGGGGGGCAGGTGGTGGCAGTGCCGCTGCCGGTGGCTTTGCTGGAGCGACTGCCGGCGGCGACTGGGCTAGGGTGTTGGTGAGATGGAGGAAGAGGAAGAGGAAGGGGAGGAGTAGAGGTGAGAACGAGAAAACTGAATATTGCTGCTTCATCTTGCACAAGTGTTAGATGTAATTGTAGTAATACTTCTTGCACAAGTGCTTGGTGTGTCAAGAGGAGACAGAGATGAGTTTTTATAGTGGCGCATAGAAGGTGTAGCGTCAGGTGTCATGTTCAATCTCTGTTGCACAATTTTAGTTACTACTCACTCCTTGGCACCTTATCGAGAGAGATAGACAGAGAGACAGAGACAGAGAGAGAGAGAGGATGCGAGGTTGGAAAGAAACACAACACTTGTTCTAGTTGGCTAGTTGCCTTAGATGGCTCGAAAAAACAAGGACAATTCGTTGAGCTCCTCTGGACACGAGGTTTATAATATAATATCGTAATTATTCTGTGTCATTATGATCGTAATTATTATTATTATTAACAAATATATATATTAAAAAGTTAAAAATATATAATTAACTTCCGTGATTATGGATGGGCATATTGGTACATACCTAATTCACCGTATTTATGTGATTTTAAAATTTATAAAAAAAAAATGAATATGGGAAGATTTGAGGTGGGGTGTCATGTCGAGGGAAAGCTAAATGTGTCCATGAATGGGGTTTGTCAGCATCAAACAGAAAGGATAGTTCTGTCACCCAGTTTCCTGTACGACGTTTTAGCTTAAGAAAGTGCAACCTTCCCTCAATGTTTCGGCCGTCACCATTCAGCTCTTCACGATGGTTTTAATCGATGGCAGTGCATAGTTATATTAGTAATAAATGAACCATAATTCAATGGAATATCCCATAAATGAAACTGATGATAAATTAATTTTGAATCCAATAAACACTTCCTTTTGTTTTCGGTAATGATTTTAGATCCACCAGCAAATAGGAAGTAGCTTTAGATTATACGTGCAAACATAAAGTTGCTAAGTTGTGAACTGTGTCGGATCAAGCGTGCAGACATTGGTGTTGATGTGCCTTTATCTGACATGCCACTTAAGGCCAAGCTTGGCCGTTTTGATGTTGTTTTTATTTCTTTAATTAATATATATCACATATTAATCGGTAGCAAATTGCTCGAATCTTGATCCATTTATATAAATTATATTTCCATAGTTGGACAAGACCAAAAAAAAAAAAAAAAACTAAATATTATTATGCACACGTTTCCTTTTATAGTAAAAAAGGTTCAAAGCTTAGTGTGCTTTAATCGAAACAATTAAAATCATTATTTTCAATTAAGAAAGTACATAACATGTCATGTTACAATCAAAACAGAAGAAATAAAATAATGTCCATATTTCAGTGATTTTTATTTTTAAAATTTCAGATTTTAATTTTAAAAATAAACTAAAATTTATAAAAATAAAAAATATATATCTATAACATAATTTATGAACTTTTTAATAAAAAATAGTCATAATTGAAAAAAAAAATAAATCTGATGGTAGTTTTAGTATCAGGTTCTAATCTTATTGTGATGAACTAAAGGGATTAATTGAAACTGTCAAAATCACTTCTTTCAATTGGCAAAATAATAACATGTGATATTACAATGAAACAAGAGGAAAAAGAAAAAAAAAAAAAACAGCTTTGCATGAAATGTGTTGTAAGTGCAATGTGTCACGTGCCACGTGATATTGCCCGTCGAAGAGGCTTGTTCCAGCC